>JARHVA010000336.1:5345000-5847500 GCA_037957365.1 Torreya grandis
CTTTAAAAGTGGTGGGTTGATTGGGGTTTTTATGGGAGTTGATTTAGTAACCAACTATGGTGTCCTATATTCATATGATATTATTTATGTAATGTTGTACATAGAGGTGAATTTTTTTGAGACCATCCTTTTTTAGTATATGATAAGGTGTTGGGAATATCTCATTGATGTGGAAAAGATACCCTTCCATTATTTCAAATGTCAAAAAGTGGGGCACACTTATATCCACTACATGGGGAATAAAAATCCATTGGTTAAAGATAAAATCTCCTAGATTACTAATATAGGACCCAAGAATAAGACATTGTATTAAGATAATAAGCACCAAAGATAACATTATATGAACTTTGGGAAAGATAAGTCTTGAGTGCCAATTATGAATGTTGAATCCACTCAAAACTTGAAAGAAAAGTTGAAATTAGGATAAGATATGTCAGCTAACACCCTTCATAAGGAAATTCAATTTATCTCCTCTAAATCTAATAAAATTCATAAGTTTTTAGACAAGTAACTTAAAGGTGATTCAAATATGGATGTTTATAAGGAGGATAATGGGCTAAAGGAGGATCCTTTTAAGGATGTATTAAAATTCAAGCTGAAGATTCAAGCTTGGCTAGAGATCTTAATCTCTCCCTTATTGTTGGATACTTAAGTGATGAAGAGGAACAAAATTATAAATAAGTCCTTACCATTTTCCAAAAGGATTTTATGATTTGTTAGCCAAACTTTAGATCTATTATCAAAAGAGGAAGGAAGTTAGACAATTAATCAATGTGGAGAAAGTTTCCAAAGGTAAGCAATTTACTAATGAATGGTCTTTTCTATGAAAATTGGGGGCAATTGACTCCCCAAATTAGAAATGAAACTTTTATCATGGAATGTTAGGGTCCTAAATGCCCCTATTAAGAGGAATTTAGTAAGATGTCAAATGTTTAAATTGGGATGTGACCTTTTTTGTTGAAAGAAAAAAAATTGAATCTAATTGGGGAAGAAACTCTTTTGAGTAAAAGTTGGAATAGGTGGAAAGTTCTTTTTTTGGAATCTATTAAAGCCTCTGGTGGTCTAGTGATCATTTGGGATCCACATAATATTCATGTAAACTATTATGGTTCTAGAACCAATTAGAAACTCTGCAAAGTCTTAGATTTTTTCTTTAACCTTGCCTTCTTCCTATTTAATGTGTATGGTCTTAATTCAGTTTACCTCAAAGAACTTTATTGGAAAGAGATTTTAAGACAACTTGTTCTTATACAACAAAGTACTGTGTTCTAGGTGGGGACTTTAATGCCATTATAAATGTCATGGATAAGAGAGGGGGTAAGGGATAATGCACTTACTCTCAAAAATATTTTTTTAGATCCATGGAATCAACTGAGCTTGTAGACTTAGTTCTAAAAAATGGTTTCTTCTCTTGGACTAATCGATGAGAAGGATTTTGTAACATTATGAGATGATTGGATCATTTCCTGATTTCTTCAAACTATCTAAAGAAGGATTGGATCCTTGAGAACAATATCCTTACCATTTATGTCTTTGATCATGCCCAAATAGAACTATGGATTACTGAAGCTAAGGCCCCTCTCCGTTTCCCCTTAAAATTTGAGCTCATGTTGCTTTAGGATCCCTCACTTCTTGATTTAGTAAAATAATGGTGGAATAAGGATCCTCATTTAGAGGGTACTAAGATGTTTATAATGAGTAAAAAACTCATTCATATTAAGGCATGCTTAAAGTCCTAGAATCAAGTGAGTTTTAAAAATATTTTCAAAGAAATTGATAGAGTGGAAACTAAGCTATAAATCATTAATCAAATTGTTCTTGCACTTGGTATGGATGTGGAACTATATAAGCAGAGAAATTTTGTATGGATGAACTTTCTGAGCTATACTTGAGATAATAAGTGTATTTCAAATAAAAATTAAGGGAAATGTGGCTTAAAGAGGGGGATAAGAATATAAAGTTTTTTAATAATTCTACCTAGGCAAGGAGATATGCAAATTGTATCTCAAATATTTCCTCTAGGGATGGAGTTGTGTTGGAATCTATATCAAGAATAAAAAAGGGGGTAATCAATTTCTTTGATGATTTAGTTTTTTTTCCTTGAACCTTATTCCCTTAGTGCTCACTCCAGTACTTTGAACCACATTACTAGGTTGGTTTTTGATCAATAGAATATGAAGTTAATGGATCCTTTTTTTTGAGGAGGAGATAAGGAACATGACCTTTTCTATGGGTAGGGAAAACTCCCCTAGGCTTGATGGTTTCTCAATAGCTTTATTTTTGGTTTTTTGAGACATAGTCAGTGCTAAAGTAGTGATCATGGTGAATGAATCCTGAGTGAAGTAATGAGTTACTTTAGATATTAATAACACCTTCATTTATTAGACTTTAAAATGAGAGATACAATCCACTTTTAATGATTTTAGGCCTATTTCTATGTGTAATACCATTTACAAAATCATTTCCAAAGCTATTACACTTAGATTTAAACCTATTCTTGACTCTTTAATTTCCAAAAAATAAGGGGCCTTTGTTCTAGGTAGGAAAATTTAGGAAGGAATCATAATAACTCATGAAGTAGTTCACTCTCTTCTTGGTTCTCAACAAAAAGGTATGATTGTGAAATTAGATATTATCAAATATTATGATAGAATGAACTAGATATTTATGATCAAAGTTTTGGAAAATTTGGATTTTATAAAAAAATGGTGCAACCAAGTCTTTAGCTACATTTCTAGTTCCAAGTTCTCATTTCTAGTAAATGGATAACCCTCAAGCTTTTTTAAAGCTTATAAAGGACTAAGGCAAGTGGATCCTTTATCCCATTTAATTTTCATCTTGATGGTAGAAAATTTGGGTCAAAATATCTCATGGGTGCTTATTGAAGGCAGTTTTTAAGTCATTAAAGTGGCTAATGGGGTGGATAAAGTTACTCATCATCAGTTTGTTGACGACACGGTCCTCTTTGGTTTAGCCATAGTTTGGGAGGTAGCTAGGATAAAACACATTTTGATCAACTATGAGGAGCATTCGATCTAGTAAGTTAGTGAAATAAAGTCATAATTTTATTTTATGAATATGAATAAGACACTCAATCCATTATTGATAATATCTTGAGCTTCAAGATTGGTAATCTCCTAGTCAAGTATTTAGGGGTCCTCTTTTTTGTGGGAAGTGGTAATTTGAGACTATGGGATAACCTCCTTCTATTGGATTTTAGGGATTGGTTGGAGGATTAGAAGGGTAGATGAATATCTTTGGCAGGTAGAATCACTTTCATAAATTCAATTCTCAATGGCCTCCTAATCTACGTTATGTCAATTCTTTCTCCTCTAATCAAGGTGCTAAAAGAAATAAACCAAATCATGAAAAAATATGTATGGAAAGGAGTGAAAAAAATAAAGTGCCTCTATTGAAATCAGATAGAGTGTGTCTACCTCAAGCTAGTAGAAGAGTAGGGATCAATATATTGGCAATGTAAAAATTAGTCTTGGAGCTAATTTGGTTTAGAGCATGGTATCTCAACCATAGGCTCTATGGAATAAGATTATACAGTAAAAGTACTTAGGTGATTTTGACCTTGAAAATATTACTTCTATCAAAAACCCTCATAAGGGTTCATACCTATATAATTTCAATATTAATTTTCATCATATCATTACAAACCATGTCTTTTGGATAATAAATAATGGATGAAAATATGATTTTTGGGAAGACTCATGGAATAAACACAAGCCTATTTAAGAAATTTCAATATTAGATGAGGTAAAAGTTCTTTTTATTTGACATTTGGGGAAATAAGATGGAAGACTAGTTGGAGCCTCATATATGGGCTGGCATGATCAAATGTAAGTGTAAATTTTTTGAGGGCCTACAAATCTTAAATAGCCAAAAGGAAATTTTGTCAATATCTTGGTAAAAAGGAAAGTCTTCATTAATACTAAAGAAGACTCCATATATTAGATTGGTTCTAAATCAAGAATCTATTAGATCAACTTAGGGTTCAATATGTCTGAATGTTAAGATACCTATTTTTATTGGGAAAATTTGATGTGATGGAATAAAGTTAACCTCCCTAAGAGAGGGGATTTTTCATGGATGACAACCCAAAATAGGATTCTCACTTATGATAGACTTTGGAAGATCAGGTTTGAAGGTCCATCTCAGTGTTGTTTATGTTTCTTTACTGAAGAAGATGCCAATCATCTATTGTTTGAATGCCTCTATACAACAAAGTATTAGAATTGGCTATGTGATAGAATGGGTTTGAGTTGGGCCAACCCAAGATCTATCATGGAGGCTTTTTCATCCTGGCTTGGGATCCCTCTAAAGAATGCTTTTTCCAATGTTTCAATGGCATGCTTGGCTATTTTAATTTGGAATTTTTGGAAAGGAAGGAACTAAAGAATTTTTGAAAACAAAGTCTGTTAGTTAAGTAAAATTATATGCAAGGCTAAGGTTATTATGTTTGAAGTTGGGTCTACCCACGCCAAAAGGTATATAGGTTTTATTTTAGGTCAAGAAATGTAGATCATTACTAATTGGCCTCTTCTAAAATTTACTGTTGGAATAATGCATATTTAAGCTTACCTAGGGTTAATAGGGTAAGTTATTTATTACCAAGGGTTAATTTTATTTACCTCGGTTAATTCATTTTATTGTTGAGAATTTCTCAACAATATATTTGTTCGTAGTATGAGAAAACAAATAGTTTGTTTTCTCTATTTTCTAATCACTACAAATAGTTTGTTGTCGTGAAACAAACTATTTGTATTATATATACTTTACAATATATGAGAAATGAATGAGAGATTAATGAGAGAATACAGAGAAATTTGTGGATTATCACCTATTTTCTAGGTGTGACAAATTTATTTGTTCTCTGGAAATATTTGCAGGTTATTTGTTGTGGGTTCTTTCTCCTGGATTGATCTTATGGATCCTATGTATCTCCTGCTAATTCCTTCATGGTATCAAAGCTTGGAGTTCTAGTTGAAGATCCTCTTCCCTAAAATTTTTAATCTGTTAACACATTCAAAAACATTATTTTATTGATGTGTTATAGATATTTTTTAATCTCTCAAAATCTGGTTCTTGTTTACACATTTTTTTTTGGAAAATTCTGTACTTTATGCTCATTAAATGACCATAAAGATTTCCAAAATCAGATTTTTTTTCATAGGGGCATAGGAAATCAAGTCAGGAATCCATTTCAATTTGAATTTTCTCATTTGGATCAAGATGTATAGCTCTTTCATTCAAAAACTTGCTAACTGGTTCCTGTTGGCAGACTACAATACCTATCCATTTTTCTGATGTGGCAGATCGTACGATTGACTTTTTTGGAATCTGAGACCTGTTAATGAAATTTGAGTGTTATATATTTCTATCCATATAAATTTTTATGAATTTGGATCAGGCCGTACAACATTTTGGAAGCCAACAATAGGAATTTAAAAACTATTTTTTTGTCTACTGTATAGCCATACAGATTTATCATTTTTGAACGCCTTATTCTATATAAAATCAAAATATGAAAATTTCATGTGATAGGAGACTTCCAAATATTTCATTTCATGCTGAGAAGGATGGATTTGGACTAGGCCTTACAGTCCTTTGGGTAGATCCAGTGGAGCCATTCTGCAGTTGCTGAGAGGTGTTTTTCCTTGGCTATGTTCACAAAATTTCTCAGAATTTTTTCCTGACCTCCACGCCTTGCTAGAAAAAAGAGTTTATTATGATTAAAGCCAAAGATTATTCAGCTATTATCTCACATGTGTGAGTCATTTTTGGCTTTTTTTTTTAATTTTTAGTGTTTTAAATGCAAGTCTCTAGCTTTGAAAGTTCAAATTTGACTTTGCTAAAGCGGCTAGAGATATTTTGTTAAAAATTTGTAGGGAGGAGGTCGTGGGGTCAAATCCCCCTAAATTTTTTTTGCATAAATCCATTTTTTAATTTTGTATAAGCGAAGGCTAATTTTTTTTTTGTCGGGAGACGTTAAATTGTAATGGGAGGGGTGTTTTTTGAGGAAAAATGAATGTCTAGATTGTTCTTGTCAACTTCATTATCTTCCTCGGGAATGGAATCTCAATTGTTTGAACCTCTAAATTCTAAAAATTACCATGTTTGGAAGCTGAAAATGCAACAACTCCTTCAATTAAAGGGCTTATGGAGAATTTTTTCTAAAATGACATCTGTAGCATTCACCACTGAAAAAGACAAATATGCATATGGTTGTAAGCAGGATGAGGCTCTCGAATTGATTTGCCTCAACATCTCAGATAATCTTCAATTTCACATTGTAGATGTTACTACACCAAAAGAGGTATGGGAAAAATTTAAAAACCTATTTGGCAAAGTTAATGAGTTTAAAATTTTGCAATTAGATGCAGAATTGAGTACTCTCTCTCCATCAGATTTCCCTTCAATAGATGAATTCTTGGCAAAATTCAAATTAATAAGGTCACAGTTGAAAGCTGGTGACAAGGCTAAAAGTGATTAGGAGTGCATTTTCATGATTTTGTTGAAGTTGAAAGGACCATATAGAGTTTTTTCCTCTTCTTTTTATATTATGATGGATACATTAGGTGATGAATTCAAATGGCCTTCCTTTGAAGTTTTTTGTGAAAAATTGACTAGGGAGCAAACAAAATTAATGGCCTTAGATGCTTTACCTAGTCCTAGTCATGCTTTAGTTGCTAATTCTTCTAAAGTAAAAACTTCACCTAAGTCTAAACAAAAGCAAGCACCTTCAAATAACCCTCCAGAGTCCACCACCCAAACACCTCATCATTCTAAATCTACTAAGACCAAAAAGTCCTTTAAGCAAAAGAAGAAAACATTTGGTCCATGTAATTTTTGTGGTGGTCCTAATCATGATGAAAGTAGATGTTTTAAGAAGATGTAAGCATTAGAGGCAGTGGTCAGACAACACAAAATTTCCATTTCGTCTCCATCTCCTTCTACTTCTATAGGAAAAGGGAAAGCACTTTTAGCAAGGGCTATATCTTCATGTCATGATCAATGGATTTTTGACTCAGGTGCTTCTCACCATCTCACACATTCTAAGGATCTATAGTATTCTCTTACAGATTGTAGCACATCACATATTGTTATGGATAACTCCTCACAGATTGAAGTTTTGGGATCTGATACTGTTGATAAACAGGATGGATGTTTTAACAATGTATTGCTTGTACCCCAAATCTCTTCTAATCTTCTCTTTGTATATCAAATATGTAATTTTGGTACTAGTAAAATTGTGGAGTTTACTTCACATGATGTTGTAATTAGAGAATGTAATGATCCTAGTGAGATAGTTGCTACAGGTACAGCAAACCATATTGCAAGACTCTATACTTTTGATAAGTTTGAGTCTTTTATGTCTTCTGGTTCTTCACTTATAGCACATGGTAATAATCTCAGCAAATTGTGGCATGAGAGATTAGGACATTTGAGTTATGGATATATGCAACAAATGAGTATGAAACATCTTGTAAAAGGCCTTCATAAGGTCTCATGTATTGATGGGGTGTGTCCTGGTTGTCTAGTTGGTAAACAACACCAGGATCCATTTCTAATTGGTAAGGCCACATGTGCAAATGCACCCTTAGGGTTGGTTCATAGTGATTTGATGACTTTTCCAACTCGTTCTTTTTCAGGGGCTAAATATGCACTCACATTCATTGATGATTTCACTCGTAAAAATTGGGTATATTTTCTCAAGTTGAAAAGTGAATTTTTTGAAACTTTTAAGGCCTTCAAAGCTTTTGTTGAAAAACAATCATCTCTTCCTCTTAATAAGATATGCACTGACAATGGGGGGGAATATTATAGTAATGTTTTCTATGATTTTTGTATTGAGCATGGGATACATCACCAGTTTATTATACCACACACTCAAAAAAATGGTGTAGTAGAGAGGAAGAATCGAACATTGAAAGAGATGGCTAATTGTATGATTCACTCTAAAAATTTGGGTCCACAATATTGGGCTGAAGCTGTAAATTGTGCAAACTACATTCAAAACTGTATGCCTCACAAAGCTGTGCAAAATATGACACCAGAAAAAGCTTGGTCTGGGATCAAGCCTGATATTTCAAATTTTCACATTTTTGGGAGTCAAGCATGGGCATTCATTCCTGATGACAAATGTAAAGCATTAGAGAAGAAAAGCCAACCACTCATTTTTTTTGGTTATTGTGAAGATGTAAAAGCCTACTATCTTTTTGATCCTGTCACACATGATGTGTTGTTTTGACGGGATGTTCAGGTTGATGAGCTACCCACTCCACAGGAGTGTATATCTAGTTCTTCTTCTCCCCCTCCTTCTTCTACCAAGGATAGTGAGGATTTGATTTCTAGTGTTGATGATGATGATGTTGCACTTGTTCAGCCACCATAGCCATCTTCTTCACCACCTTTGCCCAAGTGGGCAAAGAGCACTCTATAGGCAGCTGGTTCTTTTGTTGGTGATCCATCTGATTCTCATCGCACTCACTCACAGACATCTAGTGTTGCTCTTTTGGGACAAGCTTGCACAGATGATCCAGTGTTGTTTTTTGAGGCTATTGGTATACCTGAGTGGGATGTTGCTATGTATGATGAGTATTCTTCATTAATGAAGAATGATACTTGGGATCTTGTCCCTCTTCCTAAGGGAAGAAAACTTGTAAAATGTAAATGGGTCTATAGGACCAAATATGCTGTAGATGGATCAATAGATAAGTAAAAAGCTATATTAGTAGCTAAGGGTTTTTCACAGGTTAAAGGGGTTGATTATTCTGAGACCTTTGCCCCTGTAGCTAAGATGGATTCTATTCGGCTTGTACTCTCTCTTACTGCTTCACATTCTTGGTCAGTTTTTCAGATGGATGTGAAGAGTGCTTTCTTGCATAGTGATCTCCATGAGGAGATTTATATGGAGCAGCCTCTAGGATTTATGCAGGACTCATCATTGGTTTGTAGACTCCATCGTTCTCTTTATGGCCTCAAACAAGCTCCTAGAGCTTGGTACGAGAAGATGGATAGTTTTCTTTTGAGTTCTGGTTTTATTCATTGTGAGTCAGATCACAATGTATACATCCTAAAGCAAGGTGAGGAGCTTGTCATTTTGGTTTTGTATGTTGATGATCTCATCCTCACTAGCAATTCAGATTCCTTGATACATGACATCAAGGACAAGTTGGCAGATAGGTTTGATATGACAGATCTGGGACTTCTACATTATTTTCTTGGTCTTCAAGTTTTTTAGTCTTTTAAGGGCATCTCTATTAGACAGCAGAAGTATGCGATAAATATTCTTCATCGATTTGGTATGGCTAATTGTAAGCCTGCCCCCACTCCATATCAGTCAGGTATTGTGTTGTCTGCCACTTGTACGACTCCTCTTATTGATTCCACTTTGTATAGGTAACTTGTAGGTAGTCTTTTATACCTAACTCATACCCATCCTGACATCACATTTATTGTGAACGTTGTCTCTTGGTTCTCACATGAGCCTCATGAGAGTCATTGGCAAGCAACCAAGCATATTTTGTGCTACATTCAGGGCACCACTCACTTTGGTATACATTACACACCACAGAGTTCTACATGGCTTATTGGATACACTGACTCTGATTGGGCTGGTGATGTTGACACTCGCAAGTCCACTTGTGGATTTGCTTTCACACTTGGTTCAGGTCCAGTTGCTTAGGCATGCAAAAAGTAGACTGTTATTGCATTATTCTCTACTGAGGTTGAGTATCGAGGTGTTGTCAAAGCTAGTCAGGAGATACTTTGGCTTCGATAGTTGCTTGGAGAGTTTGGCTTCACACAACAGGTTCCTAATACTCTTTGGTGTGATAACCAAAGTGCGATTGCTATTTCACATAATCTTATTGAGCATTAGTGAACAAAACACATTGAGATTCACATGCACTTCATTTGACATCTTATTCAGGATGGAGTTCTTTCTTTGGAGTTTGTGCCTACAGCTGAGTAGATTGCTGACATCTTCACTAAACCTTTGGCTTCTCCTCATTATCTTTAGTTGCGAGTGATGCTTGGGGTGAAGGAAGTTATCCTTGGGGGGGATTTCCCATGAAGTCCTTCCTTCCTTTATTTTTCATATATTTTGATTGGTTTGTACATGGGTACCTTATCAAGCCTAGTAGTCGGGACCCATCTTTGTTTGTCATTCTCCCTATGTTTCACTTAAGGGAGGGTGTTGAAATAATGCATATTTAAGCTTACCTACGGTTAATAGGGTAAGTTATTTATTACCGAGGGTTAATTTTATTTACCTTGGTTAATTCATTTTATTGTTGAGAATTTCTCAACAATATATTTGTTCATAGTATGAGAAAACAAATAGTTTGTTTTCTCTATTTTCTAATCACTACAAATAGTTTATTGTCATGAAACAAACTATTTGTATTATATATACTTTACAATATATGAGAAATGAATGAGAGATTAATGAGAGAATACAAAGAAATTTGTGGATTATCACCTATTTTCAAGGTGTGACAAATTTATTTGTTCTCTAGAAATATTTGCAGGTTATTTGTTGTGGGTTCTTTCTCCTAGATTGATCTTGTGGATCCTGTGTATCTCCTGCTCATTCTTTCTTTTACTCCCTTTAATGGGTCTGGGGTATCTAGTAACAAAGCTTATAGGATAGAAAATGTAATTTGGATTCCTCCTCCCCTGGGAGTTTTTAAACTCAATTTTGATGGGGTAGCTTAGGGAAACCCTAGAGCTTCAGGGACTAGTTTTATTATCTAGGATTGTAGAGGTTCTCTAATTTAGGAATTTTCATTCAAATTAATTTATGGTACCAATAATGAGGTGGAGTCAAAATCATTGTCACTAGGGATCAAGCTGAGGTAGTTAAATTTTTTGGTGATAACAAATAGGGGGCTTGGCCCATGCCCCCCATTTGCATCAATTTAATAAGACCTTATAGCCTTTATATGAGATGTTCTAAAAAAAAATTCTAAAGCCTTCCTTTTGTGGTGCTAATAATTATTAACAATTCAAAATTCATGAGGAGTGATTATCAAATGTAAGTGTCATGTGAAATAGGGATTAATGAGGTTTTAATCGCTCAAGAGCTCTATTATTGTGCCTAGCCTTTGGGAGAATTTTTTTGTTGTAAATTTATTTTCCCATAGGTTTGGAATCTTTGAGTAATGGAGAATGTTATGCAATTGAATCTCATTGAACCATTGGTTAGGGTGGAAGCAGAGCTAAGGGATATTTATTTTGAAGGATCTATGAGTGATGTTTGAATCATACATGTTTTTATGGTGCAAACTAGATAGGTCATGGAAGATATCAAATCTTTTCTGGGATTTATATTCCTTGAAATTAACCAAAATATCAATGTAAATTTGAATATTACATCATTATTTATTGGAAATCTCATCATAGTCATAGAAGATAGAGAATTGGTAAAATTAATGGTTGAAGGTTTGATTAGGCCATGCTATCGAGTGGGTTTGGTAGAATAAATTTGTGGGTTACCTCTCAAGAGTTAAATTAATATTTCTTCTTAGGTAAAGAGATGGAGTACCTCATTCCACTCTCAATTTTTAGTGAATTAGAAGCTCATTTGGTAATGAACCTAGCCTTTGTGGAATTGGTTTAGGGGCTCATCACAGATCTAATTTACTCAACTAAATGAATTCCTATGGTGAATATTACATCAATGTGTGCCTCTCTTTCATCACTTGGAATAGTAATTTCCTTATACTCCTTTTTTCGAGTATGGGATGCATCTCACCTTTTGGCTAGACTATTTGGGTGTGGTAGAATCTTGCCACCTTATCCTAGGATGGGGGATGTTAGGGACTCCCACTTGGTTTGGGGATAGTAATGACTATAGGGGATAGTGTAGGATCATATTTGAAGAATGTGGAGGGATAGGTTTTAGTGTGTCCCTTGGTGTGCTAGGATCAATGCCATAGGAGGAGGTGACGGTGAATATTAGTGTCAATGGGTAAGCTAGTCTTTTGGAGGATGAAGAGATTTGGGAAGTCTCTCTCAAGGTAGTTTAGCTCAATTTTTTATTTATTGCTTTTTAGTTATTTTATGTAATACAAATAGTTCAAAGGCTTTAGTTGGGTTTTTTTTCATGTTAGGTTTGTTCTTTTTTGGTCTCTAGTACTTGGTGTTTACTCTGGTCTTATTTTTTAATCTTCTAGTTTTGGTGGTTTTTGAATTCTTTTTCCCTTTTGAATGTTTATTAAAAGATTATGAGGTTTTTTTTTGAACTATATTATAGGTGAGGGTCCCATTTTGACCCTCGATTATCAATAAAAAAATTAGATTGTACAATTTTTAAAAATATACCACATCATCTAGGGTTAATGATATTTCAATAGTGAATCAAACCCTAGCGAGAGAGCATAAAAACTATATAAACAAAAGGAATAAACAAAAAAGATAAAAATTTGAAAATTAAATTTGAGCATGAAGCATCTAACCCTTATAAACATTAAAATATATAAGTAGTCAAGGGATAAAGGTGTCTCCTCCTAATTCTAAAGGTGGATAGAATCTGTAAGCATAAAAAGGTGATTAGTGGCTAGGGTTTGATTAAAACATGTATTAAAAATTAATTTATGACAATTATAAATGAGAACAACCATGAAACCATATGGAAGTAATCCTAGAATATGTGAGCATTTGAACTATAGAGGGGTTGACCAAAATGTCTTATATTTTTAGTATTATATCAATAAAACAAATAAAAAACAATTGCATAAGGAATATATAATATTTATCAATGTAAAAAAATAATTGAAAAATTGTCTTAGTGGCTAAAAATAGTAAACATGCAAAAGTAAACTATTGAATTGAAAATTAAACTTAAAAAGAGAAAAAAGTGATGGTACATACACACCCTGATGAATTTTGGATTTTTGAATGTAAATAAATAGACCAATAAACTAACACAAAATAATAAATACTAACAAAATGTTTTATCTAAAATAAAATAAGAAAAATGGTATAGACATAAGACTACATGGTAGGGATAACATTATTTCAATAGAGAATCAAACCTTAATGAGAGAGCATAGAAACCATATAAAGAAAAGGACTACACAAAAAATATGAAAATATGAAAATCATATTGTATCATTAATCATCAAACCCTTATAAACCTTGAAAGATATGTGGTCAAGGAATAAATGTGTGTGTTTCTAATTTTAAAGTTGGACATAATCTATAAGTGTAAAAAGTTGATTAATAGCTAGGGTTTGATAAAAACATAGTAAAATATGCATTTATATAAATTATAAATGAGAATAACCATGAAACCCTATGGAGGTAACCTTAGAAGATATGAACATTCAAATAATAGAGGGGTTCAATAAAATGTCTTATATTTATAGTATTTTATCAATAAAGCAAATATAAAATAATTGCATGAGGAATATATAATATTTATCAATGTAAAAGAGTAATTAAATTTTTTTTTGAGTGGCTAAAAATAGTTTACATATAAAATAAAATTGTTGAATTAATAATTACTCTTCAAAAGAGACAACATATGATAGAACATATCCACATTGATGAATTTTGGATTTGTGAAGGAAGAGAAATCGACCGATAAACTAACACAAAAGAATAAATTCTAACAAAATATGTTAGCTAAAATAGAATAGGAAAAATGGTATACACACAATACTACATTGTACACAAAATTTCACTTTAAAAAACCCTTATGGGAAAATACCCAACACAATAGCCTTCTTATTTATTGTATTAACTCAACCATTTTATATTACAATAATGTACTTTAAATTTATACTTTATCATAATGTATGTGCATTGATTGATATTCACATCAATATGAAACTGTCTAAATTAGTATTACAATACCATAGGTACAAAATTCATGGCTTGTATAAAATATGACATAAAACCACCTAAAAAAACACACCCATAAGGTCAAAAAATGATTAGGTGTGTTTTATTGAACACCTAGGTGGTATGCACATTCCCTATACCTTAGGACAAAGTGTTTATGAATGTTTGTGGCCTCTAGCTTGGGCTTATCACCACATTTCATTGGAAGGTTTCCCCCCATTCAACATGTACAGTCTAGACATATATAAATCTTGTAGAGTGTAAATCATGAAAACTATACAATACATTTCCAACATTCTCCCACTTTTTGAATACTTTATATATGTATCCATAGGGCCATAATTTTAGTAGTTAAGGGAAGCCATACTGATTTTTATTCTACACCAAGAAAAATTTCCCAGTACTTATAGCCTTCATCAATGAATAACCTACATTATTATTTTTAATCAAATATTTTTCCAATATTAACTTCATGTCTTCAACCATTTATATTGTACATTATTGTGTTTTGACCAAGAATGATAAGTTGGGTATTTTGACTATAATTGTATATCCCTATAATTTTTTGTAAGAAACTAATAGTTAAATACAAACATTATAACCATGTTATTTCCTTACTAGCATGAGGTGTTGCCATGTACTATGAGTCTATTTTATATATCACAACAAATGTTTGCCTTTTAATAATCTAACTCATTTCTCCACTAACTTTTTTAACATGGGCACTTATATATCATCGGTAATAAATATATCCAACCCAATTAGAATTTACAAAGTTTTATAGATTAAAAATGTGAATCTCACTAGGTGTTCTTTCATAGTAGATAACATAATTTGAAGTGTCATGTAGATACTTTAAGATTATTTTCATAAATCTCCAATGTTATTTCCAAGGTTTGGACATAAATATGCTAACAACTCCCACTACATGGGAAATGTTAGGCATAGTTCACACCACTACATGCATCAATATTCCAAAAATAGTTTCATAACGAACCTAAAACATGTCATCAATTTATTCTTGTGTCTTGAAACACTATTCAAAGAATAGTTTTTGTTTAATAAGAAATGGATAACAAATAGGTTTACTTTATTGCATATAAAATTATTGCAGTATCATTTCAACATATTTTTTTTAATTTAACAAAAATTCAAGTTTATATGATCTATTTTAATCTCTGTGCCTAACATAGGTTTTGAAGCACATGATACTTCATACCAAACTAAGATTTAACCATATTTTGAATTTTATTATCATTATCAATAATCTACATGTCACATACAAAATAATAATAAAATATATATCATCTTCGTGTTTTAAATACACAAAAAATCAACTTTTCTTTGTGCAAACCCAGGTCTCAACATGTACCTATTTAACTTATGATTCGACATCCTTGGTGATTTATTCAAATAGTAAATATATTTATTTAACTTGCATGCAAATTATTCTTTTCCATTCACCTTGAAAATTTAAGGCTTCATCATATACATTTATTCCTTAATCACTCTAGTTATAAATATTATCTTTACATCCATATGCTTTATTTCAATGTTTAAAGCTAAAACAACATGTGTGTGTGTGTGTGTGTGTGTGTGTGTGTGTGTGTGTGTGTGTGTGTGTGTGTGTGTGTGTGTGTATGTATATGTATGTATATGTATATATATGTGTATATATATATATATATATATATATATATATATATATATATATATATATATATATATATACATATATATATATGTATGTATGTATATGTGTGTATATATATATATATATACACACACACACACACACATATATATATATATATACACATATACATACATATATATATATATGTATATATATATATATATGTATATATATATATATATATATATATATATATATATATATATATGTATATATATATATATATGTATATATATATACATATATATATATATATACATATATATATATATATACATATATATATATATATACATATATATATATATATACATATATATAAATATATATACATATATATATATATATATATATATATATATATATAATTGAATTTAGCTTGGAAAAAAGAGAAAAATATCATGAAAATAAATTCTCTTGACCTAAAAAACTATTTTCTTTCAAATGGATTTTATACTTATCCATTTTTTAATTTTGAATTGTATTTCTTAAATGCTCATTTACAACCAACAACATTTATACTATGAATAATTTTCACACAGTCTTATGTCTAATTTTTATCAAAGGAGTCCATTTCTTCCTCCATGTATTTTTATAAGACTCATTCTAATTTAATCCAAATGCATCCTTCATAGTATTGGGGTCTTTATGAATAAATGACAAAACTAATGATAGAAATGAAAAGTGAAAATTAGGTGGAATATACCTTTCTAGTATTATCCTAATTCAATATGATCTTATCAAGACTTGAGTTTGAGATCTGAGGAAAACCTTGTGTTGGCCCCACACCATGGGTGGGCATCAAAACCAAAGATACTAAGATGTTTAAGTGATGTTTTATTACCAATCCATAATTCTAATGGATTTTAATCAATTATGTTTGATGTGACCAATATACAAATCATGTAATAGGTAGTTGTGACCACTTCTTCACAAAACTTCCTTTCTAATCCTACACAAAATATCATACTTATCACCTTATCCATTGGAGTCCTATTCATTATTTCTACAAATTCATTCTACTATGGTGTATAAGGAGTCATATTTTTTGTATCCATTCCATAGTCCTTATATATCTTATTGAATTACTTTGATCACTATTATCCACCATCATCATTTCTTAAGACTTTAATATTCATTTCTATCAAGTTTTCAACAAGATCCTTAAAATCCTTGAACATTTTAAAAACCCTCCAATTAAATATTGTTATAGTAAACCCAAGTTTTTATATAGTAGTCATCTATGATTGAAAAACAATATAATGACTTTCCTAGTGATTGATGTTTCATAACTCCAAACACATGTATTTATTAACTATAAAATTCCATATTCTCTAGTAACACTATTGAAAAACTTTACTTGGGTATACTTCAATTATACGCATTATTTATAGAAATAAAATTCTAAATTAAAATTAGAAATTAATTAATTCATACCTTCAGATTTTATTTTTTAAATACCTTTTCATACAATATGATTGATCCTTTAATTTTAAATAATTTATTTTCTGCAAGTAACATATGAATTTGATATAATTCATTTTTAACCTCAGGAACAATAGAACTATTACAACCATCACTTAAAACACTTTCCTTAAGATTTAAGAATGTTCTAATGTGAACTTACCTTGTAAATACCATGGTGACATAGATAATTTTCATTATTTCATTAGTAAATATCACCTACACACCCACATCAATCATCTTGATTACATAAATTAGATTTCTAGCCAAACTCGAAATGTGTAGAACACTAGGGAGGATTTTAACCCTTCCATATTTGAATATAAACTTGACTCTTCTTTGAAAAATGATCTTATTTCTTGATTTTTCTCTTAAGAATACATCATCTTCATTTAACTATTCATATTCATGGAATAAATTCTTGTGTGAATTTTTATGAAAAGAGGCACTAGATTTGATCAACCATGCATAATTGTATTCATGTGAGCTTGAAGGTGCAAAAAATATATTCCCCAAGTCTTTCATGTAGTTATTAGCTTTTATATAATGGGAATCATTATATGAATTATTGATTTAAACCTTTTTATATCTGTATTATTTCTTAAATTTTCCCATTTTACTATAGTTTCAACATTTACTCTCATCTTTTGTTGAAATATTAGATTTACCTCTAGACTTTGATTGCACTAATATCTTTTTATTTCTCTCTAAGATTGATCTCTCACAAATAAGGCATCCTTTTTTTTATTATCTTCAATGTATTTCTACCTCATTTCTTTTGATAATAAGGTTACTACTATATCCTCAACTTTTAAGTTCAATATAGTACTAGTGATTACAATAACTAGATTATCTTAAGAGTTGGGTAAATAACAAAGTAGAAAAATATAATTTTATTATTCATCCATTTTATTTTAAAGTGTGTTTTGTTTGGATTTTGATGTCATTCACAAACACCATACAAATATCCCCTTATTACAATCTTATGTTCATAATATTTAGTAGGTTTTAAATAGAAAATGAGGTTTATGTAGGTGTATAAAAACATAACATAAGTTTTTACTCATAATATAAAATTATAGTGTAGGAGGATGGTGAATTAGGACCTTATTTGATAGATCAAGTTATGGATGGGAAATTCATGTTAATATTTCCATTATAAGTACCAAAGACCAAATTTTAGTATATACACTATACTCATTAAGAACAATTGATGGTGGATATGTGGTATAAAATTTAAACTCTTTTGATATTATGGTAAGTCAATAATTCAAACCTTAAGCCTATCTCAATGGGGGAGCATAATAACAATACCAAATGAGAGACACAACTAGAATGAAAAAGACAAATAAATCTTTCACCTTATTTGGATGCTCCAAATAACTTGTTGAAGTGGCTTGCTTGGCTTATGCTCAATGAGTCTTTATCAAAGGAGGCTTGGCTATCTCCTCTTATCCTTAGCACCAATGGCTTTACGATGGCTTTGACTCAATATTTGAGCATAATAACACTAAATTAATATGTGTCTTAAAGCTATTTGGGCATGGTAACTTTAGCTTATAAAATCTTAGAATTCAATAGGCAAGACCTCCTATTTATAGATTTTGCAAATTGATCAGAATGAAATTGAACCATCCATCTCAAGATGAAGATGTATGGCTAAGAATCCATTCAATTTTGGATGCCAAATTCAATAAATTCCCTCATAAATATTTGAGATAGAGAGGCATTAAAGAATCATGGAAGGGCTTAATGAGTCATGGGAGGGATTAATGAGATATTTTATGTATTTATGGCCTAGGGATGCTTTCCCAATAAATGATGTCACTTGATGATGCAGCTACTCAATATCAATTTACAAAAAGAAATATTCAACAAATTCCATGGAAAATTAACTTAATCTCTTAACTCAAATTGATTAGCCTTAAACATGATTAGTCAACTTTGATGCAAATATTGGTAATTAGTGATAAATAAATCAAATTGGTTGAAATGGTGTATTATTGGCTCAAAATTTGATTGGATTGAAATTAGGATGTGATGTTAGATGCATTGGATCAATTATCCCATTTAGGATGTTTCTAACACAAAATAATAAAGGCACATGTCTCATACAAGAAATTTGGTATAAAAGAGAAATCCAGAGCACCCAAGTCTAAAATTGTCATTTTGACTCAAAATGATTTAATCAAAGTTAATTATCTCATAAATTACATTACCCCATTTAGTGATACCCTAGCCAAAATCACCACTTGTAAATAACAAATTTGAACTATTTAATGCATTTTACTATTTTTAGGCCAAATTGCTTTAATAGAAATTGGTCAAAATCTTAGTTAGAGGTCATTGGTGACCACTTTAGGTGTCTACAAATATCCTCCACATACATCTCTAGATGCTTAGTTCAGCCCACTTATACACAAGTCAGTTCCATTAGTTACAATCATTATCACTAGTTGATAATGACATGATTTGGTCAGAACTAACTTGATCCCAAAAATGATTATTTTATAAAATCAAACCCATCCGTGGGGTCAACCCATAAGCCTAACATGTATATGGTATGAGAAATTATGCAATTAGATCCAGATATAAATAAATTAATGTCTTATTCAAAATGGACTTGGAACTTATCTAATATATGTATATGTTTTAACCTTTTAGGACTTATATGGTGTAAATCCTATGTTGTTAAAGGGCTGAGTATAATAATAATCTATAATGAAAACTAGAAATAACTGACTTGGCAAACCTTTCCCAAAATAGTAATAATAGAGAAAAAGAACACTTATCTAAAATAAAATAGGTATTTTTATAAATCAAGAGGTTGAAACATGTTGGATAAATATACAGACACCTTCTATTTTATGATTGTAGATAAAATTTGGTCTCAGATAGTAGCACCCTTATGTGGAAAATAACATCATGTGGTGCTAGTGTCCAATTATGGTGTTAGTGTCCCTCTTGAAAGAACTATCTATAATTTTTAGGGAAGCTACGAGAGATTTTGGGAGTCCTATAGGTGGTTTTGTCTCTTTTAAGAGATCAATTATGTCATTGTTTTAGTTGAATATCTTCCAAAACCCTAATGAATACCTAGACACATGAAAAAATAATTGGATCAAATGTAAAAGGAAGAGAAAAATTGGGTTGTGAGATATTACAATCACACATAGTAGAACCCTTATTATCCAGATTAATATCATCCTACATTAACCCCAATTCTAGAGGTCTCAGATCACATGTAGTTAGGGAATGTGCATAATCAAATTGCATGGTATGCTAGAATGAATTTTACTTAGGCCCTTATTTGATCAAGTATGTAATGTCTAAATGTGATATCTGAGTAATATGTTGAGTATTAAGTTGTACCATTGATTGATTTTATGTAATTATGTGTCAAAATAGTAAGTTTTAGATGTAAAATGCCTTGTGAGGTGTTTTATATATAAATAACTTTGATTTGAATATAAGACCTTGTATGTGGGCTGACAAGTTGTAAAAGAGGGATAAAAAACATAAGATAAGGCTCAAGGTAGGGTTAAGACCCAAACATAGGAGAAAATGAAAATCAGACACTAGATCCATAATTGGACACTAGCATCACATGGTGCTATTGTCCTGAAAATGGTGGTAATGTCTTGAGGCCTAAAAATAGAGTGAAGACCAAACATGTCAGGCTAGGACCCCCTGTGACTAGGAAGAGGTGACTTAGTATGACTGGGGGTGAAATAAGTAAGGAATATAAGACATAATAAAGATTAAAAGACTCAAAATGACCATACAAACAAGGATTGTATTCATCACTAAGACCTTCATTTGAAATAACAACAAAAGACATAGTACTTGTGGTTGCTTAACCAAATTAGGGTGTATACATTTACCCCCTTTTTATTCTAGTAATGTAATTAAATGAAAGTGATAGAGTAAAATAAAAAGAGGAACGTGTACCTATACTTACCTATGTGGATGTGTTCTAGACTTGGCCC
Source organism: Torreya grandis (assembly GCA_037957365.1). Lineage (NCBI taxonomy): Eukaryota > Viridiplantae > Streptophyta > Pinopsida > Cupressales > Taxaceae > Torreya > Torreya grandis. The sequence continues at coordinate 5,366,013 of JARHVA010000336.1, forward strand.
ACTTCTTGGCCAAAGAAGTGGACAGGAGTTGGAGTGAAATATGTGAAGAGGAACTCCATAGTATGGATGTCCTTTGTATTGAATCTACATATTGAACTAAACTATGAGGAATAAAAACCCTATTTTACCCCCACCCTAATATATGGAATGAATCTAAGTATGTAAAAATGAATATATGGAAAAAAGGCATGATTATGCCCACTCTAATGTCTGAATTGAACCTAAGTATGTAAACTAAATGTGTGGATAAATAAGGCATGTTTGCCCCCATTCTAATGTTTGAACTGAACTTGAGTATGTAAACTAAATGTGTGAAAAATAAATCATGATATCCCCTACTCTGATGTGTGAAATGAACCTGAGTATGTAAATTGAATGTGTGGAGAAATAAGGCATGCTTGTCCCCACTTTGATGTGTGTAATAAATCTGAGTATGTAAATAGGGTCTAGTGGAAGGATATGGATAAACATTACAAATGATCTTGTGACCTGAATTGGTTAAAACTTGGTGACATCCTAGTGATGATACTAAGTATAACCTAGCAATATAAAAATGGATATCAAAGACATGTGCTCTACATCATTCCCCCAAACTTGATATCTAAGTAATGTAATTGTGTATCTAAATATTTATAAATCTAAGTGAACCTATATATCTAGGTAGACCTATGCATATGAATAGATGTATCTGGGTAGACCTATGTGTTTGAATATCTATCTCTGGGTAAACTTGTGTATCTAAATAGACCTGTGTTTGAATAGCTAAATTTGAGTGAACTTGTATATTTGAGTAGACCTATCTATCTACATAATTATATCTGAGTGAACCTATATATCTGAGTAGACTTATGTGTCTGAAGCAATCTATGAGTATCCCCCATTTTAGTGAGAGAGCTAAGATTAAAGTAAGGATGTCTAATCAAAAGTGGTAATGATTAGATATGTTGGTTTTAATTAGCAGGTGTGATGTTGTTTTAAGTTTGAATAGTTTATTTATTGTGAAAAAGTTGATTGTTAAAATTGATAATGGGATAAATGTTTTATCTATATTGAATTTATTATGGTAATATTATTTTTGTCATTTTTTAGAGTTAAATGTGATTAAGATGTTGGTTTAACCAATATAGGGTGAGTTGCATTGAGGTCAAGTCCCATGTGTAAGAAATGGTTCATAAATCAAAGTTACGGTTCTCTAGATATCATGCTAGTAATAATTTGGTATTGGTTATTAAAATTGGCATGCAAGGTCAACCTTACTAAGGTTCCATTTGATAAACATGACTTAAATAGGTGATTTTATTAATTTAACAATTCATTTAAATCATTTGAGTTTAGAGTAACTATTTGTCTAAGCTAGAGAATATGTCAAGGAGATGAGGAGTGAATTTTACCTGATATGAGGAGGTGCAGGAACTTATCTAGGTCAAGGAGGTGGTTACCATGGTAAGGATCTTATACTTTTTCCTATTGTTATCATTTGTCTTATATTTTATGTTACTAATGCTATATTTGGCTATATTTTTTCATGTTGATGCACATATGAGAGAGTTCTAAATTGGTTGGATGATGGAGACCTTATAGATTATACCCTTGATAGATGCTAATATGGTCATACTAGAGATAATGGGTCTGAGTCATGTGGCATCTTTAGATCTGATGCCATAAGATAAACATATGTTGACTACATTATGTGAGATATGGGATGTAGATACCTCCACTTTCTAGTTACCTACTAGGGAGATGAATGTTACCCTAGAGGATGTGTATAGGATATTATAGTTACCTATTTATGGGAAAAGAGTCATATTACAAGAAGAATCAGGTGATCAAGTTATACATAGGGATGTTAGGTACTTTTATGATATGGTTAAAAAGACTCATTATATAGGGAGCCATATCAATAAATTATTATCATTAATTATCACTGTTGATATTCTATGATTGAAAAAATTCTTAGATATTTTATTAGCTTCATTTGTGGCTTTAGAAGGGAGTGGGGTATCGATAACTTATAGTATTCATGAGATAGTGTAGGACATAGAGGATCATAGTACCGTATGTTTTTTGGGGCACACTATGTTATCCCACATGTAATGATATTTATACCAATTTATGTAGGAGATATATGGTAGATTTATTGGATCTTCTAAATTGTTACACTATTGTGCATATGATAATATAGTAGTGTGTAGGCTAGTGTTTCCTTTACAAGAGGATTGGGCCCACCTATAGTCATTTACAAAGAGGTGGGCTAGGATGACCCACATGCCCAAGAGGAACACAATGTAGTATTAACATGTGTTAGATAGTTTGAAAACTGTAGACATTATCTAGAGGCCCTGTAGGGGCTATGAAGAATGGCATGAGGATGGTGCTCAATTAAGATGGGTTTGAGTGAGCTAATATATGCATGACCATTGGATCAATGTATATGAGAGGTTCTAGTATGAGTATGTGACATGAAAATTTAGTGTTATTCAAGATGTGCCCATAATTCTGGTGGTATGGTTTGGGAGTTCTCAGGCTCTAGTGAGGCTAATTAGTAGGCCTAGGCCATCAGCTATAGAGTTATCCCCAATTTTGTTAACATGGTGGGATATTGTGATTGGCATACTAGATGTGGATGACGTAAGAGTCATTGATGCCTATACATCTTGGTGGATAGATTGTATGTGATCACCTCTATTTCCAAGAGGTAATATTATTATAGAGGATATATTGGATGTGGATCCTCTTAGGTCCATCGATAGTAATTTTTTATTATATGTTTGTACATTCTATGTATTTAGTTACTCATTTACTTGGTTAAATATTTGATGCATTACATGGGTATTTTTAGGTTCAGGTGATGATGAATACTAGGAGACAACCATCAAGTTTATACGTTGTGTCTTGACATGGCATATCCCTGATGATGTTATGTAGGATGGATTAGTGGAGAGGGACACTGATGTTGTCAGTATTCATGCCTATTTTTTTGATCGAGTGGCAATAGATATTGTAACATATAGATGAGTGGTTATAGATAGAGATGAGGCATGAATGGAATTGCATAGATTAACTATGCCCATAACTAATGCTTTGGGTGGGGCCATTAGTCAGATAGTGTATGATTAAATACATGTATAATGAGATCATGTAGAGTTTAGGTATAAGTTGGGTATGTATTGTGAGAGAGTATACATAGTCATTGATTAAGGTCATGGAAGGAGAGTGTAGCCTCTAGTTATAGCATGGATATGTCTAAGAGTGAGAGTGAGGGGGCTGGTCCTAGTGGGCATGTCTATATTATTAAGTGATGTACTATATGTATATTGAAACTAAGTTCTAAGTTATATTATGTATACTGGTATCTTGATCTGGTTATATTATGTATGTTTGCACATGTTTAATTATTTTGATTGTTCTAAATGGTGATACTAGTATATGGTATCTATCTAAGTAATGGTAATGATATTTTTATCTATTTATAATTTTTATAAGTATACATGTGTAGTGGAATAGAAATTTTATTTATTAGTATAGGTTTTACAAGTGTTTCATAAGATATCCTTGTGTAGATGATGTGATTGTAAGCACTATTTGAACCTAGATGACATGGTGAACCACTGACCATACTACTCATACTATGTCAGTGTAGAAGTGGAATCTAGAATTTAAATCTCATGTGATACACTACTAGTGTCTAGGTGTGTAAATTTTATAGCAAAGAGATCGATTGGATGTTATTTTGAAGCTATAAATTTATCTCTATGATCTCTAGAAAATATCTTGATTAGTTGTTAGACTATGTTGATGTTTGATATGTCTTGAAAATATCATGATCAATGTACAAATTGAAGTTGTGTTCTAATATCTATGGTTATTTCCAAATATCTTGATTGGTGTGAAAACTAATATTTTACTTTGATGCATGTAGTTATTTCTAAATATCTTGATTGGTGTGAAAACTAAAGTTGTACTTTGATATATGTATTTTTTTCCAAATATCTTGATTGGTGTGCAAACTAATGTTGTCTTATGATATCTCTAGATTTTTTCCAAATATCTTGATTGGTGTGTGAATTGATGTTGTGTTTTTATCTCTATGAACTCATTTCCATCTCTACTAAATTTGTGGTGCATGAGATCACTCATAAATAGGTATCCTAGAAACCACATGACTCATACAATGAGTAACCAATGGCTCCTCAAAGGGAAAATCTTGGGATAACTCTATCATAGAGGAGTGTAATTTAGGAGACTATCAAGATTGAGATCTTAGTGTCCCTTATGTGAATTCTATAATGCCTTGATTGATGTACTAGTCAATGTGGTCTTAAAGGGCATAACAATGATTGTTTGAATGTCCATTTATCTTATGAAAATTACAATATGGATTATTTTTTACCCTATGAAAATGGTGTGTTGGAAAATGATTAGTAGGAGGAAGTGTGATCATATCCTTATCTAATTATATAAGGAAGACATCATGAGACCTATCCCTATCTAAAAATAATATAACCCCTCTATGTATGTCTTGTGCTCTACTCACTGTAGGAGGTGCTCCATGAAGTGGATTTTTGCCCTTGTTGAGTATCTTTATTAGTTATTTCTATTTCACTAGTTTCTTAATCAAAAGTGGAGTATGTTCTTGTACTATGTTGCATGAATAGGTCTCTAAGAAACCTACATCCAAATCTACATCTGAATGTATAACCACTAGTCCCAATTTTGTGTACAATGTTATATCTACGTTACATAGATGTCAAAATTATTTTGATGTCTGATATAATAATTTATCATTAAGAGGAAAAATTAGGCCTCTAGAAAATATGTATTATACCTCTAAATACGTCAAATGGTAAATCAACTAATGCAAACATGATTTGAGTCTTAAAAATTTATTTAATTGTTGGTTCTATCTCTCACCCTAGTGTAATGAAGGTAACCTCTCATGTGTGACTCAAGGTCCCTTATTGTATGTAATTTATAATAAATACTACTTCTAACTCCTCATATGTGTGTACACTATGTATTGTATACTAGATCCAATGTAGTGCTTCCCCATCTAGGGACTTTGGAAATAATTATAGTAGAGTCAACCTGTTGGTGAAATGTGCCATGGCTTTCTCATAATCCTAAAGGTGCAAGTATGGGTCTCCATGGCCATTAAATATAGGTAACACTGGTATCTAAAACTTGGGTGGTAATCTTGTAGTGAAGATTTTTCATGGAATAAGATTATCATGGATAACATTAGCATCAGCTTGAGATTGGTATGCTTTTTTTCCAACATGAGATGTTGTACTTGTTGTTGTAAAGCACCCATGGCATGCATCAAGGAAATTAACAATTAGTAAGGTATATTATCATCATTAAGGTGTTAATTTAATGTTTAATTTTTTTAATTTATCTTAGCTGTTGGGATATTGCATTGGGAACCTTTTTTAGGGAGGATTGATTCGCTCTCTATAACCTTTGGAGGTGTGATATTTAGGACCCAGTTAGAGGTAAATGAGCTATCAGCATTGTTTAGGTTAATTTTAGAAATAAGATATACTTTAGTAAGGGGCATTGAGGAAGACTCATTGTTATCTCTTATTTTATTAATTTTTAAAGAAGTATCACATGATAATTGATTAGAAGGTATTGTATTATCATGTAAATGTAAGTTATGTAAACTATGAACATAAGAATAAGTGTGTGTGCATTTTTCAACATGTGACCTAGCATTTTTTTGAACAAGAGAAATAGGTGAAGTAAGAGGAGAACTAGAAGGTGTCGACTCCATGTCTTCTTAATTATAATCCCAATAATTATCATTATCCCATTGTTCATCAAAATCAAAGTTTAATTCACTTGTAGAAGAGTAGAAGTATCATTCAAAGGCTCACTAAGAAAGAGAGTAAGAGAATATTTTAACTTTTTAATACTATGCAATGTGTTATCATGTGTGGGCATAATGCAATGAATTTATTCACTATTTATGTGTGGAGTGCATGAATGATTATTTCTTTCAATCTTGGAGTTATGGGTAGAAGAAGTATCAATCATGTTTTCATTTTGCATATTATGACATGTAGGATAAGAGTTAGAGACATTTTCATTATCAATAGGTTGTAAATAAATATTGCATTGAGATTAGAATGTAAAACAAGGTGATAAACTAATTTCATATACCTTAGTTTGTGCATTATTAAAAGGTGTAATATCATTGGTACATGTTTTTTCAAGGGTAAATAAGATGCATTGCTCTTACCTTCTTTACTTGAATCATGCAAAAGTGGATTTCATGTATTGTACTTATATTGATTTAATTTGAATAAGGAGGTAGCGAAAGTAGTTAAAAATATAGGATCACATTGGAACAAAGCACTACCAACAAGAGGCTCTTTTGGCATTATATTTTTTATTTGATTTTGAGGTGTTAGAGAAGAGGGAGAGGAAAGAGAAGAATATGTATCTAATATATCCTCATCTACATTTTCATTGCCATGCTCATAATAATCCTCATATCCATCATTACAATAATAGTCATCATCATCATTAGAAATAAAGTCATTATCATGTTCTAATGTAAAATATTTAAATTTTTTCCATTCATTATTATGATTATGAGAAAAAATTATCAATTGGGTGAGGGGTAGGAGACTTCTTAGATGCCACTTTAAACTTGTCAAAGAAGATAATATAAATAATGAATATCAATCACACAAGAGGTAGATTGTAATCTAAAATAAGTATATGTGAAATTATGAAAAATATTTAACTGGATGTGTAAAAGAAATTATGATTATAAATGAAACCCTAATTGCTAGTATTTGGATATATAGGGACCTAGTATATGGATCTAGGGTTTGAATGAGGGTTGTTTTTCAAAAAAAATAGATTAAATTAAATTAATAAAATCCTACTATAAGATGAATTTGTGTGATCTAGGTTATGCCATAAATTAGGAAAAATAGAAGTTTATAACCCTAATTTAGTGCACAAATATTGGAAGAAGGTAAACTTTAGGCAAAACTAGGTTTTTAAGAAATATTTAAAGTCAGGTTCACCAAAAAATTTAACCTTTTAGGAATTATATGGTGTAAATATTATGTTGTTAAAGTGCTAAGTATAACAAATAATTTGGAATGAAAACTAGAAATAACTGATTTGACAAACCTTTCCCAAAATAACAAGAATAGAAAGAAAGAACACTTATCTAGAATAAAATACGTATTTGTGTGGATCATGAGGCTAAAATAGGGTGGAGAAATAGGTATACACCATCTATTATGTGTTTATAGCTGAAATCTAGTATTGGATAGTAGTGATCTTATGTGAACAGTAGCACCATGTGGTGCTAGTGTCTAATTATGGCACTAGTGTCCCTCTTGGAAGAATTGTTGGTAACTTTTAGGCAAGATATGAGAGGTTATAATACATAAACTTAGTTTTATCTCTCAGATAAAAAAATAATAGTTTCTATAAATGGATACTAAACTCAATTCCTTAGTTAAATAGAATTAGTATGGAAATCTAAGATTGAGGGAAATTAATCAGATAAATTTATAAACTCATTCTTGCATATAACTTATGATTTGTTGTCATATTAAAAAATTTATTACTTTAATCTTAGTGCCTCATTAATTCATTTTATGACTGAATTAAAATCTAAACATAGAGTAACTGAAAGTAAAACTGACTCCAAAAGTGATAATAGAGTTCACCCATAATTTTTTCTATCTTTGGGATTGCTTAAATATAATCTGATCCATTATAAAAATGATAAAAATATACACTTTTCAACTTAAATCATAAATGGATTTAAGAAACCCGTAATAGTGTTGTAAACCCAACTATGTAAAGACTCTACCATTGCTCATCAAACCATCTTCTTCCAGTCTGTAGCACCTCTTTATCCTTCTCCATATATTCGGGCAATTTTTATCTAATAAGAGTATCTATAAAAACTTTAAAAAAGGGTAAAAAATTAAATAAGAGTGCCTCTAGTTACCAGATACCTACGTCTCTTCACAATAACCCTATAACTATATAACTATATCCTCCTTGGACATAGGCCACAAATAGAGGTAATCAAAATTTATAGTCACAGGTCTCTTTGTCTCTCTATATGTCAATACAAAGAGACACAATACATTGTTCCTTATCTATCACCATAGAATAGGAGTTGATTGACCCTAGACTCAGGTTTTTGAATTTAAATAAGTCATAAGGAAAAGATTAAATCTACCCTTGGCCATAAGGCCTTACAAAATAAGCAATTTTATTCCTTCAAGAACTATGTAATTATTCCTTCCATGGCTATAGAAATTTATTCCATGACTATAGTGCCTTTATATAAATAGAAGAAATTAAAAATAACTGGCATAGGTGTGTATTTATACCTACAAAATTAACATAGTAAACTGAAAAACCATTCCAAAGATCCATCTTCAGTTCATAAGCAATAAACATGATCTCCATTCATCGACTCAATTTTTCCTATCAATATAGTTGCCTTTGTTGAAGATTAAAAAAATTACCCTTCATTAACTGGGATTGCATTTACATCCCCATATAAAGGCTCAGGATTCTTCCTTTAAAGCCTTACAAAATAGGAATTTTAAAACATCATTAAATGAACCATTCTTGGTAAGGATCAAAATAAAAGGACACAACCCATATATAGATTCAATCTAATTTGTATACATGCATGTCCCACTATTATATCTCTACCATGGTCCACATACTTGACTTAATAAGTGAAGATGTGCCTGCCACATTGTGCCATGTCTAATGATGATGCCAAGACCATAAACATTTTTTGTCAAGTCCCAATTTCATCACCCATGCTCAACTTTCATTGACATGCCCATATTCTAGGCTACATTTTTACAAACCCTTCATGATCTCTTCATCATCTTGATGCAATGTCAAACTCAACAACCATTCTTAGGGGCCATTGGTCAAAATTACTACATGTAATAGTAGTATACTTCTATGAATAGATGATGGCCACTCAAATGGAATAGGTTACCATCCTCCTTCAATAATGGTGATCCCATATACTCAACCCTTAATGGAACTACTTTTATTCTAGTTTGATAAAACCAAACCCCTCTTTTGCTCAGTCTCTAATAGACCATCTAAAATTCCATAGCCTCCTCCATATAAGGTTGCATAATTTCCATATACGTAGTCCTCTACATGTTACCCATGGCTTGATAACATGATTTTACATTACCTAATGGTCTTCACAAACAAGCATCATCCTAGTAAAAAAAATAAATGGATCCCTTTAAAAAACTCAAGACTCTAAAAACACTGTCACTCCATTAGTATAACCATCTTGGCTTTCACCTTTGGGGGGTGGGGAAGGGGTCCATTTATCCTAATTAACCAAGGTTTTAAAATCCTCTAACTTGAGATTGTGGTTCAATGGCTTAGCCTCATCATTTTGGTAGGTAGGTCTATCTTCCAATCATGGCCAAGATTCTTTAAAGGATTTGGATCCCATATTCACCATTATCATGGGATCTAATCATATCCACACCTACCTTTATTTTATCCTCCCTACAATTATGCTTTCATTATCTATTTACACGGGCTGGTCCAACATCGTTTTAATGAAACTATAATTATTATCCCATATGTCTAGGATAAAGGTGTTGGAAGGCCTTAAAATAAGGTAAGACTTTACATAACACTCATGTCTTAGGCCATGTCTCCAATGCCTTTTGCTAAGAATCTTGATCTTAGTTAGAGAATATCTTAACTTGGCTAACTTAGACAAGTTAGTATTAAGTGGTTAAAATATACTATCAAACTAGAACTCAAGTTAACATGCATGTTGATTTGGGTTTTATTATGAGTTGTGTTGTATTGTGATTTGGGTTACACTGTGAGTTGGGTTGACATGCGATTTAGGTTACACTATGAGTTGGGTTGCTAGATTAGAAAATAGAGGATGTGGTGGTAGGCCATGTGCTGGCTTGAGGACCCACCACGTGGGCTTCTCTAATTGCTCCCCATCCTACCATGTGTCACAACTAGATGTACAAAAATATTTTTATCGTAGGAAAATAGTGTAATTATAGAATTAAAACACCATTACCATACACAGTGGTAGAGTCCCCCTCCATCGTAAAAGTGGGCTCCACTAGATAAGATTTTTGTAGTTGGCCTTTTACCAATGAAAATAGTGACTCAAATAGTCCTTTTAATCAAATCTTCCCATAAAGAGGATTTATCCTCAAAAGTTCCAATAATCCAACTAAACCTATTACACAAATTTATGCATCACACCAACAAATATAACTCTATAAAAAGTCAACTATCCAACTACAATTGCAAATAGTATATGGAGAGTAAACTAAACTCTATATCCATTCTTTGTTAAATGTCCTATTACCTAACATATTCATACTATCTAGAAACTTATCTCAACCCTTACACTATAAGAAGGTTAAGATATTATCCTTGTTATCACATAATGGAAATCACATTGTGTTATATACACCTATAGGATTTACAAATAACTTACACATATGTATACTTTCATTTTTACAAATGTTTCTCATCTATGGGTATTTAAAAGTATACTTACATTATGTGATGGAAAAACATATATGTGTGTACAAAAAGTTTGTAATACAAACATTTCCCATATTACTATGAGACTTAGACATAGGCAATGTCAAGTATGAAAATGTGTAATAATTTGTCTATCCTAAGGTGAATAATGTACCATAGCTATCATACCTGAGGATAATCAAGGGAATTGTAAATAAAAAAATTGACTGCTATGTCCTTTAAATATTTCCCTATGCCTATTAACTCTAATGTTAACTTGGAGAGTTTCCATAATAAGAGCTTCTTTATAGACTCACAAATCTATAAGTAAATGTAAGCAAATATCATTTAACAAGTGAGAATAAACCAAGTATTTTAAACCTATCTCAAGGTTTACTTCACCATTTGATTGATCCTTGATTCATACCTCCACAACTCATCCAACTGAGTTAGTTTCCCCAAAAATTCTATCACAATGAAAAACTAAAATAAGAGATAACCAACATAAACCCTTCCAAACATAACTTTATCAAATTTCCTTCCCAGATTCAATAAGTAAGAATTTATATGAAATAAATGTGTTGAAGAGAATAAAAGCATATTAATCCAATGCTATATTTATGCTTATCAAAACTATTCAAAAAAACCATATAATCCATGAATAGTAGCTAGTTTCATCTTATTTTAAACTCTATCTCAATAAGAGTTAAAGGATCCATGTTATAGTTTCAAAGGCTTTCAAAAAAAATTCTACATAGAGGTATAATTTATATCCAAAGTAACCCACACAAAGGTTATCTGACATCAAGGATTCAAACCAAAAATTGTGTAAACATAGTTACACTAAAAATAACTCATACCTATTTAAGAACTGTGGAATGCACCTATTGAGTATTGGCTATAAAATGTTGGTATCTTAAAAGGATTCATGTTTGCTTCCTGTAACTCTCAATAAAGCTATGCAAACATAAACTAAATTATCAACTAATTACAAACTCAAAGTGCAAAACCCTATCTAATACCAAACAATGCGTTGTTGCCATTTCCATATCTACCATCGAATTGGTATTTTCACTTGTTCCTATAATCAAGGACATAAACATCCATAATATTATTAATAATCCAAAATAATATGGATACACAACTAGTTAGCTGGACCAAAATATTTTGTAAATACCAATATGAAATCAGATCATAGTCATACCTCAATTTGCTCTCTGTTTAAGATTGGTAATGGAACTGCAACTAATTCCTCTTGGAGGTGTATTACTAAAAATGCCTTAAAGTTTATCTGCATGCTTCCCAAATATGAAATGTTGGTCCTTTCTCAACACCATCTCACACCTCAAGTGACCATATGATGTGTTCTTCATCCATGATGATCTTATAGGGCTAGTGGTTCCAGAACCTTGGCTGTCAGAAGCTTATCTTCTTTCAGTGAATCGAAACACCTTCTCATTTCCCTTTACACTAGCCTTCCTACATGGTGAACTCAAATATAAGAATAAAAACCAACATCTGATATTTAAAAAATCCAAACTAAAGTATATCACAACTAAAGCAAGGTCCTGTAATCACTTTATCTAATACCAAATTTGTTCTATAAACCTAGGTTTTTTTTAGACAAGAAACAACAATTTCTATAAATAGATACTAAAATGTCTCAATTACTTAGTTAAATAGAATTGGCATGGAAATATAGGATTGAGTGAAATTAATCAAATAACTTTATAAACTCATTCTTGCATATAACTTCTAATTTGTTTTCATATTAAACTTCCCATTACTTTCATGTTAGTGTCTCATTAATTCATTTTATGACTGAATTAAAATCAAAACATAGAGTAACTAAAAGTAAAACTGACTCTAGAAGTGATAATGGAGTTCATACATCATTTGGGATACATCTCAGGGATTACTTAACTATAATTTGATCCATTCTAAAAATGATACAAATATACACTTTTCAACTTACATCATAAATGGATTTAAAAAATTTGAAATAGTGTTGTAAATCCAACTGTGTAAAGACTCTAACATTTATTAGTAAACCATTTTCTTCTATTTTTTAACACCTCTTTATCCTTCTCCATATATTCAAGTAATTCTTCTCCAATAAGAATATCTATAAAAACTCTTAAAAAGGGCACACAATTAAATGGGATTGCCTCTGATTAGCATAGACCTACATCCCTTGACAATAACCTTGTAACTATATAGCTATATCCTCCTTAGCCATAGGCCACAAATATAGGTAATCAAAATTTATAGTCACGGGTCTCTCTATATGTCAATATATAAGCACACAATACATTGTTACTTTTCTATCACCATATAATAGGAGTTGATTGAGCCCAGACTCAGGTCTCTATCTTTAAATAAGTCATGAGGAAAAGATTAAATTTACCCTTGGCCATAAGGCCTTATAGAATAATAAGGTTTTTTCCTTCAAAAGCTATTTAATTATTCCTTCCATGGCTACAAGTATTTATTCCATGGCTACAGTGCCTTTATATAAATAGAAGAAAGTAAAAAGCATTGACATAGGCTTGTATCTATACCTACAAAATTAACATAGCAGACTAAAAAGCCAGTCCAAATATCCATCCTCGGTTCATAGGTAATAGACATGATCTCCATTCATTGAATTAGTTTTGCCTATTAATATAGTCCTTTTTTAACTCTTAAAAACTTTTACCCTTCACTAACTGGGACTGCATTGACATCCCCATATAAAGGCTCAGTTTGCTTCCTTCAAATCCTTATAAAATGGGTTTTTTAAAACATCATTAAATGAACCATTCTTGGCAAGGATCAAAATAAAAGGACATGACCCATATACAGACTTGGTCTGATATACATACATGCATGACTCACCATTATATCTCCATCATGGTCCACATACTTGACTTAATAAGTGAAGACATGTCTGCCACATCATTTCATGTCCAATGATAATTCCAAGACCATAAACATTCTCTATCAAGTCCCAATTTGATCACCCATGCTCAAATTTCATTGATGTGCTCATATTCTAGCCTATTTCTTTATAAATCCTTCACAATCTCTTCACTAGCCCAATGCAACATCAAACTCAGCAACCATTCTTAGGGAATGATAATCAAAAATACTACATGCAATAGTATTATAATTCTATGAAAAGATGATGACCACTCAAATGGAATAGGTTACCATCCTCCTTCAACAATGGTGATCCCCCATATTTGGTCCTCAATGGAACTACTTTTATTCTAGTCTGATAAAACCATACCCCTCTTTTGATTGAGATCTAATAGACCATCTACAATTTCATAAACTCTTTCGTATGGGGCTACATAATTCCCATATACATAGTCTTTTACATGTTGCCCATGGCTTGACAATATGATTTTGCATTGCCTAATGGTCTTCAAAAACAAGCATCATCCTAGAAAAATAAATAAATGGATCCCTTTCAAAGACTCAAGACTATAAAAATGCAGTCACTCCATCAAGTATAACCATCTTGGATTCTACCTTTGAGGGGTGGGGAAGGGATCCATCTCTCCTGATCGACCAAGGTTTTAAAATCCTCTAACTTGAGACTATGGCTCAATGACTCAGCCTAATATTTGGTAGGTAGGTCCATCCTCCAATCATATCCAAGATTATTTAAAGGATTTGGATCCCATATTTGACATTCTCACAAGCTCTAACCATGTATGTATCCACCTTTATTTTATCCTCCCTGTAGTTACACTTTTATTGTCTATTTATGTAGGCTAGTTCAACAACATTTTAACTAAACTATAATTATTATCCCACATGTCCAAGATAAAGGTGTTGTAAGTCCTTAAAACAAGGTGAGACATTACATAACACTTGAATCTTGAGTTTTATTAGAGAATATCTTAGCCCAACTAACTTAGACAAGTTAGGGTTGGGTAGTTAAAATGGACCATCAAACTGGAACTCGAGTTGGCATGCATGTTGAGTTGGGTTGTACTGAGAGTTGGGTTGCACTGTGAGTTAGGTTACACTATGAGTTGGGTTAACATTTGAGTTGGATTGCACTACAAGTTGAGTTTTTAACTTGGAAAACAGAGGATATGGTGGTAGGCCATATAGTGGCCTAAGGACCTACCATGTGGGCTTCTTTAATTGCTCCCCATCCTACCATGTGTCACAACTACAAGCACACTAATAAATGTATGGTATAAAAATAGTGTAATTATATAATTAAAACACCATTACCATACATGATGATAGATTCCCCCTTCATTATAAAAGTGGGCTCCACCGACTATGGTTTCCATATCTGGCCTTTTATTGATGAAAAAAATGAATCAAATAGTCCTCTGGATTAGGTTCTAAGGGTATTATATGTGGTTATGTATCTTTTGGGAGCTCACTTGTGTCACTATTTTAGCTAAATATATTCCAAAATCCTAATGAGTACCTACACACATGAAACAAAAACTAGATTAAATTCAAAAGGAAGATAAAAACTAAGTTATGGGATATTACGATCACATAAACATAACCCTTGTTGTCTTGGTCACTACCTACATTAACCACAATGCTATGGGTCTCAGAATGCATATATTTATCCCTTAGGGAAAGTGCACAATCAACTTGGATTTTATGATAGAATGACTTTCACTTAGGCCCTTTTTTTTATCAGGCATGCAATGTCTAGTTGTGATAGTTGAGTAGTATGTCAAGTATTGAGTTGTACTATGGATTGATTTTATGTAATAATGTGACAAAATAGTAAGTGATATATGTAAAATTCCTTTTTAGTCTCTTTATATAAAAATAAATTTTATTTGAATATAATACCTTGTTCATTAGCTGAAACATCATAAAATAGGGACAAAAAACATAAGAGAAGGCTCAAGGTAAGGTTAGGACCCAAACATGGGATAAAATGACCATTGAACACTATATCCATAAGTGGACACTAGCACCACATGGTGATACTATCTTTAAAATGGTGCTAGTGTCAGGAAGCCTAAAAATAGAGTAAAGACTAAGTAGGACAAGCTAGGGGGTCATGTGACTAGGAGGAGACTTAGGACCAGTTTGGGTGAAACAAGTAGGGAATATAAGACATAAGAAATATCAAAAGACTCAAAATTACTATGTGAAATTTTTTTAATTCATCACTAAGACCTTCATGTGAAAGAGAAAAAAAAAACATAGTACTTTTGGTTGCTTGACCAAATTAGCATGTATACAATATACACATAATATTTTTCACTTTATCGTTTACTGATTCTTTCTCTTGTATTATCTTATAAAAATTTTATATCTTTGAGTGCATGTAATAAAGGGTGAACTGAGAAAGGGGTGGGAAAGGGTTTTTTTGATTTACAAGATATGTTGATATTATATCATTATTACACCTTTACTTTTATTAGTCTAGCTTCCTTAGAGTGTCTTGCCATCTACCTCTTTTATCTTTTCCTTGTCTACTTGTGTTCATTTTTATATATATTCTAGGATTATCTTTGATTTTATTATCTATTTATTTCCTTTTAACCTTCCTACTGTATTGTCTATCCTGATAAAGTTATGAACCGATTTTTGACATATGTACTATATCAATCTATCAAATACCATTCTATGTCAGCCAACTTATTTCAACTATGTCGACCAAAATGATACCATCATCTTAGAATTTAAGGTTAGTTTAGGTATTGTATCAATATATATATATATATATATGGGTCATATTTAATTAATATCATATCATAAGCACTCTATTCACTCTTATTTTTCTTACAATTCTACCCTAATTCATATTTATATGAGTTTGTGGTTTAAAACCTTATCTTGAGGAAGTTTTTCTTATGGTGTATTTGAAGCTCAAAAGGAGTTAGTGGGAGTTCCTAGTTGAGGATATTTTAAGTATTTATATAACCATTTTAAGTCTTCAACCCACAACATATTTTATAAAGTTCCACTTGACCTAGGGGGAATATTGATGTTTGATAGGTCCACCCCAGGGTAAGTATTTCAAACCCTATACTCTTTCATTTATTTACTTAGTAGATTAGATGTTGCTTGTTACTTAGTCATTGAATGTGTGCATATCCTTATTTATGATTTATATACACCAAATATTCTAGTGTAGTTATATGATTTCTTAGAATTTCCATATTTCACTTTAAGTTTCATAGACACCCTTTT
The DNA here is from genome assembly GCA_037957365.1 of Torreya grandis. Taxonomy (NCBI): domain Eukaryota; kingdom Viridiplantae; phylum Streptophyta; class Pinopsida; order Cupressales; family Taxaceae; genus Torreya; species Torreya grandis. Next base: position 5,382,729 of record JARHVA010000336.1, read on the forward strand.
GGTTGACCATTTCACCTTATCTAATTACAATCATTCTAACCCTTCACATTATTTTAGTTTAGTTTACTTTCATTACTTATAATGATTATTGACAATCAACTTAATTTCATATAGGTTTATTTAGAGATACATCCTTGTGTCATAGGCTTAGGATTTATAACCCTTCCTTTTAACATATACAGTTTAGGTAACCCTCTTCTAGATCTACAAAATCCATTGGTCATCACTTGATCATTAGAGTATCACATGATTTATTTGATTGACCTTATTCGAGTATGATTATATTGAGATAGGTTATTTTTAGGTTAATCCTATCCCATGCATATAATATACAACTATACATTATTTCACACTAATAAAATACGCCCCTTTTTTCCAAATTTGGATACATATCACTAGGATTAGTCACAAGCCAAGTCTGAAGCACTAAAAATCTAAGTAAAAAAAAACATTTAAAATTACCAAATAAAATCATTATATGTAGATATATGATGAAGATGAAATGTTATAAAATCACATTAGATGGGAGAACTAGGTGTGGCTTGATTTCCCTCCTTAGAGTATTAGATAAGCATACATTGTTATATCATCAAGTGGGGGTGATTGGGGTCAACCCAACCCATTACACTTCCTCTTTTTTATAGGTTTATATCCCTCATAATCACATATAGGGTTTCAAGGAAAATGAGGTTGATTTCTAAATATGTGTGCATCATTAAGCTTTATGAACACAAACAAAAAGCAATAAAAATCATGTTTAGATGGTCATACAATCATTGTACCCTACTTCCTCATAGGTCAGTATCAACTAGTAATATTGACCCAATAATTTAAAACTAAACCAATGTATACAAAAAATTCGTTATAGAATCAAACAAACCCTAGACATACTTATCCCTAATTTTCACTTTTATAATATAGTCATAGTACAATAATCAATAAAAAAAATCTAAGTATTGTAATCTCTTTGGTAATTTTTATATTTAACATGTGCCCTTGTCAAATTGATGGAGTACCACACACGAAGTTCCTAGTGAAGTGAATTAAATCAACATACCTAAGAAATCATCCCTTAATAACTAATTTAATTACACATAAGAATAGATATTGAAAACATATTTATTAATTAGCTAAATAATTTACATAAGGTTTTGCTCACAATAGAGCTATAATTAAATTACAAGAAAGGGGTTTCTCTAGACAATGTGGGTTCTTAGCTATTCAACTTCCTCTCTATGTAAGGATTTTCCTCGACTACCTCTTAACTTCCTTATTTTTATAAATATTTCTAATCTAGTCTTTAGCTACCTTTGAATAGGTCCCCATCTTCCTATTCATAAGCCCCTTTGGAAGATACTTTAAGGTTTAATTCTTGCCATTTGGTCCAACTACTCTAATTAATGATTGTCTAAAGTTAGTTGTTAAAGATTTGAATCTAATTTTTCCATTTAAATCCCACCTATTGGTGACTTTCATTTATTTTGGGTCTCTCACCATTTTTATTGACATAGATCTCATGATCAATGCTGACATATCCCTTTAGTTAAACTTTTTGATCTTTTAGTAACTTCTATACTATTATGTATGTCTAAGAGACATGCACGCATAAATTTGTCAAACTATTTATGTGTTACAGATTTATATTGGCTCTCTTATTAGTTAAAAGGGTGCATGAACACTAGATATCTCAAAAATTACATAGGATAATTTTGTATATGGGATGTTCTTGCATCAAACACCCTACATGACTAAAAAGTGGGCTTCGACTCACTATATGAAATTGGTGAGATCAAAACAATAATAAATAATATCTTCAAGGTCTAACCACAATACATCTCTAAATATGTAATTTATCCATTCTACCAAATATTAACAATATTATTTTCCATGCGTTCAATTCAAAACCTTAGAATCCAATATTCACTTGATTTATTCTTGTTCCCTCCAGTCTAGAACTTGTGTTTATACTTATTTTTCATTCTTCACCTCATGGGAATAATAAAATTTTACCACATTGAATATTGATGATATATTCATCCCTACTAATAGTTCAATTTCATATAAATTCACCTAAAATTACACTTTACATGGTCCTATTTTTTTCATTTTAAACTTGTTATAGATTCCTTTCAGAAACCTTTCCTTACGTAAATGTGCTATCACCAAGTCTACTTACTCAAATAATTTCATCCTGGATGATAAACATCTATGCCTTTATTATATCCTCAGCTACTTTACTAAATATTTTGGTTAACTTATCCATACATTCTTCATATATTTATTATAGTCTTCAGCCTCTATGCTTCTCTCATGTGATTCTCTTATCCCCCTCAAATCAGTAACCCCTCATAGATTTACTTCACAAATAATTTGGAAATGTGTTCTAACATTAATCCAGTTCACATAATTTTTCTTTGAAAAATCTACTTGTGTTAACACCACATCCCATGACACTGGTTTGTCTCCTATCAGACATCTTAATAAATATCCCAGAATCCTATTAATGACCTCAATTTATCCATCAATATACAGATGATATATAAAATTTTAAATCAACCTTATCCATAGTTTATTACATAATTTGCACAAAAAATAGCCTATAAACTTGGTGTCTTAGTTTGAAACTATGCTCTGTGGTAACCCATGTAGCCTTACCACCTCTATGAAGAAAAAAATTGATATGTTCATCACATTGTTTGTCTTCCTACATGTGATGAAGTGCACCATATTGTAAAATAGATCCACTATAAAAAAATAGAACCAGTGGCCCTTTGTGTCCTGGTCAACCTTGATAAAAATTTCATGCTAATATCATCCCATGGTCTATCTCAAATCACTAATGGTTGATACAAACCTGTGTTTTAGCTTTGTCTCTTTTGAAACTATAAAAATTTGCACCTATGTACAAATGCACATATATTCATGCCCATATTTGGCCAATAATAGTGTTTGGCCAATAGTGCCAAGGTATTATCACCCCTGAAGTGTCCAATTAATCTTCCACTATGATTCCTCTTGATCAAGTTCTCATGAATCAATCTATGGGGTATACATAATTGTGTGCTTCAACACAACATTCCATTTTAGATCACATAATATGACTAGGGTATCTAGTCCATGCTTGATATATTAGTGTATGCTATCCATGTTTGTCAAAATTTATCATCATCAACATATAATTATTTTAGTGCATCAAAGACTAATACCTCAACCCTCATTCATTTCACTATCAATGTTATTTTTCTTAGCATATCATCTACCTTGTTTGAATTCCCACTTTTATGTTTAAGCATGAATGTGTGGCCCTATAGGTATTCCATCCACTTCATATGCCTTTGATTCAACTTTCCTTGGATAATTATAAACTATAGTGCCTAATGGTTTGTGTATAACATAAACTCTTTTGGCAATAAATAGTGTCTTAAATTCTTTAGTGCTCGCATTATGGCATAAAATTCTTGGTCATGTACTAAATAATTACATTACACTTTGAATCATTTAGATTCTCACTAAAATAAGTTATGGGCCTCCCCTGTTGGCTCGATAATTTACTAAGGGTTATTCCACTTGTGTCACAAAATACCTAAAATTATAAACTAAAATTTGGTATCACTAATATTGGTTGCTCTGTCATCTTCTTATTTAACACCCAAAAATAATACTCTACTTCTTTTGTCTAAATAAATGTCATGTGATATCCACATACTGTCTCTATAATATTTGTGTAAATTACACTAAAATTTCTAATGAACTTATTATATAAGCTTGATAGTCCATGGAATCTCATGCCTCAAACACACTCCTCGGTGATGGCCACACTACATGTAATTTATTTGGGTCCATTTTCATCCCCTCCTTATAGATGACAAAACCTAGATATACAAATTATTCTTTCATAAAGTTGGATTTATTCACATTAATCAGTAGCTTCTCCTCCCATAATTTGTGCAATACACTAGTCAAATGTGCCATGCGTTCTTTTCTTATTCCACTTAATGCCAAAATGTCATCCAAATATACAATGACAAAATTCCCTAGGAATGGGTTTAGCACTTCAATCATTAACCTCATGAAAGTGATCAGTGTGTTACTCAATCAAAATGGCACAACCAACCATCAATACAATTTTCCCTTCATCGTTATTGTTATTTTCCACTCATCTCCTTTATAGATTATAATTTGAAGGTATCTTCTCTTCAAGTCAATCTTGTTAAAATAGTTCATGCCATTCAAATAGTCCATCATATATTCCATGGAAATATGTAATTTTTAGTTATCTTTTTTATGACACATGAGGTTGTACACATGTGCCATTTTCCATCTTTTTTTGGTGCCAACACTACAAGTACTATGCATGGGTTCAAAATTACTCTAATCATCCCTTTATTTAGCATCTATCACACTTTCCTCTACAATTGATCACTCTCTATAAGTGTTGTCCTATGCGTGACCTTTTTTGGAAATCTAGATCATAGTGTCAAATCCATGTGGTGGTCGATACTTCTCATCAATGATAACCCATCTGGTAAATTACTTGACACAATGACAACAAACACATCCAATATTTTTTTTATTCCACCCAATAGCATCTTCAATTTATTATTTTTTTCTTCCATGTCAATCTATTATGCCATCTTGGACACTACCACATACCATTCTCCTTATAATACCTCTCTTAGGAACTCTTTTCTTGAAATCATCAACATTGTTATCCACACACTATTATGCCCCCTTTCCTCTTCATCCTTTAATGGGTCAAGAGTAACCTCTTATAATCCTTCTCCATATGATAGGTCTTTGTGCACCTATAATGTATAACCTTATCATTTAAACTACTAAGGTCTTCATATTAATACATGACACACATCTATGGGCATCACATTGCACCAACTTCATCTTGATAAGTGCATATTTGGAAAATCACTAGACATTTTTCATTTATGAGAACTTGTTGATTATTATACAACCATATATTTTTTTAAGGATTTGGTTGCACTACCTTATTTAGACCTATATTTAGGCCATCTTTGTAGAAACTATATTGACTATGTTAGCACTGTCTATGATCATCTTGCAACATTTTCCACCTAACTTGCATATTATTATGAATAAACTCTTGTTTACACAAGATATTTATTTTCCTTTAATATTTCCAACAAAATCATCTTAAAATTAGTGCTTCTCTATGCTCGATTTCCTCTGGTTGCTTGACAGACCCAAAAAACTCTTAAACTCGATGCAAAATATGTGTACTCACATCCATTCTTCTACTATCGCATTATACATTTGGGAATTTGAAGACTCTATTCTTGATTTTTACACTCCAATAACATATTCTAAGAAATACTCTTCCCCTTCCTTATCCAAATCTACTTTGGCCTCAATGTTGATATAATCCACCTTCTCTATACATGTTCCCATGTGCTCAACTTTGATCATGGTTATGTACATCACCTTGTTCTAAAAATTATATCCTATGTCTTGGTTTCTACCTTTCATTACTTATTCAACCTCACATGGATATTACTTAATGTTTTACATTACCTTGGTGTATCCTTGGTAGCTTTTGTTCTACCTTAAGCACTAGTTGGTATGTTTATTATATGGTATGTATCTAAGCCATGCTTAGTTATTCCTAAATTACAAAGTGCAATTCATTGATGTATCATGATAACTTATCTTTATCTACCTCATTATGACCAGACATGCTAGTAATCTTAAAAGATCCTTAGTATACTCTTTATCTGAGATCTTATTCTACCTAAGATTTTGAAGCTTCTTGAAGAGATCCATTTGATATTGATGGCAAGAATTTTTGTTTCATCTTGGCAATGATTTTGTCCAAGCTCATGATCTTGGTTTTTCCTCTTTTGCACTTCTTTTTTTGGAATTCTTTGCACCATAATTATGCATGTCCCTTCAACTTAGTTTGTGTTGTCTTTACATGTTGGGGTTATTCTACATCTTCATACTCAAAAGATTAGTCCACGTCATTAATCCAATCTACAAGTTATTTAGGATTCAAACTTTTAAGAAATAAGGCAATTATACTTTGGTTTACCAATTCATGATATGGCTCCCAAGAGCCTCTCTTTTTCATCTTTACATTTATCTTCAACATCATTTCCAAATTCACCTAAAATGCATTCATATCCTCTGGATAACTACTCTTCTCTTTCATCATCACTCTTGTCATTGGACTAGGAATAAACCCTTGCCATCAACCCTATTTGACAACATCCAATTATGTTTATATGATATGTAACTCATTCATGACTTCCTCCAATCATCCTACCAATCTTTTAAATCTACCATTGGCTCTCCTGGTGGCATATTCTCTTTTTATCTCATGCATTATTGTTTAATGTTTTCTTCTTATAAGCTTATGTGGGTGACTTCTCCCAAATGAGATAAGGTTTGAAAATCTACTGTGATACCAAATTGATGCAATAATGTAGACGGAGTTCCTACTGAGCTAAATTAATTCCCTGAAACTAAGAAATCCTACATCAATAATTTATTCAATTACAAATAGGAAAAGAGCTTGAAAAATTATTTATTAATTAGCTAATTAGGTTACATAAGGTTTTGCTCAAAAAAATTGTAATTAAATTATAATAAAGGGGTTGTTCTAGGAAATGTGGGTTTTCATTTATTCAACTTCCTCTCTATGTAAGGATTATCTTTGGCTCCCTCTCAACTTCCATATTTTGATAAAGTTTCCTTCTCTGGCCTTTAGTTTATTTTAAATGGTTCCCCATCTTATTATTCATAGGTCACTTTGGAATATAATCAAAATTATAGTTCTCACCAGTTGGTCCAACTACCCCAGTTAATGCTTATCAATGAAAGTTTTTAAATATTTGAATCAAAATTTTCCACTTAAATCCCACCTACTAGTGAGTTTTATTTTATTTTGGGTTTCCCTCTATTGGTACTGACATAGGTCTAATGGTCAATGTTGATGTATCCATCTAGTTAAACTTGTTGACCTTTCAACAACTTATATACTATTCTACATGTTTGACAGATATGCACACATGACCTTGTACACATATTTGTGTGTGATTAATTTATACTATCTCTTTGATTGGTCAAAATGGTGCATGTACACTAGATCTCTTCAAAATGACATGATTGTTTTTCACCTTGGATTATCTCACATTAGAAATCAAAAGAATCAATCTTATTATTTTACATTCAAATGTATTCTTATAATTCATATTTATAGACCTAAATTAAATTTCAAAGTTATATATTAATTATATTAATCTCACCATTAATCCAAATTAAAGAAAAAAATAAATTGGAAAAGTTGTACACATATTAAACACTACAAAGCCCTAGGTTTTCCCTTAGATTTTCATCCTTATAGGGTTTTAGTTTTCAGCTTTATGGTGTTATTTTTAGATCTAATTTATAAATTATCCTTAACAATAGACATTAATCATGACCATATTGAATAAACATTATTTTTTTATCATAAATAATGAAATTACTCTTTTCATATTATTTTATAATGGTAAATGTATCTTAGTTAGATTAATTATGTAAGTAAATGGGTAAGAAAGATCAAATATAAATGCAATAATGAGTCAAATGTTACCATTGAACAATCCCAAACCTTCATCAAGTCCTTTTATTGTAAATCTATTCTGATATTAATTTTTCTATTACTAGATTTCAAAGAGAAGACATGACTTCTTTTGTTCCTCCTCCCCCAAGACCTCAAGGATATAGTATTTACCATCCCATACCAATTATTTTCTCATGGGTTATTCTAGATTCTTTGGTCCATGTTGTTAACACTATATGATGTAGGGCATCTCATCATGTGTGGTAAAATGAATGTAGTCAATGTGTTCCACCTCAACCCCCTTATCTCCTATAAGACAAGCTAAGTAACCTAAACATTATGACATCATCAATCAACTAAATAATAAACATGATAATATTTATATGTTGGAGTTACTCAAAAATTTAATGGGTTGCTAAGATATATTATACAAGACATTACAAGAAACAACTTTACCTAGTGATACATAACCTACATAAACTGATGCCATTATAAATATTGTTGTCACTTAGATTTTCACCATTTGAGGAGATGGAAAATCTCTCCTCATCAAAGTGGCACTATGGAAACACCTCTAGGCTTGTGGGTAGCCTAAGTAATAAGGTGAATCTCTAGATAGGGTTAACTCCCTTGATGTATCACTTTGGATCATAACTACAACTAAAATTGTGGGTTGAAAAGGAAGAAAAATAACTGAAAACAAACTATCCCAAGGGAGGTAATACACTAAATATATTAATGAATTAAAACCATATGCATGTTACACTTGAAATCAAGGGACAAACTGAACATACACTCCTCCAATATTCATCTTCTCACATCAATGTTACATTGTGAGGTTATGGATGAATGTGCAAAGCTAAGAGGACTAGACAAGAGGCCTATGAGGGAAATAATGAATATAATAACTCACTCAATCCTTTAAATTTCCTATAACACTTCACATGCCCTACAAGAAGAATATTTCTAACTACAAATAGATGATAGAATGAAATAATATGCTAAGGAATCCATAGTCTTCACTTATACAAAATCAAACATTTCAAATGAAAACACTAAGAATAGTCATGTAGGAGGTAAAAATAAATATTATTATTGATAAAAAGGTATACAAATGAGTAGGGATTCACCATACTCAGGTGGAGCATCCTCTACAATGGCCAAAATGGCTAGTTCTTATAGAACTTGAGAGAGAGAGAAGTCCAAAGGTACCAAGGACACTTGTAAATATGATACAAGGAGTTAATTTTGAATTTTAAAATGGTATGGGATGAACCATGAAAATACAACAAGTAAAAATGTCAATCCAAGTCATAAAACTTTTGCAAGGTGGCATGAAAACTCCTTGACTAGCTCAGAAAAATTGCCTTCATGATTGACCCTATTTGAATGCCTCATAAATAATTAGGGATATGTATGATGATTGAAATTAAGTTTAAGGGTGTTATAAATGACTCTACATGAATTGGTTGTATTTTTTTTCATCTATAATCATCCTAAACTAAGCTATCATCATATGTTGCTAAGAAAACTCCAATTCCATGTACCCTACACACTTGGCCTCCAAAATAGAATAATTTGGTAATGAAAACATGTGGGATGAAGTGAATGATAAGTTTAAATACCATACATATCCTTAGGGGAATTATTCATTCTTTAAAATTAGCTCAAGTGAAACTTTCCACCCTTCTCACTAGCTTGTCCATTAGGCTAGTTTTGACTAGTTGAGTTGAAACACCTAGTTTGGGCACTTATAAGTTTATTAAAAGAATTAAATTAAAATATGGAGTTAAAAAAGGTATATATATTCCCCCAAAACTTTGTTTCATCTTCATATTCCTCTTAAATCCTACAAAACACACAAAATGGTTAAAAATATCTTGTTTCTCACCCCATCCATACAAGTTTGTACAACTAGTTGGAATGTGAGGGATATTTAGTGATTCCTCTGAAATTTATAGTAGGTTTAAAGAAAAAATTGTTCCATTAGATCATATTTCTATCTCTATTTCCATCAGCAGGTCACTAGGAAGGGTTTTAGGGGGTTTTAGGCCTATTTGACCTCTTAAGGTTTGTTCATACAAATCTGACATCTAACTTGTATAAAAATTCCACAAAAATGTCCTTCAAGACCCTTTATAACATCATTAAACTCCATTTTCACCCATGCAAATCCTCTAAGAAGATATGATCATTTGAATTTGCCCTATCAAGCTTCTTTTTCCATTTCCTACAAGTTTAGTTGTCCTAGGGTCCAAAAATGGCTTCCTTTTTGTTTAATTTTCATCAAAATAGATTTAAAATGTCCTAAATGACATAAAAAACATGTTTTAATTCATGAGGATGTTCATCTCATGCTAAAATGGTGGATCACCCCCCATTTGGCCTTAGGCTTACACCTTGTTCAATGGTCTTACTTGTAACTTTTGATGTTTAGGTCTTCCAAATGATATTAATTAAATTAAACAAGATAAAAAAAAACTATAATATGATCTCATATGAATATCCAAATGGATTATAATTATCCTCTAAGGTTTCAAGTGAAAGGGATCTTTTATTTGGTCTTTAGGCCTATAAATGCCTATCATGCATAACTGCAACCGTTGTAGTCTTTATAAATTTTTTGGGTTCCATTCTTATATGATTATTTTTATATGTTTCCTTGGATTTATTACAACTCCATACTCCTAGAAAGGTTTAGACAGGTCCCAACTCATCCTTTTGTCACCTTCTTTAAGACTGCTAGGGTTTGTACAAGGGGAAAGTAACCTCTATCTAAGAAAAAATAGAGGGTAATTCCCCTATATTATTATACCATATAACTATTTTATAATATTATTTAAGTGTTAAATACATTCTCTACAAATTTACATCTCTTGGTCATATAATTAGACCTTCCAAAATCACTAAAAACTAGGACAAACTACTAAACAAAGGACTGTGTGCAGGATCTTCCCTAATGAACTATGTTTTGATGATTGGAGACCCTTTATTTGACTTATTTGGGATTAAAAGAGCCTATATAGGTTTTAATAATCATTATCAATGTGTTATAGTCTTCATTCCCCATTCTTTCCTCTCATGGATCAGTCATACTCTTGGATTCACAAGACTAAGTTTCTTCCTGATTGTATTTTACCTTAAGAGAGACCCCTGTAGGTGGAATTGGCATGATTTATAACCTAAAAATAATGTGTAAATAAACAATTTTAATCCATCTATGATGACATATCAATTTTTGGAACCACTTTGTGCTTTAATTTTATGCAATACCACCCTAGGTGCTAAGTCCCATTTTATTGCCTACCTCAGTCAACATAGTTGACTGTAAGTGATTTTCAAGACCTATAGATGGTGATTTTCATGATTAAAGATTTAAAATATGATTAAGTACCTATTTATGGTTTATTTAAATCAATTGGAACATGTTTTGATTCATTTACTTCACCACTTCAAACACTACCTCCCTATCAAGCTAAGTGTTACCCTGATTGTGATTGTGTTTGCTTATTTAGTAAAACTGTAGGTATACATTCTATGAATCATGGCATTGGGAATGGTGTTTGAGGGTTATTTTGAAGTTAATAATACAATTTTTACTCTTACTCATTACTTTCATCTTTCCACATACACCTTAACCTCTCCAACAATATGCCTTTTGGACTGTGTTCTGCCTCAATGAAATTGTAGGTGTGCATGCTCTGTTAGGCTTGAAACAAGTGCATAAGATATCTTAAATATTACATTATTGTTTATTAATGTCCTATATCCATTTTTTCATCTTTATTATTTATATCTCTCAAGAAATCCAATTTACTTTCTCCTTGCCTGCATGTCCTGTTGTAGATCAACATCTCCACAGTGTATGAACTGGGATAGCTCATGAGAAGCAAAAAAACAAAAAATACTCATTCCTCAAATAAATTGGTTCCATGAATGTTAATTTGATAATTTATAATAATTTAAACATGGTTCTTAGTCAATATTTTCAACCTTTAGTGAGGAAGGGTTTCTTTTAGATCAAACCCTGTATATTTCACTGTTTGGTTTTAGTGTTTAAATGACAACTTTTAAGACCTCCAAGAACCAATCTATAATGATTATCTTTCCTTAAAAATATAAAAGGTCATTTTCATATATGGAGGATACAATATTAAATAATTGGAAATCATTTAAATTCCTTGAAACTATATTTTATTCCATCTCTAAAACCTATAAGACCTCTATTTTCTTAGTTTAGGGACAAAGCCCTGAACATATTCATTTCACCCTTTGAGCTAACAATTCTATCTTGTCTATCTACTTAACATTTCAAAAATGTAGGCCATGATCTCATTAGAATATTATGATTCCAATAATATTTTTTATTTCATTCCTTAAAACCCTATTGAATGCCTTAGTCCCTTGTTTGGGACATCTGTAGGTGACTATTTACAAATGTACGTAGTGAATTCAAACTTTGGACAATGGGCATCAAACATGTCGGTGATTGAGACAAAAAAATTTATCAAATTTTCCCATAAAATCCTAATTTTTTTAAATATTTAAATAATCTCAAAAATCTTCATCCATAATGCAATGTCATCTTGAGATGTTATAGGTGCGCTATTGGATTGCATATAAACAATGAGCATAAGTTATAACAATGTACCAAAGATTTTGCCTTCAAAGGTTGGTTTCTCCTCAATGTGTTAAAATGGAGACATAAAAATTATTCAAGGCTCAAAAAAATGTTTCACACCTCCCTTAAAACATTGGAATCTTATTTTATAGCACTTGTAAGTACACATTGAGCTATGGTAGGCAAACTATGAGTATGTGCATTATATGATGGCAACCATGAAACATTACTTGGATAAAGAGGATGAAAGGTGAATATAGGGAAAATAAAACCATGAAGATATTAAAAAACCATATCCTTTTCACATGAAAGCTCTTGAATGGATTTAAACTTGTTGTAAGTGGAAAACTAGACTAAGACCTCTCATAATGACACCCTCTTGCAACATGACATAATTTGTTCATCCAAACACCATGAAACATGAAAATAATAATGGGTAACATCTTAAAATGAGGTCAAAATCATTTGGAATCAAAATTAGTAACTAGTTTGTATGAAATTTCTCAAACCAAGGCAAAATCCATAGGGTACACAGATTAGTAGGCGGGTTTGAAAGGTCAACTTCATGAGGATGGTTCATGAAGCACAAGACACCATTTTTAAAATAATTTATATTTAAATTGATGTATTGGAGTGTAAAAAAACCTCCTAAAATAATTTTCCTTTAAACATCTTGAGCTATTTGGACCAATCAAAAACTTTAAAGTCACTTATGTTTGCCAAGAAGGGTGAAAATGGAGTAGAACGGTTTTAGCTCAAAAATGCCACTTATAACGCAAAAAAAGAATGGAAATGAGTATTTATAAGTTGAAGAGGCACTTATTTACCTTTTCTCACATGGCACACTTCCTAAAGAGGTCGTACAAATGCCAAACTCTTCTTTTCTTTCAAGAAAACTGCCTTTTCTTCTACACAACCTACCATATTTCAGTTATGTTAGTTTTTAAAGACTTATATGAACACATGGGACATGAAATAATATTTTTAAACATTCATGCTTCCAAATAAATCTGTATAACTCACTAAATGTGCCCTTTTAACCCTTAAAATGACTCAAAATGATTAAAAGAACTAAAAAACTAAGGACCAAGGCCAATATAACATTAAAAGACATAAATTTACATATAATACACCTTTTGACCAAATTTTATACCCCATAAGACACCTAAAAATCAAGTGTTTACCTGGGAGTGCCCCAATTTGATGTAAAAGTCAAATTTGGTCAACAAATTGGTGACTCATAGGGGTAGTATGCCTACTATACTAACTAGATTAGTAGCCTTATCAGTCCATTGAGCTTAGGATTCATCTAAAGTATGAGGCAAACAAGGAGACCATTGACCATTTACCAAGATAAGACAACTAATTACTACCTCAACACATAAAATAAAGACACACACCAAACAAATCAAACAAACTAAAAAGACACACACACACACACGTACTCAAGGAACTTAGGGGAATCAGAGAAAAAATACTATGTAAAACTAACAATTAAGAATACCTCCCTCCTAGATCAAATGGAAAGTTTGTTGAATCTCCTTCTTCATGAGATGGATGAAGGTGCCAGGTATGTTTCTCTCTAGATTGAACACTTGATAGATTAGACCTATTATTTGGCACCTCAATTATTATGTTCTCAAGTGGACTATCTTCGATTAGGTCTATAGTGTAAAAATATTCCTCTTAGCCTTGTACACATACCTCATGTAGCTGCCCACTCTCTTTCTCATGGTCAACTTTCATCCTCTTTGTAGGCATGGTCTCAAAAGGAATGATTTCTTGTTATTTGAAAGATTGAGGCTAATAGAGATTTGTATTGACCTCCAAAAGCTAATGTAAACCTTGTTCTTTCTCACCTATGACATGTTGGACAATGTCATCTTGCTCATCTATTACATTTTGGACAATGTCATCTTGCTTACCATCACTTGTAACCAACTCTAAAGGAGTTGTAGACCTTTTGAGAGATTTAAACTCTTTGCAAATGTCTTTAAATCTCTACCATAAGTCATCATCTTCAATTTGATCAGCATCATGAAGGGGAAAAACAAGAGGGACTCCTTCATCTTCTTTAGATTCTAATAGGGACTCTTTCAAGATTTCTTCTTCAACACAAGGATGTATTCTTTATCATCAACCAAACAAGGAGATTCAACACAAGATCTCACCTCTTCTTCAGCACTGAGGACCTCTTGAGGGTTTTCAAATTGCATCTCAACTTTCATAATCTGATCTTGTTTGTCAAGGGCTGAAATATCTTCAATCTCCTTCTTGGTGATGCCAATACTAGGCATCTTGAAATCTGGTGACCTAGCCCAATAAGACTGCCAAGGAGTTGCCTTTTCTTTAAGTAAGAATTCTAAATTTTCCTAAACCACTTTCCCTTCTTGAGGTTCTGACACCACAGGTCCATCAAGGCAAAGGGTGATGGGATGAGGACAAAAGGAAATAGTTGGTGGAGGTGGAACATAAGGCTCAAAATCAGATTGAGAATGCAAAGTCGGGGATTCTCTTGGGAGCTCTTGAGGAAGGGGAGGCAGACCTTGGGCTAAAACAACTTGATTTTATTCCTTCCACTTGACATTCACTTCATTCACATCTAATTCAACTTGGGAACTCTCTTGAAGGAAGTTATATGGGATGTGTTTAGGCATAAAATCTTCTTGGGGGTCTAAACCTACCATCACACCTTGGCTTAGTAACTTCATCCTTGACTCCAACTATTCAATTTGTTTGGCTAGGTTCTATTGAAAAAGTATTTCTTGAATCTCGTAGGAATTATCATGAGTATGAAGAATACATGAGGGTTGACATGGAATACAATAAGATTCATGAGGAAGGGTGTGAGAGTCTTGCAAAGGACCAACTCCATTCTCAATTTCACACTCCTTAACAATGCCTCTATATTCTTTCTTACCACATGACTCAACTATCTTACTCTAGCTTAGGATGTTAGGATTAGAAGTCTTTTCTTGAGGAAGGGTGGGAGGGGTTTGTATAGGATCAATATCCTTCTCAACTTCACACTCTTTATCAAGACTTTTCTTCTCTTTCTTTCCCCATGACTCTACTATCTTAATCCAACGTAGGATGTTAGGATTAGAGGTCTCTTTTTGATGTGGTGGAGATGAAATATGAGAGGGTAATGAGGGATCGAAGTCCACTTCTTTGGTTGCTAACATGGACTACTAAAATTCATATTAGCCAACTCAATCTGCCTATCAAGATTAGCTTCAAACACAAGATTTCTCCTTTCAACTCTCTCCTCTAACTTATTGGAAAAAAGATGACTTTGATATCTTTGATTTGGCTCATGAGTAAGGGTCATATATGGCTAATGGGAAACTTGGGGAAGTGGATATGAACGTTGATAAGTTTGGTGAGGTTGCCTTTAA
Organism: Torreya grandis; assembly: GCA_037957365.1. NCBI lineage: Eukaryota > Viridiplantae > Streptophyta > Pinopsida > Cupressales > Taxaceae > Torreya > Torreya grandis. The sequence goes on from JARHVA010000336.1 coordinate 5,398,324, forward strand.
TGAACACTTAGCCTATCCTCTAAAGAAGAAACTAGGCCACTCACATCAAGCATCTCACTTGTGAGCCTTTGCCAATTGGCTTTCTCAATAGGTACCCACTCTCTTTTAACCAACTATAATGCTTCTCTCACTAGTAGAATTTGGAAAATAAATGACTACGTGACTAAAATTTTAGTCATGAAAACTAAAAATGACTAAATTTTACTATTTTTTTGCAACACAACTATAAATGACTAATTTAATCATCAGATAAAAAACACAACTAAATAATTAGTCACACAAATAAAAATGACTAAATAATTAGTCTCACAAATAAAAATTAGACAATATGATATTAAAGTGGGTAATTAAAAAAAAGATCAAGCTGTTGGATCATTTCATTTGCATGGTAGGGCAAAAGATGTCAAATGATATTAACCTAGAGAACATGCATATTTAATTTTTGTAGTTTTATTTAGTATTTTTTAAAAAAATTATGGAGTATATTCTTCCTAAATTTTTATATTTTTATTTCATTTCCTCTTTAGTTTTATCAGTGCATGGACGAAACGCTGACTCGAGTAAAATGAAAGAATAATGGAGCATTGAATAGAGAAGAGAGAGAATAATGATTTTGAGGACAAACGTAGAGCTCATACGGGGTAGTACTAGAGTGAAATCTATTTTTTTGATTAAATGTGTTGAAACCTTTGGATTGTTTTGTTTGGAGACATTTTTGTTTGAAATTTGCCATATTTTATATTATTTTTTATATATGTAAGTTTGAGGTTGTTTTTTTGAGAATAAATTTGTTTTTTACATGTTTCGGGGTGAAATTTTTTTAAGTTTGATTAAATGTGTTTGAACTACTGGTTTTTTTTAGTTTGAAGACTATCTAGTACATTTTTTATTTTTGAATAGATTTAATGGCCATTCTTTTCCTTCATCATGATTTGTTGTTTTTGTTTCATTAATTTTTTTAAGGATATATATATTTAGCTTTGTCAAAAAAAAAAGGAATTGAGGATGTTCTACTCACATATTTGTATAGGGAAGGATTGGTTGTTTTCATCTTATGTCTATAATCATGTAAAATTGCCTAGTTTTATACTGGTATTTTGTTCTCGTTACATCAAAATTTCATATTCACTTCCTAACATTGCAATAAGGTTTTAATCTAGGTTTTGAACCTTCTGTTGGTGCTGATATGAAATTTATACCATATCATTATGTTTTATGAGCTTTTTTTTATTATGACATGTTTGAGATACGTTACTCTCAATATTTGAGCATAACTTTTGTCTTTGCTAGCTAAATGCCTCTTTGAGGTCATTTAGATATGTTAATTTTACGAATGTATTTTTGTCTCAATATTGGTATTTGTTAAGTTGTGGAGCTAAAAGCTTCAACTCTTTGCAAATAGAAGGAACAGAAGGTTGTTGAGATCCAGGAGAACCGGCGTCAGCAGCAAGGTCGTGACCAGTGTAGAAGGCCACCGGCGATGGCAGAGAGTCAGCTGACGTCGGTAGAACCAGGCAAGCAGGGACCGGCGTCGATCACCTGTGTGTTCCAGAACTGTTCATTGCACGGACAATTAGTTAAGTGAACGAAGTGTTTGCATGTAAAGGCCAGTTAGAGTCTTGAGTTGTGAGGATAATTGTCTAAATTAAGAGTCTAAGTTATTGTTTAACTCTGGGATCTATTTATAGACCCATTGGCATGTATTGTATAAGTATAAGATAAGGAAGGCAAGGAAGTTCCTTCTAAGTGTAAGATCATTGAGTTGCAGGTTGTTGCAAGCTCATAGGAGATCTACATGTGTGAGTATGGTCTGTTGAATTACAGGTTGCAGGTTCATGGGAGATCAACTTGAAGTGCTTTAGAGTGCTTGGTGAACTGGCAGGGTTATTACTGGCTAGTTGGAGAGGTGAACACCAATTCTGTTTGTGAGTTGGTTGTTGGGACCGTTTTTGGTAGGAGAGTGTTGTAGAAGAATTACTGTACACTTGAGGTGTGGGAAGCCTCTGTAAGGTGGAAGAGTGTGGCTGCTCTTTATTGTATTCTTTTTTGTAAAGTGTTAATACAAGATAGTGTATTGTCTCTCATATTCTGTGCTATTGGTGAATCCTAGTTACTTGTATTTCTGGTTATTTTCGTATTTATAATTGCTTATATTTGGTAATCATATTGTGCTCATTCTGAGGAGCAAGATCCTAACAAGAGGGATCAAGACAAAGTGTGTTTGTTCTTGTGATCCCCCCATCAATTAGTATCAGAGCTTTTGGTTAGGATACTAACAGATTAGATTAGATCTAGTTAGTGTGTTTTGATTACAGGTTACTCACAGGGTTTTTGTTTGAGTGGGAGTTGAGCAATGGCAAAAGATAGTAAGCTACGGATGGAAAAGTTTAATGGCAAGAACTACCAACTGTGGAGGATGCAGATTGAGGATTATCTGTATCAGAAAGATTTGTACTTACCGTTGGGTGGGGTTAATTGCAAACCCTCGGATATGAAAGATGAAGAATGGGAGCTTCTTGATCGAAAGGCTCTGGGATCTATTAGATTGAGTCTTGCATCATCTGTGATTTCTAGCTTATCATAGTGTAAGACAATGGTGGAGTTGATGGAATCTTTGGCAAATTTATATGAAAAACCCTCAGCTTCTAATAAGGTATTTCTTATGAAGCGTTTATTTAATTTGCAAATGTTGGAAGGTGGATCTGTTCATAGCCATCTTAGTGATTTCCATGGTTTGGTAAACCAGTTAAGTTCAGTCAATATTGTATTTGATGATGAAATTAGAGCTCTCTTAATCTTGTGTTCATTACATGAAAGTTGGGAAGGTCTGGTAATGGCAGTTTCTAATACTGTGTCTCCTTCAAAAGTCTTAAAAGTGGATGATGTTGTGAGTGTGATCTTGAATGAAGAGATACGCAGGAAAAGCACAGGTGAGTCATCAGGAAATGCTTTGAGTGTTGAAGGCAGAGGAAGGCAAAGAGAAAAGATAGAGCGTGGGAGATCAAGGTCCAAGATAGGCAGAAGATCTAAGTCCAAGTATGACAGAATAACCTGCTGGAAGTGTGGAAAGCAAGGACACTTAAAGAGAGATTGCAGATCAGGTGAAGATCAGCATGAAGGACATGAAGAAGAAGCAGATGTTGCAGATTACGCTGCACGGGATGCTTTGGTATGTTCTTTGGATAAAGTAGAATCTTGGGTTTTAGATTCTGGTGCCTCTTTTCATGCATCCCCACATAGGGAATTTTTTCATGAGTATGTCCAGGGAGACTTTGGAGAAATTTATGTAGGGGATGGTAAGCCTTGTCAAATTGTTGGCAAAGGGAAAGTGAAGCTAAAACTGTAGACAGGTAACACATGGGTGTTAAAGGAGGTCATGCATGTCCCAATTCTGGAGTGGAATTTGATTTCTGTTAGAAGTTTGGGTGATGAGGGTTGCATAGTAACTCTCACAGCGGACTCTTGGAAGGTTACCAAGGGTACACTTGTTGTAGCTAGAGGTAAGAAAGTAGGTACGCTTTATCTATCTACTTGTATTACTGACTCTCTTTTTGGGTTATCTACTTTAGCTGTAGATTCAGAGATGTGGCTTAATAGGCTTGGTCACATAGATAAGAAGGAGATGCTTGTTCTTGAGTCAAAGGATATGCTTTCAGATTTGGAAGGTATGGATCATGATTTCTGTATGTAGAAGAAGAAGGTGACGTTTTTTGAGGAATCCGATGTTAGTGACAAGAACAGGAAAGCCTTGGTTTTTAAGGAGAAGGTGACAGACAGAGTTCAGCACAAGATGCAAAAGAATTCTGAGCAGAGCAAGGGTGTTTTGGAGAAGGATTTGATCCAAAATGAGCTCACGGGAAAAAGTCAGGTCTCACTAGAAAAACACAGAGACCGACGTCGGCAGAAAAATTGGCATCGGCGTCCAGACAGGGACCGACATCGGCTATGTGCAGACCAACGTCAGTGACTCAGGGCAAATAACTACCGGTGTCGGCCAGGGGAAAATGACGTTGACAAGGGGGCAATCATAGGGAACCAACATCGGTCGGGTGCAGACTGAGATGTGACTGGCATCGGTTACTGAGATGAATTTTCGCTGGACAGCAAGCTGTCAAGGTGTCTCAAGTGCCCATATGGAGGACTGAAGGCATAAGTAAGTTCTTAAATTCGTCATTTCCCTTCTTTACACTACTTGTTGCTCACTTATGGCATAAGACTAGGGAGTTATTAAAGAAGCAGAACAGGTAGATCCAGGAAACAGTGGGAGCTTGGCATGGATGAGGATGTGATTCCTTGGAGGAGAACCAAACAGGTGTTTTGGGTAGAGTGGCCAGCTGGAAGTAAGCACTGAGAGACGAATGGATGTTCAGGATGAAGAAGAGCGGAAATGGATACGTGAGATGGAAGATCAGGGTATATGGTCTTGTATTAGTTGCAGGGCAATGGAGGTTTGATCATTGTGTTTCTCTTTACCAGGTTGGATAATATTAGCTACATTATCCTATTACTGTATGATGTGCTTGTTGCAGGGTTACATATACAGGGTATTGTTAAACTAAAGGTAAAGCTAGTTCAGAGGTTTGTCATGGAGAATCTAGGAGCAGCAAGATTCTTTGGCATGAGTGTGTTCTAGAGACATGGTAGGTCATATGTTGACTTTGTTTCAGGATGATTGTGTGAGACCGGTTAGCACGCCGATGGTTGGACAGTTCTATGAACTGTGTCTTGATTCCCATAATGAGGTTGAGTGCATGGTATGTACTGAGCATAACTTTTGTCTTTGCTAGCTAAATGCCTCTTTGAGGTCATTTAGATATGTTAATTTTACGAATGTATTTTTGTCTCAATATTGGTATTTGATTTTAGGGTTTGAGTTGTAAGTTGGCCTTTTTTCAAGAGTTGTCTATGTAACAGTTTACAAAAATTAAAATGATGGTAATTAAAAATTAAAATGACTAAATTTACTACCAATTAATGGAAATCAATCAATTAAAATGACTAAATATACTACTAATTTATTTCAATTAATAATTAAATAGACTAAGTATACTACCAATTTACAAAAAATAGTGACTAAATATATGACTAGTTGAAGGCAAAATAATGATTAAATATATTATTAATGGATGGAAACTAGTCAATATAAATGACTATATATACTACCACTGATTAAAATGATTCAATATACTACCAATGGATAGAAACTAGTCAATACAAATGACTAAATATACTACCAATAGATAAAAATCAATGAATAAAAATGGTTAAATTTACTACTAATTGATGATAATTACTGATTACAATGACTAAATAAATGATCAGTTAACAATAATCAATGATTAAATGAATGATTAAATATACTATTAAATTGATCAATAAAAACAACCAATAAATGACTCAAAATAATTTAGTTATAAATTTGGTTGCATTATAAATGATTGGCAATAAACTACTAATGGTCACGTGACCAAGCTTAGTCATTTATATGCAATTTTTAGTAGTTTTTTTAGTCATTTATTATTTTTTTCTACTAGTGTCTCACCTTATGAATGACATGATTAGGAACCTCTATACCACATCTTCTTTGTGTGTCAAGATCCAACTTGTACCTTTCATATCCCAAAAGTGTCCTCTTGAAGGTGGAAATGGGTTGGCTTGAGAAGTGACTAGGTTGACTAGGAGGAACAAAACATTGAGGAGGTTGGTTATAATATTGATATACTTCATGCATGAGCTGACAAGGATAATATTGGAGATGATGAAAGTCATATTGAGACTGGTAAAGATCATGACAAGATTGACCAAGGACTTGTTCATATTGATAGGGAATGACACAAGTTTGAAATGTTTCACCAACTTGTATAGAGCAAAACTCAACACCAAAGCTAGCTTTAGATTGGATGAGTAGAATTTAATGGTATGAATAAATGTGTAAAATGTATTGTGATAAGAGGTAGAGTAAAGGCTGTGAGTATTAAAAAAAATATAATTATATTTGTGCTAGGATTTTGTAGGTTGTTGGGAGAAAAATTAATAATTGGTTTATAATTTTTATTTTTTTCTTTGATACCTTGGTAGATCATTGGATTGAAGTTTGAGTAGTATGGCAAGTTGTATTATTAGTATTAGGAAAAATATTAATATTCTTGTAATGGTTACTCTCTTATATCCTCAACATAAGCGGTAGTTGAGAAATATATGAGAGAAGAAGTTGATACATATTAATAAAATGAATAAATACTTTACCCCTTCTTCATTATAATTTGATAGATGCTCTTACCCTATTATAATTCTTTAAATTGTGCACAAAATTTGACAAGTTGTGATAAACCATTGTTGGTTGCATTGTTTGAAAAAGTTACAATGCCTAGTGAGGATCCCTGCCTTTTGTTTGTGCCTATTAAGATTTTCCATGAGAATATTTCATGTTCAGTCATTTGGTCGAAAAAATTGTATGCCCCTTCATCTTCCCCTCTCCACACAAGGCTATGATAATGTTGTTGGTGCAGTACTTTTGATATTCAATTTATCAAATATGTCTCTTTTATTGCATGTTTACTCATAGAACTCTTTTGCTAACTCTTGTATAGAATCAGAGTATGAACTCGATTTCCTAGTGAATGTGTTGACACCACATATTGTTAGTCAGCTATCAATCTTCGTAAACATGGCAATGCCATTCTAGTCGCTACTTTTTGAATGACTTGTTGTTTTTTAAAATTTATTTTCTTATTTTCAAGATGAGTGTTGGTCTTTCATCATTTTTAGGTGGGTGTATATTTTACAACATATTTTGGCTTGTGTAAAATCTTAGGTGTTATCATTTAGGATGGAAGGTTAAAGGTGCATTTGCAAAGTATCTTCTCTTCTTAGGTGTTGTCATTTGGGATGGAACGTTAATCGCATTTACAGGTGCTCATAATCATTTTCATGTTTGCAGTTGCATTTCTTGATTTAAATTTTACATTATTTTTTCAAAAGTGAGGGAAATCCATGGCCTATTATTTACTAATGATTATACATTGCTAATGTCCCCAAAACTACTCTCAAAATTGCCTTGCAAAAACTTGGCACTTTGTGCCCTCTATTATTATTTGATGCAGGATACAAATACGCTGGAATAAAAGAATGTAGCAATGAAAGGAGTTGGGAAGAAAAAAATAGATGAGTCAAAGTATTTTACATGGAAGTATGAAATCAAAGTGTCATGTGGGACTTTGATTCCATTTGATCATGAAGATAGTCCTCTAGCCTACAATGAATACATGGTCTACAACCACAAACAAGTCCTCTGTAATGTTCTATCAATTCAATCATTCTTAAACTAGTTCTTTTATCAATAGTTTTTTTAATGAATATTTATGGTCTCATGTTAAGTACCAATTACAGGTGTGCATGGAATTTATGGTCATCGTGAGGTTTGAGGTGATTGCATAAAACAAAATTGATCTGATTTGGTCTCTTCTTGTATAGTGTAATAATGCATAGTTGCATCTAACCTATCTTTCAATGCCTCAACAATGGATCCTTAAAACTTGCTGCCCATGGATAGGGTGTGGCATATATAGATTGGTGTTCATGCCCATAAAGGCCCACGTACTTCCTTAAGTCAGGGCCAATCAATAAATGTACAAGCTAGAAATAACATTAATGCGCTCTAAGAGAGTTTCATAAATGTAAAGTGTGTAAAAAATATAATATTTTGGATGAATTAAAATACAAAAATAATATTTTTTTATTTGGAATGTTAAAAAACTTAATATTATTTTTATAAAAATTAAATACATTTTTTAGCACGTAAATCAATGCCCTGCCATTAGTTAAGGGAAGAAAGAATAATCCCAAGTTAAAGTAAAATGAATCCTAAACAATTTATATCTATGGGACTACTAATATGGGATAAATGTTTGAGCACTTTACCAAGTAAAAATCGAAGTGGAAGTTTAGAAAAATGCAAAGTTCAAGGAAAATACACTTAAAATTTGAGACATAATCAGAATGCATGATATGTTGAAATGAACACATAAAATCTATAAGAATGGTTTGGAAGAGAGATTTCATCATGTCCATTTTCTCTGATTGTTACTATGAAGAGAATTAATGTTTATTTAAAAAAATTGTAGCGAGTTTTGTTTAACAAATTTATTTAATAACATGAAGGTTTAGTGGCTGTTATATACATGACTTGCCAAGTTTTAGTGTTGTAATAATAGGGAGGTTTAGTGGTTGTTATATATATGAAGAGAATTAATAAGATATTCTGATAATTTTTCTAAATTTTACGGATGAAGAGAGAGCTCTCAAAACAAGGTTTTTTTTTGGTATAAAATAATTAATCATTTAAACAAATGGTAACAACAAAAACACCATTATTATAATTAAACAAAATTGTACTGAATTAACTTCAATAAAACTAGAAAAATAATTTAAATTATAAAAATATAATTTCATTTCCTAAAATAAGTTGAGTTTATATTAAAAATGTCTTTCACTAAAATAAAATTAACGTCACAATAAAATAAAAGAATCAACAGCTCTATTAGATTATTAAAAAAAACATGATAATATATCTATTAAGAGTATTTGTTTTTTCACACTGTAAAGAAAAATTCAAACTGGGAAGAATGTTATTGCGTAAGACTATTATTAAAACAAAAAAAAGAGTTGAAATACTTGACTGTTAAGTAGGCTTACATTTTGTTAGGTATGTAAACAAGGTAGTTTTTTTCTGAAAACTATTTAAAATTGTGAACATATTTATTGTGTCCTATAGACTATAAGGATTGCAATTTTTAAATGTCTTAGCACACTTTGAAATTGAGAAGACTAACTAGTGTCCAAAATGGAAGGAATTTGATAGTTAAAATTCGAGACCACTTCATTATTATTTTGCTCATTTTATTATATATTAATTACACTTATATTTAGGTTACCTAAAAATGTGGGGTGTCACTAGATACATTAGTAATTGAGGATGTGGGAACAGAGTTTTGTAAAAAAATATGACAATTTTTATCAAAAGTTTTGTCAATAGTTTTATTTTATTTTTTCTATATCATAATTTAGATTCATTAAGTAATAACAATTTAAAATGATAAAACAATTATAAATAATTGTAAACCTTGTCAAAATATAAGACTATTATATTTAAAATAAGTTGGAATAACTATATTTAAAATATTTAAAAAAAATAAACTTAATTTTTTTTACAATTTAAACTTATGCCAAATTATATATATATATATAAAAGAAAAATGAACATATTCTTTAGAAATTATCTTTACAATTTAATTAAAAATATTTCAACTAATAAAATTGAAAAATATATACTAATTCATCTTTAATACAAATAAATTAATTAAATAAAAATAATAATCTACAAATAATATTCCAAACTTATAAACATAAATTTTATTGAAAATCTTGAAAATACTAAAAAAAATCATCTATTTCCTACAATTCATAGCAAAATAGTATCTTATAGATTGTGTAAATTAAACTAATAATAAGATAGAATAATAAAAATGAAAACATCCTATACATTATGTAAATTAAAAAGATAACAAAAGAGAATTACAAAAATTTAAAAAAAACATATATTTATAATTTAAAATTATAAAACTAAAATAAAATAAATATTAACATATGTTAGAAATGATAAAAATTACTTAAATTTAAATTCATTTATATTAAAAAAATAATAATTAAAAAAAAACTTTCAAAATAATAATAAGAAAACACATATTATCTGGCAGATTTTGGCAAAATTTTACATAAAAGAAAAAGCCTTAAAAATAATGAAGACACCATATATTACCCCGCAGTTTTATGTTAGGAGAGAAAAAAACTAAAATAAAAATACACACATTTACATCTAAAACTGCCAAAATTAAAATGTTTATCTAGATTTTTAAGTTCATTTATATTATCACTATTTTTTTTGATGAAATATATCTTTATATTAACTAAATAGATATATAAAAATAATTCACACAAAAAAAGGTGGTATGAGAGCACGTCACGACATACGCAAAGTCTAGAAGTCAAACCAAAGTATCATCTAGGTAGAGCTTAGAAACAAGTAGCTAAATCACAAAGTCATAAAAAGAGAATTTTTTTGCAGCAAGAGCAAGGTCAACGGATGGAGGATCCATATCATCAAGACCCCATCCCGATCTTGACAAATCATTACCATCTCGAACAGGCTCCCAGAGATTAACTTGAGCAGTGTATGTATCGTCATCTACTTCTGTTTAAATGGATGAAATAACCAAAAAAACTTGGAGAACTTATCCAACACATCCACACAACCTCCAAATTATCCCGCCCCCACCCACCCATGTGGATGTGGAAGAAGATTACCAAAAAAATTTAAATATAAAACAAACCTTGAGAAATAATACATAGATAACATATAATTACCTCCGAAGTTTTGATAGTGAATCTCATTGTTGGCCAAAAATTTTGTTTAGTTTTTGATTGATTTACCTATCGATGTTCAATCTATGTTGTTTAAAGAAACTAAAATCCTTTTAACACTGTTTATATATTTTATTATCTACTGCCTGTCTATATAAGTCTCAAGTGACATACATATATAATTTTAATTTGATTTTTAGTTCATAAATATTTTTAATTTGATTTTTAATTCATAAATATTTTTAAACATCATTCTTTGTGCATTTCCATCTCCCTTTTACTACATTTGCACCTCATCTCCATCATGCTTTGTACATTTGCATACTTGACTTGATATATAAAAATACTATCATTCATGTATATAATCTCAATGCTATAAAAATACTTTAGCAGTCCTAAATACATCATCTCAAATTATTTATTCATTTCTAATTTTAAATTTTCTATGAATTAATTTCCATTTCCATTAAAGATTAAAAAATTTACATATAAGACACCAATTAGACTTTCACCTTGATTGTGTGCCTTAATGTACAAAGTTATTTTAATTTCATTCTTTATAAATCCATTTCTCAAAAAATATGAGTTTATATAATTGTACGCCATTGGTGCTTTTTGGAGCCCATAAAATTCTTTCTTTAGTTTGTACATCTTGTTCTCATGATCTGGAATCTCATAGCTAGGTGGTTTGCAACATACACTTATTTTTATAACACTCCATTTAGGAATAATGATTTGACATCCATATGATGCACCTTCTACTTATGTTAGGATGTTATTACTAATATGATTCTCATAGTTTCCATCCTTGATACATTAAAAAATCATTGTAATCTCATCTAGGTTGTTGCTTGTACCATTTGTCAACTAATGTTGCCTTTCGTATTTCAATCTTACCTTCTATGGTGGTTTTGGTTATTTAAAACCACTTGACATTAATGTCCTCCTTTCCTACTAGAAGTTTTACCAACTCCCATGTCTCATTTTTCTCAATTTATTGCATTTCTTCATCCATGGATTCACACCATTTGTTGTCTTTAATTGCATAATGAAGGTAAACAAGATCAAATTCTAAAAATTTGTTATCTTCAGCAAGCTCAATTTCTCCAAGTCATCATTAAATTATCTAAATTAATCTAACCCATTCAAGAGTTATAAAAACCTACCGTAGATTTTCAGCTTTGTAAATTTACATGTCAAGGATTTATTAATACAAAAAGTACCTACTACTTAAGTATAGCTTTACAGTGTATATTGGCAATGGAAATACTTTCAAACCTATACTACATGGTGATTAATCTATACCACACAACACACCCTTTATAAAATTGGTGTGTAAATTGAGGATTTCTATTAGGGCTCTCATCCTTAGAAAAAATAAAAACATAAACATTGTGCAAAAGGATAGAATATGGAGAAAGTGTAAGAACCCCTCTGATCAGGTACCAAAAAATGTACCATATTTTTTCTAATATAATTCACTTGGAAAGGTATTCTTATGTATCCTTCCTTAATTCAACAAAGCATGAACCATCATGATTCATTGAGTTAGTATTTCCATAGAACACAAAAACAAACCTTAGAATAGCGTGCGACATTGAATCTTCACTATCTAAGTAGTGACATTAGCATAATACACAAATCACATGCCAAACACTAGAATCAATTCAAATGGTCACAAGGATTACCATGAAATCAAGCCAACCGTAACCTAGCCTAAGGACCTAGACCCGATGCCCCCACCTCAACTTGGGCAGCCTACATATCCACTCCTCAAAATCAGGGTCCAATGTAGTTCTCCTTTCACTTGTGATGGTCTCATCCACGAGACGTCATCACCAAAGAGATTGGCACTCTAAGCCAAATAGGGAAAAAATTACTCGTGACACAGATGAGATTATAAAGATCTAATCATCAATCCCATGACTAAATGACACACTCAAGTAGTATGCCTTACTAATCCAAGCTTGTGTGCTTACCCCAACACTCTCACATAAAAACCTAGATAATAGCAATGATGAAGGAATCCACATTCCTTGATCCACATAGAATCACCTCAACAATTTTTTATGGTTATCAATACATGGATAAAACACTAAAAATTCACACTATGGATAAGTTTTATAGGATTGAAATGATCATACATGTGATCCATGAATTCACTTAGATAATCATAAATGTCACACAATAGAAAAACATATTAGGGTTAGTTTCCTATGCCCACACTCACTCCTTAAACTACCATACATATCTGTGATGTCACTTACATGCACAAAATTAGGGCTAGATGTAGTTTTCCCAAAACTACTAGTTTCATTTAAATATAGACATTATGGAACACTTGGTTGCAGTTGTCAAATGTAATTTGATAATTAGGTCCTTGCTATACTTTTTTGATCTCACGTAACCTAGGCATACCAACCATATTTTTATCTAATGAATCCCCTCATTTAAAAATACTAGCCATGGGGAGAATGCTTATGTTTATATAGCCAATTATGGTTGAATTAAATATACCCCATCATGTGAAACATGCTTAAGATATACTTAGCTAAGTTGAAATGAACAAAGCTAATTTTAGGTAATTGGATCACACTTAGTTACACAAATAGTTATAATCATATTTATCAATACATTACATGATTGGTAACATAAAATCATACTTAGAGTGTCAAAAACACACTAAGCATATCCAAAAACATGTTTAGCTATACAAGTCGATCATAGAAAATTTTGTGGTATTGAATCATCCATAAGTATTATAAGACCAACTTAGTTACACATGTCAATGCAAACATAACTCCATTGTGTTTATTCAACTTAAGCAACTACATCATGCTAAATCAATGAGCATCTTTTCTATGCAAGCAACTTGTGAGAGCACCTTTACTATTTACTTCGCATATCAATACAGATTTACATATACAACACTTAAACTCTTTTCCATTACGATTCAACAAGGATTCTTATCTAGTGCACTTAAGTTGGTTGCCATCATATTTCCAACATGGGATACAATCTATATCACTTACCCAATATTTATCAATTGCATTTTGATATAACATGTTGTCTATTATGATAATCATTTGAAATCAAACTAAATACATAGTATATTTAACTTGTGTCCATAAATAATTGAACAATTATATTCAAATAAATGGGTCCTCTATCTTTCAAATAGGTATTAGTTATCCAAATTAAATCCAAAGACTTATTCATGTTTAATAAACCATGCATTTCAATAATGAATATCAAGCTTTCAATACAACACATGTATCAAGCTTGTTATCTAATGGAGTTTTCATTTTTTTACAAATATATAAAAATATATGCTCACTTGATCTTTTGGACATCATTAAAATCTTTCATTCAATAAATTTTTTATTCTAACAATCTAATAACACCGAAAGGGTTGCCTTAAGTTAATAAGACTTGTATTCATAATACTTTTATCTAGAATCATATTTAATAATATTTTAATATGGAAAAAATACTATTATTTGGGCTCAGATGTTAGAAAAAATCATAATTATTAATCTATTATCTTTAATTCCATTCTCAAGAATAAAATTCATATTTACAAAGAATTATTACATTTTAATTTCTTTTTCTCAAGCGCCCCTTTATTTTTATAAATTTATTCAAACCCATTATTTTTATCAAATGCCACTCTTTATAAAATTGTTTGAATTCATCAACGAATATAAATTTATATGTCAAATAATAATAATAATGTTGAAAATTGGTGAAAGTATTAAATTTAGAAGGAATGATTGTATAAGCATTTATCCCACATAAAGGGGTGACTCTGTAAAAGGCAAAGCCATATAAGGGGATGGCATAAGAGTGGGCACAAGAGGTTTGACTAAAATTGAATATGACTAGAATTGAAAAACTACCAAGTTGCCATACTTAATAACAAACAAAATTATTATATTCACCTCCAAAGTAAAATGCCTTGGTTAACTTAGAGGCCATTTTTTTAGCATCAAAAGAACACTTGGGAACTGAGGCACCACTTATGCATAAAGCTAAGTGGATATGTGACACCAAAAGTAGTAGTGAAAGGATAAAAATAAAATTGCTTATAATATTAATTAGTACTAGAAATGAGATGATATAGGTAAAATTCCATTGTACAAACACATCTGGGACTAAAACTACAAGTGTTTAAATTCATCCATTTATTCAATTTTAGACACATTAACAGATCATAAGAAATGAACTAGGATTCCATACTTCAGTATTATTAAAAGAATAGATCTTATTTTTATTTTTTCAATTAGTATTTTCAGATACAAACTGCTATACGAGGTGCCATTTTACTACAACAACTACCTCAAATTAAAAAGTTTTACTTGTAGATGCATCAAGCAAGGAATAAATTGTACTTCAACAAGATTTGATTAAAAGGTAAAATTGTCAAAGATAAAAATGGTGAATCTAAAAAAGCCTTTCATTCTAGTTGGATTATCTTTACTAAGATATGAAAGAGGCAGGCTACTTACTTCATGCTTTTAAAACTAGGTTATAAATTATTTTATTATTTATTTACCAGTGTTTGATTTTCCTTTAACTAAATCCTTGTAACTTTTCATATATAATTTTCTTTTTTGATAGGTAAAACCTCTGTATGTACATATTTGAGTTAATGAAAAGATACCTGGTAAAGACAACCTATAGTTGGGTCATTATTGAGTTTTCAAGACATACCCAGTCAAATCTATGTCCTACACTTATGCAAAGAATATTTGTTTTAATAAAATCAAAATGCCTTACCATCTAAGGTAGCTTAATATTTTGAAAAAACTGATTGCTAATAAGCTTGGTATTATGTTTATTTCTTCTACTGGTTAAATAGTCTAAAAATGGTAAAACAAGTTTGTATTGTTATCAAGGTAACACCAATAGGGAGGGAGTATTCTAGGTAGGAATAGTTGTATGCAGAAGATATTGTATAAATTTATTCATCCATAATTCTATATTTATGTGAATACAACATGAAATTTATTTGGGTATTTATTCATTATTCAAAACAATTCAAACTTTATCTGAATTAATAAATGTGTATTTATTTATCAAAACACCTATTTATAAAGGAATTCAACTTTATCCAAGACTCTAAATTAATCAGAGATTATAAAAGATAATTTATTTGAGAAACAGTCCAACAAATCAATTTATTGGCAAGCATGATTGATTATAACATCTGAACTCAACGTCCTATTAAACTAGTTTTCATACAAAGATACCTAGATTTGTTGTTAAACTAGGAAATAATCCTTCTTGCTTTCAAATCCTCCTCCTTATATTCTCCTATGTCAGTTCCTATTTCATCATGAATTCCACCCCTTGGGCACCATATATAACTTGTATAATAAAATGTATAGATCTTAAACTCCTCCTCCTTACTTGTGCATTCACCAAATTTCCTCCTCCAAAAATGAATGTCTCCTCCTTCATTTACCCAACTCTTCTCCATTATTTTGGCATTCAAAAAGACAATAGATAACTTCAATAATTCAATTATTTCCACCCACTTCACTATTTACTTCATTTGTTTCACTATTCCCCTATGTGGCGCAATGGGTGAGAGGAAATGCAACATGATAAAAATATTAATTTTAGTGAATATTGGAATTTAATACCAACTTCCTTTTTATCCCCCATGGTTGGCACAGTAATAGGTCATTTAATTTGTCTTCCACCATCTATTTCTTATGTTTACCCACTATGCCACTTTATTATTATTATTATTTTTAAATGTTATTTCATTTTATAAATATTTGTTGTATTTCATTTAACTTGAATTTGAATTTACTTTAATAAAATATTTGAAAATGAAGATGAGACGTTTAAAGCCATCTTTGATAAGTGACTAGTAGATTCAAAAATTGATTCGATGGTTAATTCCTCAACCAAATATCACGACAATGTCTTATATCCCAAGCCAAGTATGATGAAGAGAATCACCATACATATTTATTATGACCAACATTTAAACACAATTTTTAAGCAATTTCTAAATCTCTCTTAGGTAAATATCCCATTTTAAAAAATATATATTATGTTCCAAGATACTAGCATCAATGTCAATATACTTATCTAATTGTGTCAATTAAATAAGTTTGGAAACACAATTGTCAAAGTGGTGACCCAGATCAATCCACTTACTAAATATATCAAGGCAAATAATGACACTATAAAATAGTTCTTTGGTCTTATTTATATCATATTACCACCAATAAGGGATATCACTTAAAATGCATGCACATCTACCAAAACCAACACATCACAAATGACACATACACCATCATCAATAAAGGAGCAATAACTCACTGGTGGGGTATCACTGACAAGTGCCCAAAAACCTGACACATAAAAATAGGATGTGACAAAAAGTGAGTAGAAAGAAAGATAATAAGATAAGGATAATTTATAATAATTATGAATATGATGGGAGAAAGGCGGAAAAAATAGAAGTAAAGCATAAAGAGGAAAAGGAGATATCAAAATGAGTTTTTTCCTGATCTAAGGATCATTCAATTGGGAAAACATTGCTTCCCCAAAGATTCAATTTTATTGATATGTGTCCAATCAAGATCAAAGTATTCCATTATGGGATCCTTAAGAAAGAAGGATTATAGGGGATTTGAGAATCTTTGAAGAATAATTAAATCAACAACCAGTTTTTTTAGCACAAACCCATTAATCTTTCCCTGAGAGAGGGGGAGGAGAACAAATAAATTTCACTCAAAATAGAGTCTAGATCAATAAGGTGTAAAATAGAATAAACATTGTCATATGGCATCAAGGGATGAATAAAAATGATAGAATCTTAGGTTCACAAGAAATGCATTTAAAATTCCCCCATTGAATAGATGAAGAAAAAGCCACAAAACTACTAAGAGGAAAATATTTACTTGTAGAAAAGGCCAAATCATGTTGAGAAATAAATGGAGAAGAAATAATTTACTTATTCCCATTGAGTAATATTCCTCCACTACCTTGTTTGAAGAACCATTGGCACCACTGAGTGATGGCAGTCCTCAACATCACACCACCAAGTAGGATTATGCTCTCTAAACTTTTCCATTTCTCCTCCAAAGATAAATGACTTTTTTAGAAGTCTTTTTTGGGTAGACAAAGTCAATGTGTACATAAGATAAGTAAGTCCAACATCTAAATTCTAGATACTCATAATATAGCTTTTGTTTCCCCACCTTATCATCATTTTTTAGCCAGATCTCATCAGGTAGACCTTTTTTCAAAGTCTACTTCCATGCAAAATTTGGCAAAAGTAACAAAATGCCTTTGAGTTGTTTCTTAAGAACCAAATTTGAAGATATGAATGGCATTAATAATATAAGAGAAGGAAATAGAAGAATATAGGTGAAGGGGAAGATTCATAAATCTCATCTAAATAAGGGTAAAATAAATAATATCCACTGAGGGGTTAAAAGATTAATACTAAGGCTTCAAACAAATCCTAGCTCCCATATAGAACCAAGGATTGGAATTGAGATTAATGTTTATTTCCTTAATTAAAAAACATTTCAAAAATAAAAAATAACCCATTTTCATAAGGGTGAATAAATATCTTTTGATAAAATAAAGGTTTCTAGGTGGAAGAAACCCATTTATGAAAATTCACTAGTTTTGACTAGAGATTATAGAATCTGCAAACAAAACTTTTTAAAATAAGCTTCCTTAACAAAAAATTCATCCTCAAGATTGATGATAGTAATGAGATCAAAGATGTCCATACATAAATGATCATAAAGATGCACCCATCAATAGCTGACATAGGATGTGCAAGGAATCCCTTAAAAGATAATGGTGGTACTAGAGAATCAAAAGAATGAGCCACACTCATAATTATGCTTAGATCCATAGAGGGAAAAGCTAGAGAATGCTTAAGAAATTAAGAATAACAAATATGAGGATAAGGAATGAGTGCTATAATAGGGGAATTTCCAAAGATGTAAAAAGAACCATGAATACGAGTTGTTAAGGCATTGGAAGGAAGCACATAGACAAAAGTTGTGGGTGGGAAATGACCATTAGAGCCAATTTTGAATTCTAAGTCCTCTATTTTAGAATTAGAAGAATGTCTATGAATTTAGAAAACATTAAAAAATATATTTTGCTTTCCAAAATATATCTCACTTACCATCCCTCAATTGCTATAAATAGAGGGCAAGGTGTGGGAATTACAATCAAGTAGGAAAATAAGCAGAACTATGATTCCATAAGTTTGTCTTATGGGATTCTTAATAGAATCATTTAATTATTTTATCAAATTATATTTGCGTATTTTAATTTTTTCATTAGTGTAAAATGAAACTTTAGGTCAAGGTGATTCTAGTTAAATTGACACATCCTTTATTCAATTTCTACATCACACTCCATGAACACCCAAATGTGGAGAATGTCTTTGGGGAGGAGTAGAGAAAATCAATGTTCATGACCCCACCTTCGACTAGAGGAGTAATGATATTGATAACTAGAATCTAGGAAAACTCTTATAATTACAAGAGGAGTATTTACCTAATGGTTGATGAGAGTGTATAGGCTCTCCACCTCCAAGGACACTTTTTCACCATGAATATATAACATAAAATTATATAAAAAAAAATATTTCTTAAGAAACAATCAAATGTCTTCTTAAAGTATCTTGATTGAAGACTACATTTTTTTTGCCTTTCTAAAGCTGAAAGATAATTTCAATGCAAAAGATAAGCTAGATTTGCTTTAATTTTGTAGGTAGTTAAGGTGAAATCCTCCAAGAAGATAGTGTTACAATTGAAAAGCTCAAATGTGAAATTTTTTATTAAGGAATGAATATTTATCCATACTTGTTGAGCATGAGCATAGAGCCAAAATAAGTTCTTGAAGGATTTCGGTTGCCCGTAGGCATAGCAATTATGGTTTGTCATACCCATGTGAAAAATTATATCACCAACAAGATGCCCTTGGTGTAAAACACACCAATTTTTTTTTTACCTTCTTTGGCTCCATAGTGTTCAACCAAATAATGATATATCTATAGATCCAAGTTGAAGGAGTAAAATCTAGTCTCCAAACTTTTTTGAGTGTATCATAAGACATAGGCGTGGGGGTCAAAAGATACTAATAATCAAGGAAATTTTTATACTAGAGAAGGGATGTGTCAGCATGATACCTCTATTTTTTCCACCATTGTAGCAGTGCTTTAAGGTCAATTTTTTGCATCATTAGGAGATCTACCATTTGTATTTCACTAAAAAATTCAAAGTCTCTATTGTTAAGATCTTATTTGGTATTAATATATTGTTGTCTATAAAACTCTGGTGCATTAGTTGAAAAAATATGCAATAATATGATTTTTATAATAATTTAAGGGCCTTAACCCATGAAACCTTAGTGAAAGGAACATTGTGGTAGTTAATTATAAGAGACCATGTAAAGTTTTGGGTGTTAAATGAGATAAAATCATGAAATTTATCTCATTTCCTTGAGAAATCTAGGGTTTGATGGATTCCTAATCTTTCTAGTTTATTTTGAGAATAAAAATGCCACCAAGTATGATAGGCATAAGATCAAGTGTGGAGGGTGTAAAAATAAAGTCCATTCAAAACACCACAACCATAAAGGATGTAAGATGAAATCAAAAGTTTGATAATCAACTTATATACCTATTTCCCCTTGATATCTCCAAAAATCTTCTAGGAACACAAAGTTAATCCTTTCTTCTTAATGTCAATGAGGACCATGTCTTTGAATATGCTTGGATAATAACATAGATCTCAAGGCACTTTGTGGAATTCTTGCTTTATTTCATTGTTGGACTAAATAAAATCACTAATAATCTTCTAAGACA
This sequence comes from Torreya grandis, assembly GCA_037957365.1. NCBI lineage: Eukaryota > Viridiplantae > Streptophyta > Pinopsida > Cupressales > Taxaceae > Torreya > Torreya grandis. Next base: position 5,418,605 of record JARHVA010000336.1, read on the forward strand.
TGCTATATATAGATTTAGAAGGAGCACAACATGAAAATTAATAAACATGGGTAACAAAGAGTAAATTTAGAAGTTACCATCCAAATAAAGCTATTTAGTGTGCTACTGAATTAGTTTTCTCTTTGATTTTTTGCATAAAATAGTTTCAAAGTTTTAAGAGGGAGGCCTGGAAGGGAAACATGAAACTTATATGAAGTTGAACATTTTTCTAATAAAAATATATTTCCAAGCAAATCTGGTATGTCGAGTTGGCTTGGGTGCAAAGGACCATATGTAAAAATGAGTTTTATCCTGTTGAATAATGAAGCCTAAAGTAAGATAAATTTTGTTAAGGCACTCCTTAGCATAGTTGATAATTTGGAGTCTTTCTCTAAGATGACAAGGAAATATTTATATGAAAAATACCCATTGATGAGCGAAGCAACAAAAGGGTAGGGGATAGAGTTTCCCTTAACAAGCCCTCATGAATCATAATCACAAAGCAGATACATAAATCCTTTCACATTGAAAATATAAAGGGAAGGGAAAAGAAGACACACTTTCCAAATATACTAGAATAAACCAATTTGATTAGGTTGATGGGTATTGATGGTAATAAATGAAGATGCATCCCTAATGAGGGTATGCATAGAATGAACAAACCTGGGTTGAAACCAAAGAGATTTCACTATAGTAAGAATGAATGGATCCATAACAAAATTATTGAATTGAATCTTATAGTGATGTATCTAAAAACTTATTAATAAGACTTATGAATATATAAAAGTGTAATTTATTAATATTTTTTTTACCAAAATACTTAAAATTCAATTTGGATCAGTTATAACTAAAATATAAGTGAAATTGTACTAAGGCATTGCCAAGCCATCTCCCAAGGTATAATTTTTGTTTGGCTAGTCGGGCTTAGGTATAAGACTTATGTGACATTGATGTAGTAGCAACCCTATTGGTACAACTTATCCAAATTTGAAAGTGGAACAAGAATCCTTTAATCTCTTAAAGACATTAAACTATATATAAAATTTTATATCAAAGTGACATACCAATTAATGTAGATATAATTACTAAACAAACCTATATTTTAATAATTACGTGTAAAATTCACATCAATTGTAATGAAAATGCTATAATAAAATAAGATCTCTACTATCAATAAGATGTGGGTGGGTTGGTTAAGTGGTTTGGTTGTTTCAAGCCCCACCCAGGTTCAAATCTTTGAAAAGGCATATAAGGTTGATTGTGGCCATTGGTTGCATTCTCAAGACCATTAATCACCATTGGATATTCTCAAGGTAACTAGTAATATATATGTTATACACATGGTATTACATGGGGATTTGGGCCCCTAACTATGTCCCAGACTGGTTTAAGCTCTGGTCAAAAGACATCATCTACAAAAAAAACAAGATCTCTACTTATGAAAGTTTCAATTTAATATTTAAATTTGAAATTATGATTCATCTAATCACCAAGAGAAATACAAACCACATATGTATTATTGTTTGGGTGTGTGTGTGTGTGTGTGTGTGTGTGTGTAATTTGAAACAAAAAATAATTAAAACTAATAGATTTATTTCATAAAATAAAAACTACTTGGAATTGAATATTTTTAAGATGAAAAACATTAAGAGATAATTTTTAATTCAGAAGGAAGCATAAGGGTAGTAGCTATGGGTGGGAGACAACTGTTGGAGCCCATTTTGATTTTTAAATCCTCTTTTTGAGAACTAGAATAATGGGTGTTAACTGAGAGCACATCAAAAAAAATTCTTTCCAAAGTTAGGGTTTAATGAATTCCTAATATTTCCTATTTTTATTGATAACAAAAGTGCTAACAACTTTGATTAGCACAATAAAAATGAGGAGGGTGTAATAATCAAGTCCTTTCTAAGCAACACAACCATAAGGGATGAAATATGAATTGCATTGCTTGACTACAAACTTATATACCTCTTGTTCCTCAATAGTTTGAGCAATCTTCTTGGCACACGAAATTAACCTTGTTTCTTAATGTTGAAATGAGTACCATGTCTCTAAATTCTTTAGGATAGTAACACATATCCCAAGACATTATGTGGAACACTTATTTTCCTTCATGTTTAACCAAATAAATTAATCAATAATCTTTTCTAACACGTTATATGTAGCTTTATATGGAGATCTAATTCTAATATATGTATGTGTGTATGTATGTATGTATGTATATGTGTGTGTGTGTGTGTGTGTATGTATGTATGTATGTATGTATGTATGTATGTGTGTGTGTGTGTGTATGTATGTATGTAGGTGTAAAATTTGAAACCACCAATAATTGACAATAGTAGTTTCATTTCTTAAAATACAAACTACTTCGAATCAAATGGTTTTCCTCCAAAAAACATCAAGAAATAATTTTGAATTTAGAATGCAGCACATGAGCATAAACTATAGGAGGGAGATGACCATTGGAGCCCATTTTAAATTATAAGTCCTCTTTTCAAGCATTGGATGAATGGGTGTTAATTAAGAGTACATCATAAAATATATTTTCTTTTTTTAAAAATTTAGGGTTTACTAGATTCCCAATCTTTCCTATTTGTCTTGATAACAAAGTTCTAACAACTTTGATAAGCACAAGAGTAATGAGGAGGGTCTAATAATCAAGTCCTTTATAAGCAATACAACCATAAAGCATAAAATATGAATTTCATTGCTTTCCAAGCAACTTTTATACCTCTCTCTCCTTGATTGTTTGAGGAATTTGATTGGCACACAAAGTTAACATTGGTTTTTAATGTCAACAAGGACCATATCTCCAACTTATTTAGGATAATAACACATATCCCAAGTCATTATGTGTAACCCTTGTTTTCATTCATATTTGGACCTAATAAATTCATCAAAAATCTTTTCTAATATGTTTTATGTAACTTTAGATGAAGGTTTGATTCCTATAAAATTTAGGGTTTACTAGATTCCCAATCTTTCCTATTTGTCTTGATAACAAAGTTCTAACAACTTTGATAAGCACAAGAGAAATGAGGAGGGTCTAATAATCAATTCCTTTATAAGAAATACAACCATAAAGCATAAAATATGAATTGCATTTCTTTCCAATCAACTTTTATACCTCTCTCCCCTTGATTGTTTGAGGAATTTGATTAGCACACAAAGTTAACCTTGGTTTTTAATGTCAACAAGGACCATATCTCCAACTTATTTAGGATAATAACACATATCCCAAGTCATTATGTGTAACCCTTGTTTTCATTCATATTTGGACCAAATAAATACATCAAAAAGCTTTTCTAACATGTTGTACGTAACTTTAGATGGAGCTTTTCTAACATGGTTGTATGTAACATTGTCATCTTTCACATAATGTCGAATAAGATGAAATTTAGTGTTGATGATGGTAAACTAGGAAGAAACTAATACATCAAGTGAAGAATATAAAATGAGTTGTGTTATAAGATAAATAAAAACATGTATTTCCCTTGGCTAGCTGTGAGACTTGTTTTGGTTATTTGTTGAGGAGTTGCATTCTAAATAAGGACATGAGACTCATTTTTCTTATTAGCTGAGGAGTGGCATTTTGAAGGAGAAGGGTGTGATTTCCTTAGAAGGAAAGAGGACATTCCTGGTACAGGTGTTGAATTTTGTGAGCGTAACTTTTAAAAGTATCTTTCTTGAGTGTTATATACCTTCTTCCATGCATGTCCATTTACCTCTACATTTTATTTTATTGTAAATGATTTCTTTTTTGCATGGCTTCCTCAAAGGTATTGATCTAAAAAGAGGTGTGAGTACTCAATGGAGGTATGAAGCCACAAATATGAGTGTACCTACTTGGGCATCATAGTAGAATATCTTTTTCAAAGCAAATCTGGAAAGCAAATTTGTATCAGTCCCAAATGATTATCTATAGAAACAAGTTCTATCCCATTAGATATTGGAGCTTAAAATGAGGTACAAAATGTAAAGGCACTCCATGGAATTCATAACAAAGTCTTGGATTTTTTCCTAGAAAGATTCATATATAAAATAAGCATTGATAAGCTAACAAACAAAAGGGTTAGAGAGAAAGATTCCCTTACAAAACCCCACAAACCATAGTCATAAAGGAAATATCCAAAGTATTTTACAATCAGAACATAAAGGAAATGGGTAAGATGATACCCTATCCAAATATACTAGAATAGACCAAAAAACTAAGATTGTTGGGCATTGATGGTAAGAAACAAACATGTAACCCTAAAAAGGATTTGAGTAGAGTGAACAAAATTGGGCCCAAACCAGAGAGTTTTCACCATGGAAAGGATGAAGGACTCCATGATGAATTATAAAATCAAATCTTATAGATATGTGTCTACTAAAAATTATTAATAAGACTTAAGAAGATATAAAAGAATAAATTATTATTACATAATTATCAAATTATTTAAAATTTAAAATTTGATTTCTTGTAACTAAAATATGAGTAAAATAATAGTAAGGCATTGTCAAACCATCTACCAAAGTATAATTTATGTTTACATTGATTGATGCTAGGCATAAGCCTTGCATGACTTTGATGCAATAGTAAGCTTGTTGGAACAATTTAGCCAAACATGAACATGGAACAAGAAACCTTTAGTTTAGAAGGACATTTTAAACTACATTTATAATCTTATGTCATGGTGACATGGCAATTAATGTAGAGATAATATCATGTTGCTCACTAAACATAACATATTATTTGAAAATATGATTCAATTGTAATTAAAAAATAAACTAAAATAAAATTTTGACCAAAAAATATTTTGATTATTAAAAGAATTTTAGTCTAATTGGTGTAGATGATGGTAAAGTGCATTGTCACTCAATCCACCAAGTACAAATCCCATGAGATGCCAAACATAGACGAGGTTAGGTTCAATTCCCAACCAAATTTGACAAAATGGATACCCCTCAATCCTATGCACTAAATTGAAAAAGGATGATAATTGGTACTCTTGATACCAATGGATGCTAAAAAGACTCTAAAAATTCAAGATGGTTATCCTTCAATATTAAAAAAAAGGTTTCTATTAAATCTTTAAATTTGAAAATATGCTACATATGATCTTTTTTTCAAAATGAATATAAAACTGAATACAAATAAGAATTAAAAATAGTACTTTCATTTACTAAACTACAAGCTATAATGTATTTAAAATAAAGGTTTGTTTACTAAAATACAAACAACTAGTTTTCCATTGAAATGGTTTTCCTCCATTAAAAAATAGGAAACACGATGGATTATATGGAGTTAAAGGAGAGAAAATCATAGGAACATTGTGATAGTTAGTTACAAAAGAACATATAAAATTTTGGATGTTAAAGGAGAGAAAATCTTAGGAATGCTGTAGTAGTAAATTAAAGGAAAACACTTAAAATTTTGGGTGTTAAAGGAGAGAAAACCATGAAATTTATCTCCTTTCCAAATAAGCCAAGGTTTGATGGATTCCTAATCTTTCTAGTTTATTTTGATAATAAAAATTGAAAATGGTAAGTTTTATTTACTAAAATAAAATAAAAAGTACTAGTTTGCCAATGAAATGGTTTTCCTCCGCAAACACCATGGATTATATCCTTTCCTGGCATGTTTGGTCGCTGAACGAAGGAAGAGATATGTTTATCCCACATGTAAGCGGGAGTGGATGAAAGATAGATAATGCGGTACAAATAGTTAGGGAAGAGAAGAACAAAAGCATACCTTTCTCGGCCTTTTGGCTAAGATCAAGTGTAGTATCTGTTCTTATCAGTTTAATATCTGATACGTGGCTCAATGAGCCACACGATATTAAATTTATTTATTTAGGGGGAAGGTCCAAACGGTAGCTTGCTATCAGGGCCTTCGAGCGTCGCTTCTGTTTTGCACTACTGCAAAAGTCTGGCGCACCCCAACACCCCTAGTTCAATTGTCAAATTAATATTTAAATTCATACTGTGATGCGTGAGGGTGATACGCCATAAAGCATAATGCCTGCAATTCATAATGGGAGAGGAAAACGATGTTTGAGAGGTAACTATGGAAATAACCAAGAAGAAGGTAGAACTAGATGATGGGATGGGAATTGTTACTTGTGAGGATGATAACGAACTAGTGATAGTTGGAACACTTGTTGGGAATAAAGAAACCTATGGTATGAAAATAGTAGGCCTTCCCTTGGGTAATTGAGGACCAGGAATAGGCATGGGCCTAGGAAAAATTAGGGGTAAATTAGACATTACAAAGATATTTGAGGCATATGATATAACAAAAGGATTGATTATGGGCAATGGTGTAGTCATAGGTCTAATTATCAAACTAATCAAGTGCCTTTAAGCCAATAGGTTCATGTTATCTAATGTTGGTGGCCCACAAGATCTACTTCAAGGATATATATTCAAAAATAGGGGAGGTAAATAAACACAATCCTGATTAGTCATACTTAGTTCCTCTTTGATAGGAAGTAAGGGAGGTAACTCAGGTGTAGAAGCCATTAGTACCATAGAAAGTGGTGTTATAACCATAATTGAAGATGAATGAGGTGACATTGAAGGTGTTTAGGCATTAAGATAACATTTTGGGCCTAGGACAAGGTGTTAGATGTTGCTTATAAAATAGAGACCTACTTAGTGTGTTATTTAGGTTTAACTTTTCCCTTCACCAAATTGGGAGACAATGCTTGCAAGACTCTTTGCCTTAGCTAAGGGTCAGTTGGTCTCTCTTTTTCAACATTAACAACCTAAATTGTAGATATGGATGCACCTACTTGAGTACTTTTAGGATTGAAAACTTAGTAATAACCAACATCTTTTAGTCTTCCCATAATAAGTGGAATACTAACATCTTTCAAACTTTCTTTGACCTCTTGACCATTTACAACATTCATATAGAACCTATCCTCATCTTCAGGCTCATGGTGATAAGTAATGATCAAGGATGACCTATGTTTGATGCAATGGTTAAAAGTTATGTGCTCCAAGTCCCACTGCCTATTGTCATCCTTTTCTAAGTTGAAGGTGGGTATTTGTTTGGAAGCTATGATGATAGAGTTCTATTTTTATATCTAAAACTAGTCAATGTTAGACAATTAAGGATGAATTAGTCCTCTTCTTTTGTTCTTACATAACCCATCAACCCTTGTGTATAATTGATAAGAAATTTATTTCTAAGCTAGTTTATATAGAAATATAATTGGAAACTCAAGGGGGTATATCTTGATGCCAACCACCCTCACAACTATGTAATATGGGAGTACCAATAGGCCCCTAAGGTACTCAAGGTTGTTCTAATTTCTTTTGACAATCTAGGCATGGGATCTTCATAGATTGATCTGTACACTATGGCAAAAAAAATGTTCAAATATGGCCCTTAAATCCTATTTATACTTGTATAATATAACCTTAAATAAGGTATGTGGAACATTCCATTTCAATTTTGGGTCCTGATTGGTAATTTGAAGAAATTTTTGAGTGACACAAATGGTATCCACTAAGTAGGATATCATGTAAAAATGATTTTCATGGTTGGCCATAAATTTTATGATTTGGTTCACCAGATTACAAGATTAAATTTATCCTAAAGTAGGGTCTTTTAATCTTAAACCATCATGGATAGAAGTGGGACCCTTTTTTCATTTACATGACCTATATCTTTGATCCCATGCAACTAGTTCATCATGGCAATTCCCATCCTTACTCCCCTTCTAAACTAGGTAATGGGAATTTGGATAATTTTAGTTTTTCACATAAAATTCCCTTTGTCCTCATTCCAGTCCCTTAAAACATCCATAATATAAAGGGTTTGAAGCCATTTAATTATGGTCTCTTAATTGTATTTAATCTCTAGGTTGGGTAAATCATAGTAAGATTGAAAGTCTAACCCAGCTATGAAGGCAATATCTTGGTCTAAATTAAAAGACTTAATCATATTATCAATGCATCTAGAACAAATAAAAATATGTTAGACTAATTCTACACAAGGGAGTATCTATAGATTATATGCTACATTTTTCAAACTTGTAGACTTGAGTGCTAGAATATCTATTTTGTCCTTTGCCTCATTTGAATCCTCTTCACTATCACTATTTCAGTCTACAATGTTTTATACATGGTAGAATAAATCAAAATAGTGCGAATATAGAGTAGTTTCATTTACTAAAATACAAAATAGTGCGAATGAAATGGTTTTTCTCCCCCAAACACCACTACGGATTATATCCTTTCCTGGGATGTATTTTAAGTGGGTGGGCGAAGAGATATGTTAATCCCACATGTAGCGGGGAGTGGGTAAAGCAGAGACAATGCGGTATAAATACTGAGGGAAGAAATAATTGAATTCATACCTTTCTCGGCCTTTTGGCTAAGATCAAGTGTAGTATCTGTTCTTATCAGTTTAATATCTGATACGTGGCTCAATGAGCCACACGATATTAAATTTATTTATTTAGGGGGAAGGTCCAAACGGTAGCTTGCTATCAGGTCCTTCGAGCGTCGCTTCTGTTTTGCACTACTGCAGAAGCCTGGCGCACCCCAACATCCCCAATTCAATCGTCAAATTAATACTTAAATTCATACTGTGATGCGTGAGGGTGATACGCCATAAAGCATAATGCCTGCAATTCATAATTTCTTACTTTGACATGTCACATTGATTGATAGTTTTATGGTTATTTTTTTTTATCAATTTCCGCATGCCATTTTTTTTAATTAGTAGTTTTTATTACTTTCTCTATCCATTTTACATGTTTATGAGAGAAATGTGGGATCAATTTTTGGATTGATTTTTCCAATCAGCTTTTTATTTTATTTTTAAAAGTAACATTTACATGGACGTTAAATAAAAAGGTAAAATTATTTAGTGACATTTAAATGGACGTCAAATTTAAGGTTCAACGTAATTGTGAACAACTCACTCCATAATTCTTTCCTCTTACAATTGTAGATTACTTATTGGCGTAATTAACTTTCTAAAAGAAAGATTTAGAAATATGATTCAATGTATTATGAAAAGATGCATTTATATTATATTGTAATGTAAATATCTTAGTGTATTATGAATAAATGTATTTTAATTAAATTGTAACATAAACATATATTTTTTTTATAATCAATTTTTAGGGATTACGGAGCCCCTTCCCAATAACATAAAAAACTTATAAAACAAGATTGGGCTGGGTTGATAGTAGAACCGTCAAGGCATCTAACCTAAAAACTCCAAACAAAACCAGCGTCCTAAAAGTTTTCAAATTCTTCCACTCTACAACTAAAAAACATAATTTACCAAAACTTAATACTAAAGATATTACATGTCACCCTTTTTGACTCTACTATGAGAGCAAAGTATCCTGGTAGGGGAACTTGGAATGAAACATCCATTTCTTTCCCTCTTACTGCCATCCATTCTTCTTCTTTACCCAAATTCCCTGAATTCAAATTTTGGTTTATACCACATTCCACAGACAAGCCTCTAACAAAACTTTTTTCATCTGATCCAACCGCCTTAGAACCCTGTGTGGGCACCGCCATAGGTACCTTACCCACATTTACAATCTCCTTGCTCAGGAATTCTAGAGCAATTCCTGAAGGCCTATCAGAATTATAATTCAAGTAAACTATAAGCAACTCTTCATTTGAATCCTTCCACCACGAAGACTCCACCTTCTACCTTTAACATCCAACTCAATCTCTTCTGAAAGGTCTTGAGAAATATCCATACAAACAAGAACCCTAGCAAAATTCATCCATGATAAATTCAAAGATGAACCATCAATCTCCAAGAGATTACCCAGGGATCTCCCAATAATCGATAACCCGGTCTACATCCAAAATTGAAGAGAAAGATATGGCAACTTCAGCCAAATGGGTCTAAGAGAAAGGTTTTCAGTCAATGGATTAAAATATGGAAACCAAGTCTTGATAAAAAGAAGATGACGATCACAACTCCAAGATTTAGCCTATAAAATTTTATTACGATCAACAAGGTTATCAAAAACCATAATGAAAAAACCTTTCGTACAGGGGTAAATTTTCAAACTACCCTCCAAAATAGGCCACCATGTATTCAAAAGCCATTGATGAAGAGAATGCCAAAACCTATCGAAACGATAAATTAAACCCCTTTCTTTATACCATTCCTCACCTTCCAACACCTCCTCTAGAGCCTCCTCAAAATTCACAACCGAGAAATCCTTAGCCTCTTTCAAAACCTTAAGCTGCTCTTTCTAGGAAACCAAATTACCAATAGAGGACCTAACTATGCTAAAACCCTATTTTATTGGGGTGGACAGTTGCCCCGTCACCCCCACACTCATCTTCCCCACCCCCAAATCTATAGACGCCTCCGTTTGCCCAAAAATCTTCAAGATCCTTCCCTTTGGAGTAAAGGGTGACACCTTATACTCTCCATGCCCATCTAACTCAGAACGTCACTACTCAAATTCCAAATAATGCAAACCCCCCTCTGACTTCATCACCATCTTGTTGGATGGCTTGGGGAAAACACTGTCCGCAAAGGTGTGCAGCTTTGGCATCAGTGATAGAACTATCGTCGCATAAAGTGGATCTATTTTGTTGATTTTTTTGTAACATAAACATCTTAATGTATTATGAATATTTGAATTTCAATCAGCTTATAATATTTAGAAACATTTAACTAGGCTTAAAACAAATACAAAATAATAAATCAAACCTAATTAATTTTTTAAAATTAGAGTAAATGAAGGCTTATAAATGTATCTTAAATATTGGGAGATTTGGATGTAGTGGTCAAAATATGATAGTGGAAATCAAGGTTTCATCACAATACAACAAGAACCCTAAAAATGCGTAGTGAACAAAGGACCTTCTCCAAATTGTCTTTGAGGTGTTTCTAGGCCTCATAATTGTAGTGACTACTTTTTTGGGAAGTTTCAAATAAGGACAAGCATTTTAAACAAATCGATTCATCAAATCAAGGCCTCTAAAACATTGTTTAAATTTTTGAGACTTTGTTTCAGTCATCAAGAAAATATGTGCTTATTCTCTTTTTCCTTAATGGGTAGATAGATCTAAAATCAAGGAAGAGCTAAGCTTCTTCGATATTTGTTAGGGCCATAAATAGTTCAATACAGTGATAACAAAACTCCAATAATTGTAGTGATTCCTCAACTAGGAAATCTAATGCAACACAATGTATGATATACAATGATTGATCTCCAAATGCTTCCCTGATTTCTATAATACGCTTGTCGATGCTCAATAGATTTGTACAAACAATAAAATGATATTTTTTCCAAATGATCTCTAGATGCCTAAACTAATTAAGCTTAAGTGTACCTTAAAATCTTGAAGTAAACCCCAATGTACCTATGAATCCTAACAGAATATTATTTCCTTTTCTATACACACACACACGAGTGCCAATATTAATAATTAGTTATAATCTCTCACAAGATTCACCTTCAACGTTGTGAAGTGAAATATTTATTCTAACCAACTTTATTCTATAATATCTTTTGTGTATTCTTATCCTAACACTGTCAATACTAGTTGCAATATTTTTTGGGTCATCACCACCTTGATCTTCTATGAGAGGATCGATGATACTTGATACATTTATTTTATTTTATTTTCCTTTCACATTTTTTCTTAGCATTCTTTCTTCTCTCTCTTTTCTATATACTTATCTATTCATTTATAACTTAGTTTTCTCTTCTTCCATTCTCTTCCTCTCATCTTCTCTTGCCATTTTTACTAACTTAATTTATCTTATCTTCTTAACCTCCTTATGCTAATCTTTTTCTCCCTTTTCACCATTTTTTTGCCTCTACATTACTCTTGTTTAACACCCTCAACTATATTGACCAAATATTTGCTCGAGTCACATCCCTTCAGGTTCCACCTTTTTCTACATGCCATCCTTAGGTACTTTGGCCCCTAAAGGAACTACGTTCCATTCCTGGCCAATCCTTTGTCCACAAAGAGCTTGCATATAAGAACTAGTACTTCTTTCAAGAATTTGCCTCTAGGTCCATCTAAAAATTCAATTTTTGTACCATCGAAACTTTTGCATGTGTGTAATGTCTAAATAATTAGGAATGTTCATCTTGAGTAGTCTTAAACCAATATAAAATCGCCCTTGTCCAAGGTTTTTCAATTTCTTCAAGTATTTTCAACTTGTCCACAATCAACTTGAGAGGTTTATTGATCCACAATCTACTATTTTGTGCATGTTTAGTGTGTTTTATATACTCTAAAATAACAATAATTTTGTAAATGTATCAAAAAATTATTCATTGTGTGTTCTAAATAAATATTCTTGCATCAATGGTAAAGCTTCATTAGTCCTTTTTGCTTCTACAATTAAAAAAATTATAAGTTATCCTACCATGCTTTTATCTTTGTTAGTGTAGGAATAAAAAAAAATAATGTATACTTTCCCCTAGCCATTAGTTAGCCAAATTTTGTGCCACACCACCCAATGTTGATAGAAAATGCAATCCTTGGTACAAATTTATATGGGTTCGTAAAGACTTTGATTAGAGTTATTTCTATGTAGGGGTTAATATTTAGTAATGTTCCTTATTCAAATTATGCAAACATAAATTTTAAAGTAGGTATATGCTTTATGTTCTAATCTCATACACTAAACACATATATTTTCTAAATTATATCTTTATTCATATACCATAAAAATTGTTACAATATCACATATACTCTTTATCTCTATACTAACACTCTCTTTATTAAAAAAAATCTAGATTTTCCCCTTTCAATCAATATAATAATTTAATTTACTAAAACATGGTGTTATTTGAATCAAATGGTTGTCCACCTTAAAACATTATGAAATGTATAAATGAGACATATGAAAGGAGTATTTGGCTACCATAAATAATTTAACTAGTTTGCTTACCATAGACTATAAGGCCTAAATTTGATAATCAACCCTACTTATCATAAAAATTTTCAAAGACAATTATCTATTCAATATTGCCCTTCATATGTTAATATATTTCATATTAGAAGAAGGAAATAGTGAAGGAAAAAATTATGGGAAGCATAACTTTCTCAATATTTTATCTAAGATCAAGTGTAGTATTCATTATTATCAATCTAATATATGATAAATGTTAAATAAACCACATGATATTAAATTTATTTCTTCATAAGGAAGGTCTAGACGATATTTGGTTATTAGGGATTTCACGCATCACTTCTATTTTACACTATTTCAGATGTCTAGTACACCCCAAACCACCAAATCAAATATTCAATTAAATTTAAAATTTCAATTGCAAAAACCTCCATTTTTGGTATTATGTCTTAATGTGAATCATGTCCTAAGAGCATCTATTTATACCAAGTCAATCCAAGCCATTATCCATGCATGAGAGAGAGAAATATGAGAGAAAGGAATCAAATATTCATTATTTTTCTTATAGCCTTCTTTATGCAGATGGTTACCCTTCTAGAGATGTCCTCTGGTATATTTTTCTTCACCCTTTTTAAAATTCTATAATAAAACTATCTTGGGTAGGGGTGTACATTGGCCAAATTATAATCCATCACTATTAATACTTGTTTGATTGATTGACACCCTATGGCCATGTGTTGATTACCTCTTAGGCTTGTGGGTTGATTAGGGGCATAGATTCATGATGAAATCATTTGGTTTGGATGTGAGATTTACGTACTCCTCTCTCATGTTCCTCCCCAACCAATTTTTTGGTTTCTAATTTATGAAAAGATTGTTATTGTTAATTTTTTGTGCTATGAAAAAATTTGATACTTATATAAATTTGAAGACCATAACAAAATTGAAAAAAATAAAATAAAAAATAGAAAAAAAAGAAAATTAAAATAAAATAAATGCTCAAACATGTGGAAGGAGGGAGGGAGGGCATGGGTTGGTCTCCTCCATTTATTTTTAGGTTTGATTAAGATTGAAGTGAAAATATATAAAAAGTGTAAAGCAATCTCTAGTTTAAAACAATCACTTTTATAACTTTTATAAAAAAAGTTAGGCTTGTCATAAATGGAGAGTTCATATTATTTTAAATTAATGGTTAAGATATGTTTTAAAATTAATTTGTATTTATTTTTATTTTTTAAAATTATTTATTAATAAAGTGAAGTGTAGTGATATATATTAATAGTTACGGTAATTTTAAAAATAAAAAAAATTGAAAAAAATATTAAAAATCAGTTTCAAACTTTCAAATTGTTGTATGGTTTTCAAAAATATTTCAAAACATTTAGTTAGATAGGATAGGTTATATATGAATTAAACTTTTCGATACATTCATTTTGGTACAAATAAAATTTCAAATAGTGTTATACATCAAAAGTTATGGTTTATGAAAGTTCGTTCTTCACATCAATGGATAAGATTGAATTTGATTCAATTTTCTACTATAGTGTACATATTTAAATACACATTCTATATAGATGTAATGATGATAAGATGTAATTATGGTTAAGATAGGTTTTTATAAATATAGATATCAAAAATAGTTAAGAGTAAATACTATTAATTGATGATTAAGAAAAAAGAAAAAGAAAATTGTTAAGAGTAAGTGTGGCTATTTTATTTTATATAGAAATCCAAAGTTATGTGAGAATACCTAAAGGTAGAGGAAAAAATTAGTGAGAGCGTATATTGTTGATTTAGTAAAGGATGTTTACAAATTAGATTGGATGAGTAAAAATTAATGGTATGAATAAATGTGTAAAATGTATTGTGATAAGAGGTAGAGTAAAGGATGTGAGTATTAACAAAAATATAATTATATTTGTGCTAGGATTTTGTAGGTTGTTGGGATAAAAATTAATAATTGGTCTATAATTTTTGTTTTTTTCTTTGATATTTTAGTAGATTATTGGATTGAAGTTTGAGTAGTATGGCAAGTTGTATTATTAGTATTAGGAAAAATATTAATATTCTTGTAATGGTTACTCTCTGGTTCCCTACACTACATAAAGATTAAACCTTGATAACTTTCTTCACTACCAATTTTAAATCCATACATGTTTTCTAGCTTTTGAATGCTACATTCCATAAAGGGACACTACCACTGATGGTAATGTCTACAACATTATCTACAGTCAAGTCAACAAAATTCATCCAAATTTTAAATGTTTTGAAACTTATAGGTCAACCTATTTGTCGTATTGAACCCTAGTTTGATATTGTTTTCAAAGATGTGGTATAAATATAATTCTAAACCTTCTCAGTATGCATATAAAAAATATAGAGTAAACACCTAACAAAGCTCATTTAATCAAATAAACAACTAATTTATTCTTCCCTAGTCATCCCTATTTATTCATCAATCATATGATATGTCATATAAAAGGTTTGAAACATCTAAATAGAATCTCATGAGAAATATTTGTCAAGTTATAAGTTATATCACTACATGCATCTTGTTTTAGTATATTGCACCCTTATGCACACACACTTCCATGCATAGGAGAGAACTAAATAATTATAAGGCCCTCCTTGAAGTATTGGATATGTACGTAGTGTTAATTGATATAAGGGTCATTGAGGTCAAATCAACACCATGAACACACTAACCCATTTTTAGTAAACCCATTCTAAGGGTGAAGAAGGGTGAATAGCTAGGGTTTGATCAATTAGCAAAGAGTGACAACATGTATACCAAATCTTAATACATTAGTATAAAAATGATAAAAAATATAAAATAATGAAATTTACCGCATCAAGAGATAATCATTATTCTATACTTGACACTTGCATCACAATCAAACACTAGCATTGATGGTAATTTCAAGATTTTAAGTTAGTGTCTGTGATTACAAAATTACAATTCCTAGAATTAAAAAACTAATGTAAGATACTAATCCTACATAATTTACACATGTTTCTAATATAGATGTACTTGCATGTAATAAACATAGCTATGTATCATTTCCCTTTAGTATTGGAATAACTTTAACATTTTTCAAATTTGGTACATTTTATATTTAGCATATCTTAGTATATTAATTTAAAATATTCATTTAATGGATTTTGTAATTAATTATCCTATTTAGATTACTTTATCACCCTTAAGCTTGAAATATTTCTATATTATTATCTTTATTTGTACACAAACATCAAATTTATGGTTAAATATTTGGTGAACCTAACTAGCCTCCATGTCTCCTTATGTAAGTCCTATATTTAACTATAGTATTTAGCCTCACAATTTTTATTTTTTTTAGATTTATTATGTTACTTGTATAATACCTAGGTGTAACCCTAGATTAGGCGGTGTTTCTATTAAACACTTGGAGATTCCTCCTTTACCATATAAGATGTATCTAATCAATGAAGTATTATATCATATGCCTAATGAGAGTGCCAATGATGAAACTAAAAAAATGCTAAATAATTTATCATAGAAGATGATTTTGATCATGAAAATAATGAATATAATGCAAATAATTAACATGGATAAACACGTCAAGAGCAAGTTAAAGTCATATCTGTGTTTCAATAGCATATTAATCAAAATCAGGAGGATCTTGATAAGATCCTCAAAACCATATTGGAAAATAAAAACATAAATTATGTATTCCTACGCTTGAGCACATCATTGATTCCTACATATAATTGGGGCACATATTATGTTTTAAAAATGTTGTTCCCAAAGGACCATAATCCTATTTCTACATCTACCACAGGGCTAGCGAATGCTTCAGCTCAACTATGGGTTTCAATGACTATATAAACTCAAATCATGTAAACATCACCTTTGGTGACTTCTCAGCTATATACTCTTAATACCAATGGGTTTATAGTAAAATATCTCCTCTAAATTATAAAATCTTGGGAAGTCAAGGTTACCAATATTAAACAAAATTATTTAAATTCTCCTCATTCTATTGATTCACAAGATGTGTTACATAATTTCATTTCACTTGAAATATATTTTCATACTTTTCCAACTAGTTTTTTTTCACCTAAGTTTAAATTTTATAATGGCAAGGGTGATCCTAAACAACATCTTCAATATTTCTATGTGGCATGTCTTGATTATGCCTTCAATGATAAAATTTTAACCAAATTATTTGCAATGAGCCTGAATCACTATGTTTTACAATGGTTCTATGATTCACCAATCCAATTAGTGACAAAATTTAAACCTTGAGTGGATCAGTATCTACCACATTTATCTATGAACATCACTAGAAGGATGTCATGTGCTCAAATTGTAAAGATAAAACAAGGAACCAATGAACCTATCAATGAATATATTTTGAGATATAAAACATTGTTGGCCAAAATGAAAAATCTAATAGAGATAAATAACTTCAAGACATCTTCAAACAAAGTGTATTTTCCCCATTAAATTAGTCAATTTTTTTTGATAAGTCAAAATATGTTGATGACATATGACATATTATTCGAGATCATGAAATGAAGATTATTTCCTTGAACACACTAAATTATGTATAAAACATATGAACTACATCTAATACCAAGTTTCATATCAAACATGCTACAAATGAAAACATATAGAACCTAAAAAGGAAATAACCACAATGGTTAACATAGTGTCATAGAAACATAATCAACTCATATTATCCAATGCATATAAGAGAAAATTTAATTGATTACCTGAGTCTACCATATTTTTACATAAAAAACTTGTGGAGTGTTATCTCATATATCTCCCTTGTCCTATAGAGGTTGATATGATTTGACCTCTACCCAAAGGATATGATGATAATGCATTTTGTGACTATCACGAATGCCCTAAACATTTTAAGAATAGATGTTATACCTTGAAGCATAAGATCCAAGATATTATTTATGACTAAAATATTACCTTTGATGATCCTATAAATGATTATGGGTCACAACTTGGTGATCACCAGAATCCAAAAAAAATTTACTAGATCATTCTAAGAAAGTTACAAAAGTGAAAATGGCATACAATGCACATCTTCCTCCATAATATTATGGGCACCAATTTTATGGGGTTATTGGAACTTATACATGCATTTTAATTCATATTATTCATATACCTTATATTACATTTGATGATAATGAAATAATGAATAATGACTTATATCTTCAATCATTATTTAATCGAGTATGCCTTGACCATAAGACTATACATAATTTTATGATCAATAATGATGCTTGTGATAATGTATGTAACATGAAATTACTTACAAATTTTGGACATACATATTATGATTTATCCCCATCAACCAAAATAGTCATAACATTTGATGGAATATAACAACATGTTATTGGTGAGATTGATTTACATTTACATGTTGGTCCAACATATGTGGTTACCACCTTTCAGTTATACAATATACTAGAGTATTTTTTTATGTTATTGTGGTGACCTTGGATACATAAACACTATGTAGTACCTTTCATAGTGCATGATTTTTTAAAATACATTCATACCAACAAGGTAATCATAGTTTCTAGAATTCCATATGAGCATCCACTTGAACAAGAAAAGTTTATTCCAAGACAACTAATTATCTAGCCTAATAAGGTTAATCATCCATTTTTATCATACATTGCACCATTTTATCATAGATATGTGATAGAATTTTTCCTATTTAAGACACATATAATTTATTTGAGACATATTAGAGGTGAATTTTCCATGTTATTGCACAAAAATAATGTAAATTTAATAATTATACTACTCATTAAGATGCACTAATTACACCAAGGTGTACTATTATCAAGCCTTCTATCTTACAACAACTAGTTAATTTTATAGATTTAAGTGATTAAATAATTCAACCTCACAACCTTTATAGGTTGGAATGATTAAATAATCTAATATCAAAATATTTATAAGATGATTTGATTAAATCACTCACCATCATTAGATTACATATTCACACTTGAGTTATGTGATTGATATATAATGATATTAATAGTTTTGTCACAACTAATCTTCACACTAGTTTTGGGGTATAATACCTTTCAATCCCCCTCTAAAAATATCCAATGTTTAGGTCTAGGCCTATTCCATCTCTAATTCTTCATACAGAAAAATCTTTACCTAATTAAAACATCAAGATACAAGATGGTTGCATTGACATAAAGGTGTACCCCTTTCTTTCTCTCTTTATTCTCACGTCTTTCCATTATTTAAAATTCTAGATTATATGCACTGATTTACATTGTAACATTCTCTTAGTTATAGTTCATACACTAGAAAAGCACTCAAAGTGGACTCAAGTAAAGGAAATGTGTGTTTCACACATTCATGTACATTTTTATTTCCTTTAAAAAGCTAATTTCATCCTTATGGATTAGTATATTGCAAAGGAATGTAGATACTAAAAATAAATATGTATATCATCTCAGTCTTTTACATTTGGAAAATATAATACAAGGCTTCACCCTTTAGTTACATACCTCCATACTACTGAAAATCTTGCATTCAACATCTCACTATGCCTGAATCCTTATCTCTTAGTTTGATCCATATCATTCTGATGACCTAGGTCCACTATACAGCAAAAAAAATATTAAAACTTGACAAACAACATTCACTATTAGTTTCAAATCCATAGATATTTTTTAACCTAATGGCCACTACCAGCTATAAAGGGATACTACCATCGATAATAGTGTCTAAATCCTTATTTAGTGTCCAATTACAAAAAGTCATCCAAATTGAAATTTTTTCAAAACCTATGGGTAAGCCTATTTATCTAATTTAACCTTACAATGAGATATTTAAAAAAGGTATGGTATAAATACAAGTCTAACCATTCTTTTTGTCAATATAATAAATACCAACCAAACATTTAATGAGGATCATTCAATCAATTACACAATTACATTATTTTTCCTTATTCATCCATATTTCTTTATCACTCATGATAATTCATATAAAAGGTTTGAAGCATCCAAATAACATCCCATGAGATATATTATTCAAATTAAAAACTATATCATTACATGCATCTTCATAGAGTACATTTCACCCTTGTGCACACACACTTCCACACATATTAAATAACTACATAAGTCTGAGGCTCTCCTTGGAGTATTGGCTACCTAGACATTACTCAATGACATAAGGGTCATTGAGGTTAGATCAAACCATGATCCCACTAAACCACTTTTAATAAATTTTTTCTAAGGGTGAATAAGGGTAAGTAACTAGGGTTTGATCAATTAGAAAGATTGATGTTGTGTATCCTATATATAAATACAATATCAAAAAGGTGATATAAAAAAATAGAACATGAAATTTAGTCATTATTATATATTGGACATCTATTTCATAGTCAGACACTAGTATTGATTGTATTTTATAGATCTGACATTAATGACAATGGCTACATAAATACAATTTATAGAATCTAACAACTGGTCTAGAATATTTATCTTGCATACTTTCCCCATGTTTCTAGTCTTTATATTATTTCACATAATAAACCTAGTTAAGTATCAATACCATTTGGTATTGAAATTGATTGAACATATTCTGAATTTGGTATTTTCTATATTTAGTTTATAATATTATTATAATTTGAAATATTTATTTATATGAGTTTGTAATTAATTGGTTATTATAGATTAGTTTATCACCCTTGTGTTTAAACTATTTATATATTTTTCACCCTATTACACACATAAAATTTATGTTTAAACACATTGAAGCTAGTAATTATTTAAATTTTATTTACCAAATGAAATATCTAGGGTTAGATTATACTTACCTTGAACAAAACATATCAAGACTCAATTCCCCCCTTGACCAATGGCACTTTGCAAGAGATTTTTATCGTTATAAATATCACAAAGGTTAAATAAAAATCCAAGCTAAAATTAATCCTCCTATTACATCAATACTCTGTATTAAAATATTTTTCCCTCTAAGACAAGATCTAGGCAATGTCTTCTCTAAATGTAGACTCAAGTAGAATTGCGAGTAATGACAATGCAAAAATAATTGTTCCTCTCTATTGGATTTAAGTGGGGACTTGTATTTATAGTAGTGGTTGATCCTAAGCTTCCTAAAAGTTTTAGATGATGCCATTATCCAACCTTTATGCAGTTAACATATGACAGTTTAACCATGAACTAGCTCAACCAAAGATGACCTAGTTTTGAAGTGTTTGACATAACATTCAGACTACATTATCTTGGGATGACTTGGATTCAAAATTGGTGGGAATAAATAAATTATGAATCTATCTAGGTTGATATAATTAGAAAATATAGGTATTTCTATAGTTATGGGTTATAAGGAGTAATATTTTTTAGGGGATCAAGTATGAGGTAAGTATAGTGGATATAGGCATGATAGATAAAATAACATTGTATCTTGTAAGGCACCAATGTTATACCCAACCATTTCCAATTGTACCCCTTAAGTCATCCACTTAGAGATATTTAAAAATGATAGGTTATTCCAAGGTAGGAAGCATCAGTAATTGATGAAGTTTAAAAATATTTTGTGTATACACACTACACTAGATATGAAACATATGGAAACATAGACATGTATGAAGTTAGGATTATAAGAAAACAATAATTGGTTAAAGGTGTTGATTACAAAAATCCTTTCTTCTAGTTTCCAAGAATCATTCCATCAAGAAAACACTCTCATTGACTACAACACAAGCATTGAAAGTAATCAAATAAACCTCAAAAATGCCTTTTGCATGGAGGATTACAAGAAGAAATATACATATGTCCCAACCTACGTGGTCCATTAGTAGCAAGAAATATAGTTATGTGTGTAAAATGATAAATTCCTTCTATGGATTTAAATATGATCATTAAGTTTGGCATGAAATTATCAACATGTTACTAATCAACTCTAGTTTGTACATAAACCCTCCAATCCCATAATCTAAACAAATAAAGTACATTGAAAACTCCTATATTTTATTCTCCATGGCAATGAATAAATCCATAGAAGAATTATAAAAAGAATATTCATGATATGAAAGCATGGTTGGTGAATCAATTTGAGATGATCCACTTAGGCTTGTTACTAAATTAATAATTATAATAATTTATATCTAGTAGATTCATGATCTGAAATCATGGTTAGTGAAGTAATTTGAGATGATGAACTTGGGATTGTTACACTTTTTCGTGGGTATTCATATTTAAAAATCTGATAATGGAATGTTATTTAATAAATATAAGTATGTTTAATACATAATATTTCACGTACCAATCCACACCAACTCCTTTTTGATCCAAAGCCAATTTTTTTTCCTAGTGTTATTCTCCTTCGATTGATAGTATACTATAAATAAAAATTATGACTCATACTCATCTCGATATCAATTTTTATATGAATCTTGTGTCATAAATTTTTTAATACCCCCATGATATCCATTTAAAATTTACAATGTGCATTCCATGTTATCATTGTGGTACTACTAGTTCAAATATTGAGTTAAAGTAAGGAGGAAAATCTTAAATTTCTAGTTTCACTTCTAGTGGAAAAATAATAGTGGTAAGTTACATAGATAGTGATTGAGTAGGAGTTAAAACTAATTGATATTCATTTCAAGGATACAACTATCAAATTTGGGGAATTCACATGAAGTGGTATTTTAATAAACATAACACTATTGATTTGTTTACTAAATAAGTTTAATATATTGAATTTGTCATTGTCACTCTAGTTTGGATTAAATGCATGCTTTGTGAGTTTATATTTATGTAAACCCAATCCATGATGATTTTATGTAATAATTAGATTTATATAAAAATTTATTTCAACATAATTGAGGACCAACACATAAAACACATTGAGATTCATATGCAATATGACTAACAACTATGATAAAATAAGGAAATTGATCTTAAGTATTATCAGATAAATGATTAGGTTGTACACATATTCACAAATCACTTACTCAAAACTTGATTTTTTCATCTTAAATAGAAATTGGGAGTGAAGGAAGGTGTCATCAAGGAGGGATAGTTTAGTTATTCCTCTATCCTTCCCATTATCAAAATATAGTTTGGTTTTGAGTAGATTGGGTTATTACGCTCCATTAGATAAGGATTCCCTTTAGTTACATAATTGTACGTGTTAGTTGTAAAGGATTGATTTTTTCATCTTAAATAGAAATTAGGAGTTAAGGAAGGTGTCATCAAGGAGGGATAGTTTAGTTATTCCTCTATCTTTCCCATTATCAAAATATAGTTTGGTTGTGAGTAGTTTGGGTTATTAAGCTCCATTAGATAAGGATTCGCTTTAGTTCCATAATTGTACGTGTTAGTTGTAAATGAATATTTTTATATTATTTAAAATTATAATTTTTTAGGTCTTGTAAAGGGTATTTATATTCCCTAAAATTAACATCCTCAATTACAGAAAGGCCATTTTTTAGGACTCTTTTGTCCCTTTTATTGACGATGAGGCCAATATCAAAAATGTGATGAAATGTCTATATACTTTTTTCCCAAATTCTAGATAAAATGTTGAATGGAAAAAAAACTTAATGTTACAAATAATCCTTTCTTCCTTAATCTCCTTGGTTGGACAAATATGACTAGAAATGGATTGAACATGGTGATGTATTTCATTTTTTATGGATTCCTTTTGCATTCTAAGCTATGCCATCCCATTTGTGGTAGTATCTTATTGATTGATTTATGAAAAAAAAGTCTAATTGAGTCACTAAACCACTCTCTCTATCTTCCAAGTTTCAAATCATTTATAAAGTTAATGTTACAACTCATGTTTACTACTCTTCTTGTTGGATGTCTTGTAAACATTCCTACCATATATTAGATAAGTTATTTATATATCTTCTCTAGGATTTGTATATTCACATGGGAAAGAATTCCATATGGTAACTTTGTGAGTATTATTATACTCAGAAAGAGGATAGAGGTCTAGGTTTAGAAAACATTAGTTTCAAAGGATCTAATTTATGCACTAGATGGATTATCAAATCCATTGAAGGCAAAGAGGAATGGAAATTTCAAATTCCCAAATTTTTTCTAAAGATTATCTTTAGAGTCACTTGACTATGAAAGGTTTGGGGTTTTAAAATATTCTCATCCATCATACTCTAGTTGAATTTTTTGGGTTCCTTGTTATAAAAATATTTGGAAAGCATAGGAAAAGGTCAAACCTTGGTTGTTCTAGAATGGTAATGGGTTTGAGAATGGTCTCTTTAATAATAAAAAATATTTATGGTGGTTTCATGATATTAATTTTCATGAATTTCCTCTTGTTTAAATTAAATGGATCCATGCCCTAAATTTCCTTAGACAAGAAAGGGCATTTATTCCTAAAATTATTTTAATATGATGGGACAAGATCAGATATTGGTTTCTCTAGAATGGTAGTAGTTTTATGTATGTTCTCTATATTAACTAACATTATCTATGGTGGTCACTTTATATAGTGTTTCATGAAGTACCTTTTATTGAATTTCCAAAGGTGTGTGTCTTAAACTTCTTCAGATGAGGAATGTACACTATATAGGATACTTTATGTAAGTAGTTCAATCTTAGATTTCTTAGTCATAAATCAAAAATGAAGTTTTTTTAAAACCAAATTGATAACTAACCTTACTATAAACATTAAAATATGGTATTGGATACTTAGAAATGTCAAATTTGACCTACCTATATCCTACATTACTTGCACATAGTTATATGCTTCTAGTACACCATTATATCACACTTACAAGCTATATATAGTGTCGATCCTTCCAAGTTTATATTAGTGGCCCCAAGAATTATCCTAATCTATGCTAAACTGGTAAAATATTATACTTAGACATCTTTATATCTTCATATTAATGTTCCTATCTCAAAAACAATAATTTTAGATTTAGTTGATATTGTCAAGACTTTATAGACCAAATTTTAAGGTTCCATCCTTCACCCAACAATAGTCATATTTGAAAATAATATCATTCCTATGGGTCCACCTAGATTCATAACATGTCAGCAGCATGATAAGTTACCCAAATAGATGTATATACATACAAATAAAGTGTATACTTGTTATCATCTAACACTTAAATATCAAGTGTTAGTGTATTTGATTACTTATACATTATTGTATGTTTTCAAGATGCACTTTCAATATTTATTGTAATATAATTCATGGATAATCACTATTTGGTTTACAAACAAACTATTATCAGAGCAAGGTATCAATCAAGTTATTGACTTGATTGATTTTTTCTATTAATGGTGAATTATTATCTTAAATAGACTTGTTCTACAAGTTAATTACTCTCTAAAACCTATTATTAACCTCTTTCTTTTTTATATAATAGCATAGAAAGCTAGTGATTGAGGCATTTTCACTATGGGATAGAGTTACTACTATACTATAAATTTAGGATAGAGCTATTTTTTCTAAATAGGTAGTCATGTTACATGTGGTAAATTTTTGTACTTTTTATGTAAAAATTTCATTGATTTATAGCATTGCATGTATTATGGGTTTATGTATTATTATATCTAACATGATTATTTATTATGTTTAGAAAAATTTAAATGGTATTAGATCTATACAATCTTCAACTTGTTTTGTATGCTAGTTTAATTTTCAAATGTTTAATTTTATTTTTTAGTTTCAAGTAAATATTTTTATGGCTTACTGAAAATATTCAATCCTATGATCTCACCTTTCCCCTAAGGGATATTGGTTGATCATAAAATGGATAATTTAGTGGGGTACTAAGGCTAATAAATATTTATCCATTTATTATTGATCTCACCTTTCCCCTAGGGATATTGGTTGATCATAAAATATCAAATAATAAATCATGTATAATATCTCAACTTTATTTTTAGATTTAGTTTTGAACTAGAATGATAAAATGGCAATGCAAAGGGTGTGTTGGGTAGAAAGTATAAATCTTAATTATATATTCATCTATTTGGAAAAATTTACCTACAATTTTTTTTTATGATACACCATGGATGAAAAAAATAATTATCTCAAGTTCAAACTAATTCAAATGGAAATGATAGATTAAAAATGTGCTACTTCACAAGGGCCTCTATTATATTACAATTAATGAAGATGCTTCACCTTTATATCTTGTCAAACTAAAAAAATGGCAAACCCATTATGAAAAAGCTAGATGTGTATAATAGTTTATTCTATCATGATGTAGGTATGGAATGTACTTAATTTTGAAATTTGTTTAACTTTATTTTTAAAATGAGGTAGATTGGAAAAGGTAGGAATCAAGACAAATCTATGTAGTAGAATTTATCCCAAGAAAATTAAGGTAGAGTAGGAATTTAAATAGACAATGGGTAGGGATAAATAGGGTCATTAATGCTTGAAGCAATAATGATAAATGTATGAAAAAGTGCCACATTAATTAAAGATGTTTATTTAGGCAAATGTAGTTATAAATCAATAAATTAGTAATAGTGGTCAATTATGTAGTATCAAGCTAACATAGTTAGTTAGTAGAAGGTCTACTATGTATATAAGGGACGAACTTGTCTAAGAGTGTCTATATGGTCAATATCAAACATTATGTTTGATTTATTAATGTGTTGAGGTGGCCAATGTAGTTTTAATAAATGGCCGACTTTGTATTAAGTGGGTGATCTAGTTGGGTTATATGGTCAAATGTGTATCAAGTGGTCAATGTAGTTAAGTTAGGTGGATGAGTTCATATAAAGTGACTGATTCATTTTGATTTTAGTAGTGGTTGATGTAGTTAGATACATGATTAACTTAGTAAAAAAATTATTCCTGGCCAACATGGTTAGTTATGTGGTTGATGTAGTAGAGAATATTGAGAAAATTTTAGAATAGGTTAATTAAATAGTTATTTTTTATATAAATACATGAATTTTTATTTTTTTGATATAATTTGATGATTATCTAATATCCAGGCTAATACATGATTTATTATTTTATATTTTATAGAGACAATAGAGTCTTTGGTGTTTATTAGATATAATGTGGCTACCATATTTTTTACATAAACTGACAACCATCGCACATAATTTATGACATTGGGTTTTTGAGGTATCATGAAAATGCACTATAATCCTTTAAAATACATGGGAGTGGCTAACCAAGAATTTTGTGTGGGTGGTGGATGGGGATACCATTGAGGTGGGTACCACCTTAAAGTATTTAAATGCAATCCTAAGACTTCATATTATTTGTACTCTTGTTATCTATGATACCCCTAAGTTATATCCTGAGAGATGAACCTTAGCCTTATGGATGATTGGATTAGAGATATATTTTGAGGGTTTATGAGTATGTTTATGTGTCAACCATTCTAGATATATAGAAGGTTAGTTTTGGTCTTGTGATAGCTCATGTGATCTATCATAAGTTGGATGGGGAGGTGCCACTATATGTGATCACCTTATGTCATTTGATCTTAGAACAGGGTTATTTATCTAGGTGTAGGTGGTGCATGATTTGTATAGCACTATTTCATGAGGGTAGATGACTATGGGCCTCATTATTTTTACTGAGTATCTATATTTATGAGAGGTTTCCTATGTATCATCTTTCAGGGTTTCCCTATATGATAAATGATAGTTGACATTATGTTCTTAAATGGAGACATGACCATATGCTAAAGATATACCTTATGACCCAACATTGCAGATTGTTACTCAAGGACACATTATGTGGCATTATTATCCAAGTATTATCTCTATCTATCCTTATTGGCCAAATATATTTATGGATTGGGTTGTGTTCAATGTATCATTGGGCATTATACATAGTGGGTAGATCCACATCTTGTTGTGTGCTTACCTAGTCAGTTAGGGTTACCACCTCCATTGGAACCTATAGTAGTTCCTTGATATTAGGCACAAGATTCTAGGGAGCATAGTGGCAATGGAAGTGCAAGAGTTCCTATGGATGTGCCTATCATTATTTCATGCCAATCAAAACCTTGAATGGGACCACAATGATGATAATGGAGAGAAGTGATAATGGTGGTAGAGGAGGTGGATATGGATATAAAGGAGGATGTAGAGGTGGAAACTATTATGCCATAGAAGGATTTGAAGTTACCATCATGGGCAACATGATGATGGAAAAATCAATTGATGTAGGTGGAGTTGGATGTGTAGGAGGAGGATATACATACAGAGGTAACTAAGTGTGGAGATCTTATGGTACAACCTATATAGAGATAGTCCATAGAGTGATTAATTCATAATGGACCATGGCATGTTCATGTTCTCCCACCTAGTTTTATATCACCTCTAAGGTATGCCTTAGTGGAGGTACTTGGTGGGAATGTTGATGGAGAGATTGTTGTTGGTGAGTGATTTGTGTTTGGATATGCGGTTGGTGTTTATTACATTTTGGATACATAGATATTTTTTTAGATAGATGATTTCAAGATGTGTGTGTGTGTGTGTGTGTGTGTGTGTGTGTGTGTGTGTGTGTGTGTGTGTGTGTGTGTGTGTGTGTGTGTGTGTGTGTGTGTGTGTGTGTGTGTGTGTGTGTGTGTGTGTGTGTGTGTGTGTGTGTGTGATCTAATATACATATAGTTTGTGTTTGATAGATACTTCTAAGGATGAGTTTTGATGGTCCATGATAGTGCAAGTGACACACAATGATATTTTGGATGATGTGTTATTACATCATGATACCATTAATATGATTAATCCTATTGTACCTTCTAACCCAAAATATGATAGCTAATTTTAATTGGTCCATGAGGCAGCTCAAAAGCTATGGAGATGAGGAGATATAACACAAGTAGTGTTACCACCAAGGGTGGGATATAGAGTGTTTCAAGCATTGTAAATAGTGTCCAAAGAATAGGGTGCTCATTTGGCTATGTATAGAGAGTTTTCACATGTATATGGTTTGGTGGATATTATACAGGGGCAAATAGAGGTATTGTGTTCATAGATAGAGTCACTATAATGCACCATTTAGAGGGGCAGTCTCAAGGATCAATAGGTTGTTTGGCCCGTCCAACAAATAGGTAGGGAGGAACTCAACAATAGATTTGTTATTTTATTATGTTTGTTGCATGTTTTTATATTGTATCAAACATTGGATCCATTAATATATGTAGATCTATTTGTTGTTATGACTCATGGATGTATGTATTTTACTTTTAGAACTTGTGTTTAATTTTTTTATATGCTATGAGAAAATGTATGATGTATTTTTTATTCTTTTCTAGCGATTGAGAATAAATGCATGTTTAAACCGAATGATATAAAAATGAAAAATGTGTAAATGTAAAATATATTATATCTTATGAAAAAATATAATGTAAAATAGATTAAATCATGTTGGGAAGCATGTAAAATCAAAGATAAATAAATTTGTAAAATATACTAAATCAATTTGAAAAAACATGTAAAATATATCTAAATGGTAAAATGGAATGAAATGTAAAACACAATAAATCTAGTTTAAAAAGTGTGTAAAACATAAAGGAAGGAATATTATGAAAAAAATGTAAAACACACTGAATCATGTTGAGAAGCATGTAAAACATAAATAAATGGATTGTAATACTAAAAATGTAAAACAAGGTAAATCATGTTGGGAAGCATGTAAGACATAAGATAAGTGAGAATAAAAAATCAAGTAGAATGACATGTAAATTTATGTTTTTTTAGAATAATTATAGCTAATTTGTGACTGAATCATGGTATGAATATAGAGTATTCTTTGTGATGAAATCCTAGTCCTATCTGAGGTCTTACAGTGCAACTCACAAAGGGTAAATCAGTATGGTAAATAATGGGAAATAGTAATGGATGGTAAAAGAATATTTTTGAGGAAGGTTTGGTCCTATCTAAGGTCTTATATTGTAACTAATAAAAGGGGAACCAAATGGGTATGATCAACTAACAAAAAGTATTCATAAAGGAAGAATATTGGAAATGTTTTAATGAAAGAAGGAATCGAAAATGTATGACAAAGGTGTTTTTAATAAACCTTAGTAGGCATGAGACATACTAAATAAATAGGTTGGTAATAAGAATTTATTAGATGCCTAATTCAAAATTTATTTGTTTGAAATAAACATAACTTTGTAAGTGAATATGTGTAGTACTAATATCATCTCATTATGGTTATATATATACAATAAATTAAAATGGGCCAACCTTCCCATGCCATGTTCTCCATTCCTTAGGACCCATTTCAAAGTCATCAATATACTATGAACATTGGGTACTTGCATAAGAAATTAATTAGCATTAATAGAGAATTTTTGAGACTTCCTATCCTAGTCTACTAGCCTACCACACCCCAATGGAATCTGGGCTATATCACGAGGCCGAATGTGGAGTTTGAGCTTTGAATATAAATAGAAGATATGAATCATGTATTTTGCTATGATTTTGACTTTTGAATGTCTATTTTTATCTTTTTGTCATTTTATTTTATTTAAATGATTTTTATTTTAAATTTTTATGGCTTTTTTGATTCCACTTCAATATGGATTTGGAATAACCAAACATGAGTGATAAAATTCAAAAACATAGATAACCTTTTAGATTTGGTTTCAGGATACAAAATACCTAAATATTTTGTCTTGTTGCTAAATAATTATGTTGGGCCATGGACAAGTATGTGATCTCAAGACTAACCATATGTGTGCTTACTATGAAAGGAAGGAAAGGGGAAAATGGAGATCAAATAGATCTATATATGAAGTGATACAATGAGAAACATGTTTGCTAATTAATCATATGGTAAATATAGGATACTAAAGGGGTGTGGATTTTAAACCATGTCATAATAATAACTATCTTTTTAAAACAAATTACATAATAAGCATAAAAGAAATCATCTTAAAGAAAAATAGTGGAAAAATAAATGAAAATGAAATTATTCCATGAAACATTTCCAAGTGATAAATAAAACATAAGATCAATGTATTCTCATAAATCAAATCCAAATCATATGAAACTATAATAAATAATGTGATGAAACACCATGATGTGTTCACAAGTACTGATAAATTTCATGACAAAAATAATCCATAACATCTGGTACATGCTTATGTAACTATACTTTAACTTTGATCAAAGTTTCATCAATATTTATATAAAGTCATGAAAAGACTTCCTAACGCACTATCTCTAATAAAAAAGTGGGTATGCTAGAATAAGAATATGATGCTCATGGGGTAGTTGTTATAAGGGATACTCAATGTAAGGAATTAATGATGAACTGTGATGAATATCCTTAGATTTATGAATAATTGTGGGTTATGGAGAAGGCTCAGACTTTGTATGCAATCATCTTGGAGTATGTGAATAATTTAGTGGAGGCATTGGCTATGAGAAATAATGAAATTTTTATTGTATTACTCAACATCTATTTGTATGATGTGTATTACATTGATGCTAAAGATAATAAACTTCCCCATATTAAGGAATGTATTTCAAAATAATCTTAAGAAGAGGTAGGATCTTGTTTATAGACTACGCCTTCTCCAAGTGAAGTGTATCAATATATTATTGAATCTATCAATAATGAGTAGAAGAATGATTACATGTACCATGAAAATAATAAGTGCATCTTGGAGAAAACTATGAAGGTCAATTATTTGTAGTATGAGTATATCTTGAATCTTGATGATGCTAATGTACATGATAATGCTTGGCCTAATGACCAGAAACTCTATGGATCTCATAATATATCTCAGCTTCCCATCATGATGATAGAGGGTCAACATTAGAAAAAGGTAGCATGTCATCATCAATATGAAGAAAACTCAGAAAAGGATCAATACTAGGCTAGGTTACATCAAGAGATGAGCTCAAAATAGATCGGTGTAGTCTACATGACATCTCTAGAGGAATTAATTTGTAAGGATCATGGTATCTATCAAACTAGTAAGTTCCTATCATAGAATGATCAAGATCATACTCTGATGAGGCTCAACTATGAGTGGAGTAGTGTGTATGTGTGTTTCATTTTAGACCTATGATCATCATAAGAATTAATATTAGGTATTATAGAAGGAGAAGGAACTAAATGAATATGAATAAGAGAATTTTGTAAAGAAGGTTGATATTTAAGTATCTCTATAGTTTTAGCTTGGAAAAAATTGGCTAAATATGGGTCATCTAAATAATATCCATCATTTTGAAGATAAATAATACATGTGTATATGATTTTATCAATTGAATATCCATGGTGAATGGAGTGTTTAGTTTTTGTTAGAGTAACAAAATTTTTGTCTAATGGTTTTTTATGAGACTGAAGTTGTAGAGAAGGAGATAATTACACAATTATATGAGGAGAGATATCATAAGTTTATATTTTCAAATTGATCTCGTATGGTTCATCATCATCTAAATCTAAAATATTATATTATATGTTTCTTATTAATTCAGTGTGACCATTGTAACCTCTAGTAGAGTTAACAAGATAATTAAAGCATTGTGATTCAATAAATAGTATTCTATGTAAATGTTAAAGGGTGGGTATTTTAAAAACACCTATTTCTTGGAATTGTTCAAAATTCCAAGGATTGGTGTCTCCTTGAATCTTTTATATTGCATTGTTATGGGGAAACTTAACACATTGACATGTTTACAAGGCTAATATTCACATTCAGTGTGTCCAAGAATAAGTGAGTAAAATTTTATAAGAAAGTGGCTATTTAATTATCATGAATTTCACATGTATTGTGATGGGGGGAACTATGATAGGAAGCCAAACACACCATAAATGAAGCATTTTTTGTCTATCATATCCTTGATATATACATTGAGTAGATTTGAGATTACATTCAAAATATTTAAGCGTTTTAATAAAATCAAGAGAGGCTACACAAGTGTTTGAACCTTAATAAATTAATGCACATTTAACTTGGATATCTCCTATTTGGACACTAATTAATAATGGAGGATTATCCATATGAATCATGCTGCAATATGGATCACTGAAGAGATAGGGAATTTGAGTGAGATAATTATGTACTATTTCATCAATGTAGATAGATATTTATTTGAAATATTGAATAATGCTATCTTTAGATCCTAAAAAATTAGTTTCTTTCCCCACATATGGGGGATGAGGGATATTCATTTAGAATAAAATTTACATTAGAAGATTACAATGATGAGAAGTTATCATGTGTTCTAAGAAACAGATCTAAGATGGGATATGTGGTGGTTCATTTATAGGATCCCATTCATCATATCCTATTATAATTTTATCTGATAAAGGTGCATTATGTTGAAGTAAATACTTTGAGGGTGAAGTGGAAGTACATTGAAATTTATGTTGGTAAGGTGAATTTGATTGAGTTTTAGTTAATATGGGGTAACTGATTATATTTAATTATGTTGTATTAGATGAAGTGGTTGAAACATTAGTTTCTTATTATGTTTGAGAGGAATAATTAACAACGATGGAAGGTTTTGGGATTTTTGAATGAGGTGTATTGGTTAAAGGATTAGAATTTATAGTGATAGTGTGTGAGTTATTTTTTAACTGAATTATTTAATTTGACACTTGTCACTTTGTTGAATTTATTGGAGGTTGTTATGATTACCCAATTCCATAAGATGGGATGGGTAATATTTTTGAAAAATATATAACTTTGGGAAATAATTATAATTGGAAGATGGATAATGATCTATCTAATAAACTATTCTACTCATATTATTCATATTAACAACATTCTCATTGTTCATGTTAAGATCCGCTAAACTGGAAACATTATTAGTAGTGGGAGTTTGATTGGAATTATCTTGATGATTAGGAAGGGGATCCTTGTAAATAACTAAATGAATTTTTACTTGATTCAAGACCTCATATTTATTTTTAGTTTCATGAGCCTTCACTGTTACTTCATAAGCTTTTTTATGTGTATGTATGACCAATTCATGATCAAAATTAGGTCCAAAAATATAATACTTACCAACATTTCTTAGTCAGTGACAAGTTTCATGAGAATGGCCCTAGCTTGCATGAAACCAACAAAATTTGTGTGGATCATACCAATGTTTGGTAGCAAGAGTAGTATCAAGATCTCATTATGAAGGTCAAGGAAAATGCTTTTGAATCTCTATTAATGAAAGTGGTTTATGGACATCTATGTTATGTATTTGAAAAAATGTGTAACTAGGATGAGAATTATTGTAAATTGATGTTGAAGGAACGGGCTCTATGGGATTACTTGGAGAAAAATATTGAATGGTGTGTATGAAATTATAGGTATCCATAACACTATCATTGCTTACATGACTATTCTCAAATTTCATAAGCTTTTGGGTTCCTGTTGGATGGTGTGAAGGATTGAATTATCATATAAAGAGATAATCATTATTCTATACCTGACATTTGCATCACAATCAAACACTAACATTGATGGTAATTAAAAGATTTGAAGTTTGTATCTGTGATTACAAAATTACAATTCCTAGAATAAAAAAACTAATGTAAGATACTAATCCTACATAATTCACACATGTTTCTAATATATATCTACTTGCATGTAATCAAAATAGCTATGTATCATTTCCCTTTAGTATTGGAATAACTTTAACATTTTTCAAATTCGGTACATTTTATATTTAGCATATCTTAGTATATTAATTTAAAATATTCATTTAATAGATTTTATAATTAATTATCCTATTTAGATTAGTTTATCACGCTTAAGCTTGAAATATTTCTATATTATTATCTTTATTTGTACACAAACATCAAATTTATGGTTAAATATTTGGTGAACCTAACTAGACTCCATGTCTCCTTATGTAAGTCCTATATTTAGATATAGTATTTAGCCTCACAATTTTTTTTTATAGATTTATTATGTTACTTATTTAATACCTAGGTGTAACCCTAGATTAGGTTGTGTTTCTATTAAACACTTGGAGATTCATCTTTTACCATATAAGATGTATCTATTCAATGAAGTATTAAATCATATGCCTAATGAGAGTGCCAATGATGAAACTAGAAAAATGCTAAATAATTTATCATAGAAGATGATTTTGATCATGAAAATAATGAATATAATGCAAATAATTAACATCGATAAATATGTCAAGAGAAATTTAAAGTTATATCTATGTTTCAATAGCATATTAATCAAAATCATGAGGGTCTTGATAAGATCCTCAAAACCATATTGGAAAATAAAAACATAAATTATGTATTCCTATCCTTGAGCACATCATTGATTCCTACATATAATTGGGGCACATATTATGATTTAAAACTATTGTTCTCAAAGGACCAAAATCCTATTTCTACATCTACCATAGGGCTAGTGAATGCTTCAACTCAACTATAGGTTTGAATGACTATATCAACTCAAATCATATAAAAATAACCTTTGGTGACTTCTCAGCTATATACTCTTAATACCAATGGGTCTATAGTGAAATATCTCCTCTAAATTATAAAATCTTGTGAAGTCAAGGTTACCAATATTGAACAAAATTAAATTCTCCTCATTCTATTGATTCACAAGATGTGTTACATAATTTCATTTCACTTGAAATATATTTTCATACTTTTCCAACTAGTTTTTTTTCACCTAAGTTTAAATTTTATAATGGCAAGGGTGATCCTAAACAACATCTTCAATATTTCTATGTGACATGTCTTGATTATTCCTTCAATGATAAAAAATTGACCAAATTATTTCCAAGGAGCCTGAATCACTATGTTTTACAGTGGTTTTATGATTCACCAATCCAATTAGTGATAGAACTTAAACCTTGAGTGGATTAGTATCTACCACATTTATCTATGAACATCACTAGAAGGATGTCATGTGCTCAAATTGTAAAGATCAAACAAGGAACCAATGAACCTATCAATGAATATATTTTGAGATATAAAACATTGTTGGCCAAAATGAAAAATATAATGGAGATAAATAACTTCAAGACATCTTCAAACAAAGTGTATTTTCCCCATTAAAAGAGTCAATTTTTTTTGATAATTCAAAATATGTTGATGACTTATGACATATTAATCGAGATCATGAAATGAAGATTATTTCCTTGAACACATTAAATTATGTATAAAGCATACCAACTACATCTAATACCAATTTTCATATCAAACCATACTACAAAGGAAAACATATAGAACCTAAAAAGGAAAAAACCACAATGGTTAACATAGTGTCATAGAAACATAATCAACTCATCTTATCCAATGCATATAAGAGAAAATTTACATGATTACCTGAGTCTACCATATTTTTATAGAAAAAACTTGTGGAGTGTCATCTCATATCTCTCCCTCCTCCTATAGAGGTTGATATGATTTGACCTCTACCCAAAGGATATGATGATAATGCATTTTGTGACTATCACGAAGGCCCTTAAAATTATAAGAATAGATGTTATACCTTGAAGCATAAGATACAAGGCATTATTGATGACTAAAATATTACATTTTATGATCCTATAAATGATTATGGGTCACAACTTGGTGATCACCAGAATCAAAAAAACATTTACTGGATGATTCTAAGAAAGTTACAAAAGTGCAAATGGCTACAATGCACATCTTCCTCCATAATATTATGGGCACCAATTATATGGGGTTCTTGGAACTTATACATGCATTGTACTTCATATTATTCATAGACCTTATATTACATTTGATGATAATGAAATAATGAATAATGACTCATATCTTCAATCATTATTTATTCGAGTATGCCTTGACCATAAGACTATATATAATGTTATGATCAATAATGATGCTTGTGATAATGTATGTAACATGAAATTACTTACACATTTGGGATATACATATGATGATTTATCCCCATCAACCAAAATAGTCATAACATTTGATTAAATATCACAACATGTTATTGGTGAGATTGATTTACATTTACATGTTGGTCCAGCATATGTGGTTACCATCTTTTAGTTATACAATATACTAGAGTACTTTTTTATGTTATCAGGGTGACCTTGGATACATAAAAACTATGTATTACCTTCCATAGTGTATGAGTTTTTTAAATACATTCATACCAACAAGGTAGTCATAGTTTCTAGAATTCCATATGAGCATCCACTTGACCAAGAGAAGTTTATTCCAAGACAACTAATTATCTAGCCTACTAAGGTTAATAATACATGAAAAAATAATAAAAAATCAATCCCATTTCATATGTGGCCCATAATTGAGAGGCCATTGCATTTGAGACATGAAATAAATTACACATAATCTCTATATACTCGTACACAACATATTCAATTACATAGAGCAGCTAAACAAGTTCCAATTACTGATACTCCAAATAAATAAAAAATAACTACACAATGGGTTCCAAAAACTCCCAATAATTCTATTTTTTACCCATGACCACATCATCATATTATACATACACAGAATACCATATATTTTATAAATCTAGATATGACACCTATGCATGTTCCTTGGAAGTACCACTAGTTTGATGTACCATATTTTGTGTTTGGAGATACCTATGAAAATACCTTGTATAAGATCATATGAAAAACTTTTTTTTTAAATATTAAAAAAATAAAATATGCAAATAAAATACAAAAAAATTCAAATAATCCAAAAATATTCAACATTCCCATGTTTCATTAGCTTGTTGGCATCTATGTTGTTTTCTATATGTTATTAGATTTCATATCATTTAATTTATATAAAAAAGTATGTTTCACTCATATTTTGCATCTGATATAAGAATAGTCAAAGATATTATATATGAAATTATAGATGTTGGATCCCTCCTGATCTGGGTAACAATTCAGGTGACAATTTAGGTGATGGGTCCACCCTAATTGATGACAGAACTTCCGGGAGCCATAACTTTTTCACTGTAGCTCCAATTGACTCACCGTTTGAACCATTGGAAAGATAATAATGAGGAGAAATTTTTGAGATAGAATTTATCTATACTCAATGAATTTTTTCCCTTGAAAACCCAACGAAAATGCCTCAAATTTCAATTTTAGTAGTGCAGTCTAAAAATAGTAAGTTTCTAAAAATAGTAATTCTTCGAATTCTGTATTGTTGTAAATCATGAAATTAAAACCAATTTATCTCCCTCAAGATTAGTGACCTTCCACATCCTCTCCACACCTTCAAAAAATGTATAAATGAAGATGTAACCTAAAATGGGAATCAGACATCTCTTCTTAGAGATAAGCATATGTTTGGTTCTGCAAATTTGATCAATAAAACATCTCTTCTCAGAGATAGCATTATTTGAATTGTATTGTTATTTTTTATTAAATTATCTTTCAACCAAAGCTTTTCAAGTTTTGGATCACCTCCTCCATCTGCATCATATAGAATTTTGGAAACATCTACTTCTTTAATCATGATTGATACATGTTACATATAATTTATGATCATTTATAAATTATCATTTTTTATCTTATATACTAATTATTACACATGCATATATCCATGATCCTATATTTTACAGTATACTTGATATGGTCTAAAACATAACATGTTTTGTTAACGCATATATGCACAGACTAGTATGATATACTTATGTTGGTTTCTTATGACTCATCTATTTTTCACTTACTTGAGTGTATTCCACTGATTTATATTGTACTGGTTATGTAACATTTGAATATGTTCCTTGATTTTTAGCACATATGCCATTTTATGTTTATTGGACATTTAAATATGTCATTCTATGCGTAGTAGGCATTTAAATATGTCATATCTTTGATTGTGTAGAATTTGAACATGCCCCTTGTATGAGGTCTAATTGGAAAATTATTTTTAATTAAATTGAGTGATCTTGTGTGTGTGATTTATTTTTTATTGAACTTGTAATGTTACACTCTAGACGTTACCATGATCTATATCATACATCTTAGGACTTAATGCGATCACATACTAAGAGCTTCATTGATATATCTACTTTAACATGTTATCCCTAAATGTTACATGATTCATACATATATTATATATACCTTATAATTTTAAGGTAAGGTACCTACCAGTTTCTATCTCTCTCTCCTCAAAATGTGGGGCATATTAGTGGGGTCAAGTCAAAGAAACATGACATTCACATTTTTCATGGATTCTAAATTTTAGTGGGGGCATTTTGTAAAGACAAGAACACAAAATTTATACACTTTTTCAATATATCCATATTTTTTTGTGGGCATGTATTTAATACATGACCTCCAAAATTTCATAATATATATTTTGGTTTCATGATTCATATATAAACTTGGTTTAGAATCCTATACATTGCACCATTTTATCATAGATATGTGATAGAATTTTTCCTATTTAAGACACATATAATTTATCTGAGACATATTAGAGGTGAATATTCCATATTATTGCACAAAAGTAATGTAAATTTAATAATTATACTACTCATTATGATGCACTGATTACACCAAGGTGTACTATTATCAAACCTTCTCTCTTACAACTAGTTCATTTTATAGATTTAAGTGATTAAATAATTCAACCTCACAACATTTATAGGTTGGAGTGATTAAATAATCTAATATCACAATATTTATAAGATGATTTGATTAAATCACTCACCCTCATTAGATTACATATTCACACTTGAGTTATGTGATTGATATATAATGATATTAGTAGTTGTGTCACAACTAATATTCACACTAGATTTGGGGCATAATACCTTTCAATCCCCATCTTAAAATATCTAATGTTTAGGTCTAGGCCTCTTCCATCTTTAATTATTTATAAGGAATCATCTTTACCAAGTTAAAACATCAATATACAACATGGTTGCATTGACACACTGGTGTACCTCTTTCTCTCTTTAATCTCAAGTATTTCCATTATTTAAAATTCTAAATTATATTCATTAATTTACATTGTAACGTGCTCTTAGTTATAGTTCATACAATAGAAAAGCACTTAAAGTGGACTCAAGTAAAGGCAAGGAGTGTTTCACACATTCATGTACACTCTTATTTCCTTTAAACTGCTAATTTCATCTTTATGGATTAGTAATTGCAATGGAATGTAGATACTAAAACTAAATATGTATATCATCTCAGTCTTTTACATTTGTAAAATATAATTCAAGGCTTTACCATTTAGTTACATACCTCCCTACTATTGAAAAGCTTGCATTCAACATCTCACTATGCCTAAATTCTTATCTCTTAGTTTGATCCATATCATTCTGATGACCTAGGTCCACTATACTGAAAAAAAATATTAAAACTTGACAAACAACATTCACTATTAGTTTCACATCCATAGATATTTTTTAACCTTATGGCCACTACCAACTATAAAGGGATACTACCATCGATAATAGTGTCTAAATCCTTATTTAGTGTCCAATTACCAAAAGTCATCCAAATTGAAAATCTTTCAAAACTATGGGTAAGACTATTTATCTTATTTAACCTTACAATGAGATATTTTAAAAAGGTATGGTATAAATAAAAGTCTAACCATTCTTGTTGTCAATATAATAAATACCAACCAAAAATTTAATGAGGATCATTCAATCAATTACACAATTACATTATTTTTCCTTATTCATCCATATTTCTTTATCACTCACGATAATTCATATAAATTTTTTGAAGCATCCAAAGAGCATCCCATGAGAGATATTCTTCAAATTAAGAACTATATCATTACGTGCATCTTCATAGAGTACATTTCAACCTTGTGTACACACACTTCCACACATAGTAAATAACTACATAAGTCTGGGGCTCTCCTTGGAATATTGGCTACCTAGGTATTACTCAATGCCATAAGGGTCATTGAGGTCAGATCAAAAAATGATCCCACTAAACCACTTTTAATAAATTTTTATAAGGGTGAATAAGGGTGAGCAACTAGGGTTTGATCAATTAGAAAGATCGATGTTGTGTATCCTAGATATAAATACATTACAAAAAAGGTGATATAAAAAAATAGAACATGGACTTTAGTCATTATTATATATTAGACATCTATTTCATAATCAGACACTAGTATCGATTGTATTTTATAGATATAAAATTAATGACAATGTCTACATAAGTAAAACTTATTGAATCTGACAACTGGTCTAGAATATTATCTTGCATACTTTCCACATGTTTCTAGTTTATATATTATTTCACATAATAAACCAAGTTAAGTATCAATACCATTTGGTATTGAAATTGATTTAACATATTCTGAATTTGGTATTTTCTATATTTAGTTTATAATATTATTATGATTTGAAATATTTATTTATATGAGTTTGTAATTAATTGGTTATTATAGATTAGTTTATCACCCTTGTGTTTAAACTATTTATATATTTTTAACCCTATCTATATACACATAAAATTTATGTTTAAACACATTGAATCTAGTAATTATTTAAATTTTATCTACCAAATGAAATATCTAGTGTTAGAATATACTTACCTTGAACAAAACATATCAAGACTCAATTCCCCCTTGACTAATGGCACTTTGAAAAAGATTTTTTTAGTTATAAATATCACAAAGGTTAAATAAAAATCAAAGATAAAATTAATCCTCCTATTACATTCAATACTCTGTAGTAAAATATTTTTCCCTCTGAGAAAAGATTTAGGCAATTTCTTCTCTAAATGTAGACTCAAGTAGAATTGCAAGTAATGATAATGTGAAAATAATGGTTCCTCTCTATTGGATTTAAGTGGGGACTTGTATTTATAGTAGTGATTGATCCTAATCTTCCTAAAAGTTTTAGATGATGCCATTATCCAACCTTTATGTAGTTAA
This sequence comes from Torreya grandis, assembly GCA_037957365.1. NCBI lineage: Eukaryota > Viridiplantae > Streptophyta > Pinopsida > Cupressales > Taxaceae > Torreya > Torreya grandis. The sequence continues at coordinate 5,460,265 of JARHVA010000336.1, forward strand.
ACATATGATAGTTTAACCATGAACTAGCTCGACCAAAGATGACCTAGTTTTGAAGTGTTTGACATAACATTCAGACTACATTATCTTAGGATGACTTGGATTCAAAATTGGTGGGAATAAATAAATTATGAATATATCTAGGTTTATATAATTATAAAATATAGGTATTTATATAGGTAAGGGTTATAAGGAGTAATATTTTTTAGGGGATCAAGTATGAGGTAAGTATAGTGGATATAGGCATGATAGGTAAAATAACATTTTATCTTATAAGGCACCAATGTTATACCCACCCATTTCCCATTTTACCCCTTAAGTCATGAACTTATAGAGATTGAAACATGATAGGTTATTCAAAGATAGGAAGCATAAGTAATTGATGAAGTTTAAAAATATTTTGTGTATACACACTACACTAGATATGAAACATATGGAACCATTGACATGTATGAAGCTAGAATTATAAGAAAAAAATAATTGGTAAAAGGTGTTGATTAAAAAAATCCTTTCTTCTAGTTTCCAAGAATCATTCCATCAAGAAAAAACTCTCATTGACCACAACACAAGCATTGAAAGTAATCAAATAAACCTCAAAAATGCCTTTTGCATGGAGGATTACAAGAAGAAATATACATATGTCCCAACCTACATGGTCCATTAGTAGCAAGAAATATAGTTATGTGTGTAAAATTATAAAGTCCTTTTATGGATTTAAATATTCTCATTAAGTTTGGCATTAAATTATCAACATGTTACTAATCAACTCTAGTTTACACATATACTCTCCAACCCCATAATCTAAACAAATAAAATACACTAAAAACTCCTATATTTTATTCTCCATGGTAATAAATAAATCACTACAAGAATCATAACAAGAATATTCATGATATGAAATAATGGTTGGTGAATCAATTTGAGATGATCCACTTAGGCTTGTTACTGAATTAATAATTATAATAATTTATATCTAGTAGATTCATGATCTGAAATCATGGCTAGTGAAGTAATTTGAGATGATGAACTTGGGATTGTTACACTTTTTCTTGGGTATTAAAATTTTAAATTTTGATAATGGAATGTTATTTAATAAATATAAGTATGTTTAATACATAATATTTCACTTACCAATGCACACCAACTCCTTTTTGATCCAAATCCAATTTTTTTCCTAGTGTTATTCTCCTTCGATTGATAGTACACTATACATAACAATTATGACTCATACTCATCTTGATATCACTTTTTATATGAATCTTGTGTCACAGTTTTATTAATACCCCCATGATATCCATTTAGAATTTATAATGTGCATTCCATGTTATCTTTCTGGTACTACTAGTTCAAATATTGAGTTAAAGTAAGGAGGAAAATCTTAAATTTCTAGTTACACTTCTGGTGGAAAAATAATAGTGGCAAGTTACATAAATAGTGATTGATTAGGAGTTACAACTACTTGATATTCATTTCAAGGATACAACTATTAAATTTGGGGAGTTCACATGAAGTGGTATTTTAATAAACATAACACTATTGATTTGTATACTAAATAAGTTTAGTATATTGAATTTGTCACTGCCTCTCACGAGTTAGTTTGGATTCAATTCATGCTTTGTGAGTTCATATTTATGTAAATGCAATCCATGATGATTTTCTGTAATAAGTAGATTTATATTAAAATTTATTTCAACATAATTGAGGACCAACACATAAGACACATTGAGATTCATATGCAATATAACTAACAACTATGATAAAATAAGGTAATTGATCTTAAGTATTATCAGATAGATGATTAGGTTGTACACATATTCAAAAATCACTTACTCAAAACTTGATTTTTTCATCTTAAATAGAAATTGGGAGTGAAGGAAGGTGTCATCAAGGAGGGATAGTTTAGTTATTTCTCTATCCTTCCCATTATCAAAATATAGTTTGGGTCATTATGATCCATTAGATAAGGATTCCCTGTAGTTCCATAATTGTACATGTTCATCTTAAATAGAAATTAGGAGTGAAGGAAGGTGTCATCAAGGAGGGATAGTTTATTTATTCCTCTATCCTTCCCATTATCAAAATATAGTTTGGTTTTGAGTAGTTTGGGTTATTATGCTCCATTAGATAAGGATTCCCTTTAGTTCCATAATTGTACATGTTAGTTGTAAAGGATTATTTTTATATTATTTAAAATTATAATTTTTAAGGTCTTGTAAAGGGTATTTATATTCCTTAAAATTATCATGCTCAATTAAATAAAGGTCATTATTTAGGACTCTTTTGTCCCTTTTGAGGATGAGGCTAATATCATAAATGCGATGAAATGTATGTATGTTTTTTTCCCAACATCTAGATAAAATGTTGAATGGAAAAAAAACTTAATGTTACAAATAATCCTTTCTTCCTTAGTCTCCTTGGTTGGACAAATATGACTGGAAATGGATTGAACATGGTGATGTATTTCATTTTTTATGGATTCCCTTTGCATTCTAAGCTACAGCATCCCATTTGTGGTAGTATATTATTGATTGATTTATGAAAAAAATCTAATTGAGTCACTAAACCACTCTCTCTATCTTCCAAGTTTCAAGTCATTTATAAAGTTATTGTTTCAACTCATGTTTACTACTCTTCTTGTTGGATGTCTTTTAGACATTCATACCATAAATTAGATAAGTTATATAGATATTTTCTCTAGGCTTTGTCTATTCACATGGGAAGGAATTCCATATGGTAACTTGTGAGTATTATTATTCTTAGAAAGAGGATATAGGTCTAGGTATATAAAACATTAGTTTCAAAGGATCTAATTTATGCACTAGATGGATTATCAAATCCATTGAAGGAAAAGAGGAATGGAATTTCCAAATTCCCAATTTTTTTATAAAGGTTATCTGTAGAGTCTCTTGATTATGAAAGGTTTGGGGTTTTAAAATATTCTCATCCATCATGCTCTAATTCAATTTTTTGGGTCCTTTGTTATAAAAATATTTGAAAAGCATAGGAAAAGGTCAAACCTTGGTTGTTCTAGAATGGTAATGGTTTTGAGGATGGTCTCTTTAATAATAAAAAATATTTATGGTGGTTTCATGATATTAATTTTTCATGAATTTGCTCTTGTTTAAATTAAATGGATCTATGCCCTGAATTTCCTTGGACAAGAAATGACATTTATTCCTATAATTATTTTGATAGGATGGGACAAGATCAGATATTGGTTTATCTAGAATGGTAGTAGTTTTATGTATGTTCTCTATATTAACTAACATTATCTATGGTGGTCACTTTCTATAAAGTTTCATGAAGTACCTTTTATTGAATTTCCAAGGGTGCGTGTCTTAAACTTCTTTAGATGAGGAATGTACACTATATAGGATACTTTATGTAAGCAGTTCAATATTAGATTTATTAGTTGTAAATTAAAAAATGAGTTTTGTTTTAACCAAATTGATAACTAACCTTACTATAAACATTAAAATATGGTGTTGGATACTTATAAATGTCAAATTTGACCTACCTATATCCTACATTACTTGCACATAGTTATATGCTTATAATACACCATTATATCACACTTACAAGCTATATATAGTGTCGATCCTTCCAAGTTTATATTAGTGGCCCCAAGAATTATCCTAATCTATGCTAAACTGGTAAAATATTATACTTAGACATCTCTATATATTCATATTAATGTTCCTATCTCAAAAACAATAATTTTAGATTTAATTGGTATTATCAAGACTTCACAAACCAAATTTTAAGGTTCCATCCTTCACCCAACAATAGTCATATTTGAAAATAATATCATTCCTATGGGTCCACCCATATTTATAACATGTCAGTAGCATGATAAGTTACCCAAATAGATGTATATACATAAAAATAAAGTGTATACTTATTATCATCTAACATGTAAATATCAAGTGTTAGTGTATTTGATTACTCATACATTATTGTATGTTTTCAAGATGCACTTTCAATATTCGTTGTAATATAATTCATGGATATCACTATTTGGTTTACAAACAAACTATTATCAGAGCAAGGTATCAATCAAGTTATTGACTTGATTGAATTTTTATATTAATGGTAAATTATTATCTTAAACAGACATGTTCTACAAGTTAAATACTCTCTAAACCCTATTATTAACCTCTTTCTTATTTATATAATAGTATATAAAGTTAGTGATTGAAGCATTTTCACTATGGGATAGAGTTATTACTATACTATAAAATTAGGATAGAGCTATTTTTTCTAAATAGGTAGTCATGTTACATGTGGTAAATTTTTGTACTTTTTATGTAAACATTTCATTGATTTATAGTATTGCATGTATTATGGGTTTATGTATTATGATATCTTACATGATTATTTATTATGTTCAGACAAATTTAAATGGTATCATATATATACAATCTTCACCTTGTTTTGTATGCTAGTTTAATTTTCAAATATTTAATTTTATTTTTTAGTTTCAAGTAAATATTTTTATGGCTTACTGAAAATATTCAATCCTATGATCTCACATTTCCCCTAGGGGATATTGGTTGATCATAAAATGCATAATGTAGTGGGGTACTAAGGGTTCAAAAAATATCGAAGTAATGGTATTTTTTGTCCTTGACAATAAACTATCCTTCTGCATGAAGTTCTTATTCAACTTCTGTACGATAGTTTTTAATTCCCTTAAGATTCATGAAAAATTACAATTTCTTATTATGAGCTAAAAATTTAATATAATCTATATATTGGTATCTATATAAATATATTATTCTAATTCAAGTGTTGATTCAACATTTGTATCATAGTTCTGGATAGCATTAGGATTCGTGAAAAACTTAAAGTGTTTAGTTTGACCTAAAAATTTACAATAAATTCTATTATAGAATTTAAATAAAATTCCTTTTGTGATAGGTACATATTTAGTGTATTTTTTATATTGTTATTGACATCAAAAAAATTTCAAAAAATTAAATTTTTTCTAGGTTGGGCTATTTTTTACAATTATACTATGTGTTTTGAATCACTTTTATATTCTATTGATATTTCGATATCATTACTATTTTTGAGATATTATAAATTCTCTAGACATGTATTATTTTTTTAATATAAATTCCCTAGGTTAGAATTGTATTCCTATAATTTTAAAACTCATACAAGTTTTCATTCTAGGCAAATAAGTAAAATATTTCACCTAGTCTATGTTGTGAGGTATACTCCCCCAATATCGAAGCCATTACATATATATATATATATATATATATATATATATATATATATATATATATATATATATATATATATATATATATATATATATATATATATATATATATATATATATTTCATGTACCTCAATTTATATAGGAAGCACCTAGGATTTTTATTTTTTCCAATAGGATGACTCTCAACCATTTTATTCTATAGTTCACTAGTAAGTGGTTAGCCAAAGGAAGTTACTCTCCTTGTATATTAGAGATCGGATAGTGTAACTATAGGAATAATGGAACCCTTTGTAGTTATTTCCCATTCAGGAAAGTTTAATATTTAAGATTGGGATAAATATATTAAATTTCTACAAATAAAACACACCCAACCTAGTAATTCTAAATAAATCTAAGCTATACTTGTAAGTTTAGAACACAATTTTCAAATATCTATCTAGATCCATAGCTATTGTATCATAATACTTGTCCATTTACAATAAATAATTCTTGTTTTGGTTTTAGTTCATAAACTTTATTTTTAGATTTAGTTTTAAACTAGAACAATAAAATAGAAATGCAAAGGGTGTGTTGGGTAGAAATTATAAATCTTAAATATATATTCATCTATTTGGAAAAATTTACCTACAATATTTTTTATGATACACCATGGATGGAAAAAATAATTATCTCAAGTTCAAACTAATTCAAATGGAAATGATAGATTACAAATGTGCTACCTAACAAGGGCCTCTATTATATTACAATGAATGAAGATGCTTCACCTTTATATCTTATCAAACTAAAAAAATGGCTATATCTTATCAAACTAATAAAATGGCAAACCCATTATGACAAAGCGAGAGGTGTATAATAGTTTATTCTATCATGATGTAGGTATGGAATGTACTTAATTTTGAAATTTGGTTAAATTTATTTGAAAAATGAGGTAGATTTGAAAAGGTAGGAATCAAGACAAATCTATGTAGTAGATTTTATCCCAAGAAAATTAAGGTAGATCAAGAATTTAAATAGACAATGGGTAGAGGTAAATAGGGTCATTAATGCTTGAAGCAATAATGATAAATGTATGAAAAAGTGCCACATTAATTAAAGATGTTTAGCTAGGCAAATGTAGTTATAAATCAATAGATTAGTAATAATGGTCAATTATGTAGTACCAAGCTGACATAATTAGTTAGTATAAGGTCTACTATGTATATAAGGGATGAACTTGTCTAAGAGTGTCTATATGGTCAATATCAAACATTATGTTTGATTCAGTAATGTGTTGAGGTGGCCAATGTAGTTTTAATAAATGGCCAAATTTGTATTAAGTGGGTGATCTAGTTGGGTTATATGGTCAACTATGTATCAAGTGGTCAATGTAGTTAAGTTAGGTGGATGAGTTCATATAAAGTGACAGATTCATTTTGATTTTATTAGTGATTGATGTAGTTAGATACACATCTAAATTAGTAAAAAAATAATTCCTGGCCAACTAGTTAGTTATGTGGCTGATGTAGTAGAGAATATTGAGAAAATTTTAGAATAGGTTAATTAAATAGTTAATTTTTATATAAATACATGATTTTTTTTTAATACAATTTGATGATTATCTAATATCAGGGCTAATACATGATGTATTATTTGATATTTTATAAAGACAGTAGAGTCTTTGGTGTTTACTAGATATAATGTGGCTACCATATTTTTTACATAAACTGACAACCATCGTGCATAATTTATGACATTGGGTTTTTGAGGTATCATGAAAATGCACTATATTCCTTTGAAGGACATGGGAGTGGCTAACCAAGACTTTTAGGTGGGTGGTGGATGGGGATACCATTGAGGTGGGTATCACCCTAAAGTATTTCCATGAAATCCTAGGACTTCTTATTATTTGTACTCTTGTTATCTATGATACCCTTGAGTTGTATCCTGAGAGATGAACCTTAGCGTTATGGATGACTAGATTAGAGATATATTTTGAGGGTTTATGAGTATGTTTATGTGTCAACCTTTCTAGATATATAGAAGGTTATTTTTGGTCTTGTGATAGCTCATGTGATCTATCATAAGTTGGATGGGGAGGTGCCACTATATGTGATCACCTTATGTCATTTGATCTTAAAATAGGGTTATTTATCTAGGTGTAGGTGGTGCATGATTTGTAGAGCACTATTTCATGAGGGTAGATGACTATGGGCCTCATTATTTTTATTGAGTATCTATATTTATGAGAGGTTTCCTATGTATCATCTTGCAGGGTTGCCCTATATGATAGATGATAGTTTATATTATGTTCTTGAATGGAGACATGACCATATGCTAAAAGATATACCTTATGACCCAAAATTATAGATTGTCACTAAAGGACACATTGTGTGGCATTATTATTCAAGTATTATCTCTATCTATCCTTCTTGGTCAACTATTTTTAGGGATTGGGTTGTGTTAAATGTATCATTGGGCATTATACATAGTGGGTAGATCCACATCTTGTGCTGTGCTTACCTAGTCAGTTAGGGTTACCACCTCCATTGGAACCTATAGTAGTTCCTTGATATTAGGCAAAAAATTCTAGGGAGCATAGTGGTAGTGGAAGTGAAAGAGTTCCTCTGGATGTGCCTATCATTATTCCGTGCCAATCAAAACCTTGGATGGGACCACAATGATGATAATAGAGAGAAGTGATAATGGTGGTAGAGGAGGTGGATATAATTATAAAGGAGGATGTAGACATGGAAACTATTGTGCCATAGAAGGATTTGAAGTTACCATCATGGGAAACATGATGATGGAAAAATCAATAGATGTAGGTGGAGGTGGATGTGTAGGAGGAGGATATACATACAGAGGTAACTAAGTGTGGAGATATTATGGTATAACCTATAGAGAGATAGTCCATAGAGTGATGAATTCATAGTGGACCATGGCATGTTCATGTTCTCCTGCCTAGTTTTATATCACCTCTAAGGCATGCCTCAGTGGAGGTACTTGGTGGGAATGTTGATGGAGAGATTGTTGTTGGTGAGTGATTTGTGTTTGGATATGTAGTTAGCGTTTATTATGTTTTGGATACATAGATATTTTTTTAGATAGATGATTTTGGGATGTGTGTGTGTGTGTGTGTGTGTGTGTGTGTGTGTGATCTAACGTGTATATAGTTTGTGTTTTATAGATGCTTCAAAGGATGAATTTTGATGGTCTATGATAGTGCAAGTGACACAAAATGATATTTTGGATGATGTGTTATTACATCATGATACCATTAATATGATTTATCCTATTGTACCTTCTAATCCAAAATATGATAGCTAATTTTAATTGGTCCATGAGGCAGCTCAAGAGCTATGGAGATGAGGAGATATAGCATAAGTAGTATTGCCACCAAGGGTGGGATATAGAGAGTTTCAAGCATTGTAAATAGTGTCTAAGGAATAAGGTGCTCATTTAGATATGTATAGAGAGTTTTCACATGTATATGGTTTGGTGGATATTATATAGGGACAAATAGAGGTCTTGTGTTCATAGATAGAGTCACTATAATGCACCATTTAGAGGGGTAGTCTCAAGGATCAATAGGTTGTTTGGCCCATCCAACAAATAGGTAGGGAGGAACCCAACCATAGAGTTGTTATTTTATTATGTTTGTTGCATGTTTTTATATTGTATCAAACATTGGATCCATTAATATATGTAGATCTTGTTGGGAAATACGGAAGCACAATTGATTACCATATACAAGCAACTTACATGCGGAATTAAACCAAAATGCACAAGTAACTAGAATTCAGAAATAACACAGAATATGAGAGACAATACACAACTTGTATTAATACTCATCCATAAAAGAATACAATAAAGAAGATGCCACTTCTTATTCACACCTCTCAGAGGCTTCCCACACCTCAAGTGTACAGTACTTCTTTCCTCAAAGCTCTCTCTCTTATGGTCCCAACACACAACTCAAACATAGAGTTGGTGTTCACCTCCAACCAGTCAATATCCACTACTGCTAGTACACCAGTGCTCCACGCACTCCACAAGTGCTCCACGCACTCCAAGTAGATCTGCCCTAAACTGCAACCCAAATGATCTTACTTATGGAAGGATCTACCTTGCCTTCCTCTTTTCTCTCCAATCGAGTAGACACTGTACTCCAAGTAGATCTCGCCTGATCCTACTCCCTGTTGTGTTGCTGTCCTCCCTGATCTTTCACACCTATAAATCAATCTAGTTCTACACACCTACAAACTTGGATCCCGCACCCACATACACCTACAGATCAATGATCTTACTTACCATGCAGATCTCCTAACGTAGCCATGCACACCTGCTGACCAAGATCATACATACATGAAGAACCCTTCTGATTCTCCAAAACTAGCACCCACACTTGGCACTGCTGTGGAACTAGGAGGAACACCCTTGCTCACTTCACACACAGAAGGAGCTAACTTTGCTTAACTCAAACTAGAAAAAATTACAATACAGCCCATGAGTCTATTATATAGATCTCATGCAAACAATAATTAGACACCTAATTACAATAATTAGATCCACAACTTCTAGTCTAAAATTGGCTCTTAACATGCAAACACTCAATTTGTTAACTAACTATCCATGAAACTAGCAGTTCTGAACCACACAGGCGATTGACGTCGGTCCCTGTCTGCCTGGAGGTGACCGACGCCGGCTGACTTCTGACCAACGTCAGTTGCTCTTCTATCTACACCCTACCGATGTTAGTTGGCCTGACCGATGTCGGTGTCTATGACACTCAACAACCTCCTCCCCTGTTTGCATCAGTGAAGCTTGTAGCTCCACAACCTAACAATATCCCACTTGGAGATAAACAACTGCACTGTACTTGTACCTGTACCCCATCTAATCTATTTCTTGGCTTGTATCCCTCTTCAAGATCAATCTTGAAGACCACCCACCACAAATCTTGTGGTGCACCTCCTGTCATCCGAGTACCTTGCCACATCCAAACCTACAAACCCATGTAGTGAAGTCCTGACCCTACATAGCATGAATCACTGCTACTGGTCCCTCTCAAATACCTGAGAACCCACTTCCCTGAATTGGCTCCTAACTCTCTGACAGCTCCCACTATTGGGAAAAACTCAGGTCTATACCAGACCTCATGTGATTTCAGACACTGAACTGTCCAGCCCTTGGTGTGCTCCGATTCTGCATCCTGCATATTGAACCTCACTAACACTTGATTCACATCAGCTCCCACTAAAGACAAAATCAACATGTGATATTCCATGTCTCTCATGCCAAAGAATTTTGCTGCTCTAAATTCCTCTTGACATGCCACTGAACTAACCTTACCCTTAGCTCAACAAAACACTATATGTCTGAACCTGCACCAAGCTCATCCTCCACATATAGTAACAAGATAATTTTGTGACCATCATCCACCTGGTAAGACAAACACAATGGTTATACTGACATTGACTAAAGCCCTGCTTTGTCATCCTCCTGGTACCACCTGTCAGCCCTGTACCATTGTCCTGCAGCTTCCTCAAGACCATATGACCTGGCCTTCTGTCTCACATGTCCATTCTCTCTATTCTTTAATTAAGGTATCCATTCATCTTGCAGTGCTTTCTTCCAGCTGTCAACCCTACCAAATCTTCATTTAGTTTTGCATCATATTCCTGCCATGCTCCCACTATTTCCTGGATCCTTCCTGCTCTGCAGTAAGCAACGAGTATAAAGAAGAGTAACAATGAATTTGAGGCTTACTTACACTTTCAATCCTCCATATGGGCATTTGAGACTCCTTGACAGCTTGCTGTCTACCCAAAATCTGTTACAATGACCAACCTCGGTCACCACACAGTCTGCATCTAATCGACGTCAGTTTCATGCGCCTGTCCTGACTACCGACCCCACTGACATCGGTGTCTACCTGCTGCCAATGTCGGTCCTCCTGACCAACATCGATCTTACCTATTGCTAATGTTGGTCCTCCTGATCGACGTCAGTCTTACCCTGCCTGACATCACCGGCTCTGGTCTGCACATGACCGACATCGGCACCTGTCTATTCGATGTCAATTCCCCTTGACCGATGCTGATACCTATGTTCACCTATGAGTGATGATTTTTTGCCTGTGAGCTTTCTTTGAATCAAATCCCTATCTAAACTACTCTGCTTAGAGTTACTCAGCCTTCTCCACTGATCTTTGTCTGCCATCTCCTCCATAAACACCAAGGCTTTCCAGTTCTTAAGCCTGTCAAACACATCTAACTTCCTCTTAAGAACATGCATCTCCTTCTTGCTCATGTGACCAAGCCTACAAAGCCACGTCTTCATAACAGAAGAAGAATCAGTAATATAAGCAAGTAGATAAAGAGTACCTGATTTCTTACCACCAGCTAATTCAAGTGCATCCACTGTGAGAGTTCTTGTGCATCTCTCATCACCCAACTTTCCTGAAGAAATTAGCCATATCTTTAGCACTGGGACCTACATGACCTCCTTCAACACCCATGTGTTGGCCGCTTGCAATTTCAGCTTCACTTCCCTTTTGCCAATTCTTTGGCAAGGCTCACCAGCACCTCTCTTTGGGGCTGCATGGAAAGAGGCACTAGAATCTATAAACCAAGATTCTACTTTATCTAAGAAACCTCCCAGAGCATCCTATGCAACAACACCTGCAACATCTGCTTCTTCAGTTCCTTCATGCTGATCTTCTACCAACCAAAAATAATTCTTTACCTGCTCTTTCTTTCCATAGGACCGTAATTGACCATTCGTGCTTTTCAATTTCTCCATTCTTAGCTTACTTTCTTCTGCCATTGCTCTACTCCCACTCAATCAAAAACCCCTGAGAGTGACCTATAATCAAACACAAACCTGCTCCCTGCAACCTTAGCTCTGATACCACTTGTTGGGAAATACAGAAGCACAATTGATTACCATATACAAGTAACTTACATGCGAAATTAAACCAGAATGCACAAGTAACTAGAATTTATAAATAACACAGAATATGAGAGACAATACACAACTTGTATTAATACTCATCTAGAAAAGAATATAATAAAGAAGATGCCACTTCTTCTTCACACCTCTCAGAGGCTTCCCATACCTCAAGTGTACAGTACTTCTTTCCTCAAAGCTCTCTCTCTTATGGTCCCAACATACAACTCAAACATAGAGTTGGTGTTCACCTCTAACCAGTCAGTATTCACTACTGCCAGTACTCCAGTGCTCCACGCACTCCACAAGTTCTCCACGCACTCCAAGTAGATCTGCCCTGAACTGCAACAACCTGCAACCCAAATGATCTTACTTATGGAAGGATCTACCTTGCCTTCCTCTTTGCTCTCCAATCGAGTACACACTGTACTCGAAGTAGATCTCACCTGATCTTGCTCCCTGTTGTGTTGTTGTCCTCCCTGATCTTGCACACCTACAAATCAATTTGGTTTTGCACACCTGGATCCCACACCCACATACACCTGCAGATCAATGATCTTACTTACCATGCAGATCTCCTAACGTATCCATGCACACCTGCTGACCAAGATCATACATACATGAAGAACCCTTCTGATTCTCCAAAACTAGCACCCACACTTGGCATTGCTGTGGAACTAGGAGGAACAACCTTGCTCACTTCACACACAGAAGGAGCTAACTTTGCTCAACTCAAACTAGAACAAATTACAATACAACCCATGAGTCTATTATATAGATCTCATGCAAACAATAATTAGACACCTAATTACAATACTTAGATCTGCAGCTTCTAGTCTAAAATTGGCTCTTAACATGCAAACACTCAGTTCATTAACTAACTGTCTGTGAAACTAGCAGTTCTGAACCACACAGGCGACTGACGTCGGTCCCTATCTGCCTAGAGGTGACCGACGCTGGCCAACTTCTGACCGACATCGGTTGCTCTTCTATCTGCACCCTATCGACGTCGGTTGGCCTAATCGACGCTGGTGTCTGTGACACTCAGCAACCTCCTCCCCTGTTTGCATCAGTGAAGCTTTTAGATCCACAACCTAATAGATCTATTTGTTTTTATGACTCATGGATGTATGTGTTTTATTTTTAGAACTTGTGTTTACTTTTTTTATATGCTATGAGAAAATGTATGATGCATTTTTTATTCTTTTATAGCAATTGAGAATAAATGCATGTTTAAACTGAATGATATAAAAATGAAAAATGTGTAAATGTAAAATATATTATATCTCATGAAAAAATAGAATGTAAAACAAATAAAATCATGTTGGGAAGCATTTAAAATGAAAGATAAATAAATTTGTAAAATATACTAAATCAATTTGAAAAAACATGCAAAATATATCTAAATGATAAAATGGAATGAAATGTAAAACACAATAAATCTAGTTTAAAAAGTGTGTAAAACATAAAGGAATGAATATTATGAAAAAAATGTAAAACACATTGAATCATGTTGATAAGCATGCAAAACATAAATAAATGGATTGTAATACTAAAAATGTAAAACAAGGTAAATCAAGTTGGGAAGCATGTAAGACATAAGATAAGTGACAATAGAAAATCAAGTAGAATGACATGTAAATTTATGTAAATCACTTGTTTAGAAGAAGTATAGCTATTTTGTGACTGAATCATGGTATGAATATTGAGTATTCTTTGTGATGAAATCCTAGTCCTATCCAAGGTCTTACAGTGCAACTCACAAAGGGTCAATCATTATGGTAAATAATGAGAAATAGTAATGGATGGTATAAGAATATTTGTGAGGAAGGTTTGGTCCTATCTAAGGTCTTATATTGAAACCGATAAAATGGGAACCAAAGGGGTATGATCAAATAGCAAAAAATATTCATAAAGGAGGAATATTGGAAATGTTTTAATGAAATAACGAATGGAAAATGTATGAAAAAGGTGTTATTAATAAACCTTAGTAGGCATGAGACATACTAAATAAATAGGTTGGTAATAAGAATTTATTAGATGCCTAATTCAAAATTTATTTGTTTGAAATAAACACAAAACTTTGTAAGTGAATATGTGTAGTGCTAATATCATCTCATTATGGTTATATATATACAATAAATTAAAATGGGTCTAGCTTCCCATGACATGTTCTCCATTCCTTAGGACCAATTTCAATGTCATCAATATACTATGAAGATTGGGTACTTGCATTAGAAATTAATTAGCACTAATAGAGAATTTTTGAGACTTCCTATCCTAGTCCACTAGCCTACCACAACCCAATGGAATCTGGGCTCTATCACAAGGCCAAATGTGGAGTTTGAGCTTTGAATATAAAGAGAAGATATGATTCATGTATTTTGGTATCATTTTGAATTTTGAATGTCTATTTTTATCTTTTTGTCATTTTATTTTATTTAAATGATTTTGATTTTAAAAATTTATGGCTTTTTTTATTCCACCTCAATATGGATTTGGAATAACCAAACATGAGTGATAAAATTCAAAATCATAGATAACCTTTCAGATTTGGTTTTAGGATACAAAATACCTAAATATTTTGTCATGTCGCTAAATAATTACGTTGGGCCATGAACGAGTATGTGATCTCAGGACTAACCATATGTGTGCTTACTATGAAAAGAAGGAAAAGGGGAAATGGAAATCAAATAGATCTATGTATGCAGTGATACAATGAGAAACATGCTTTCTAACTAATCATATGGTAAATATAGGATATTAAAGGTGTGTGGATATAAACCATGTCATAATAATAACTATCTTTTTAAAACAAATTACATAACAAGCATAAAAGAAATCATCTTAAAGAAAAAAAGTGGAAAAATAAATGAAAATGAAATTATTCCATGAAACATTTCCAAGTGATAAATAAAACATAAGATCAATGTATTCTCATAAATCAAATCCAAATCATATGAAACTATACTAAATAATGTGATGAAACACCATGATGTGTTCACAAGTACTGATAAATTTCATGACAAAAATAATCCATAACATCTAGTACATGCTTATGTAACTATACTTTAACTTTGATCAAAGGTTCATCAATATTTGTATAAAGTTATGAAAATACTTCCTAATTCGCTATCTCTAATAAAAAAGTGGGTATGCTAGAATAAGAATATGATGCTCATGGGGTAGTTCTTACAAGGGATACTTAATGCAAGGAACTAATGATGAATTATGATTAAATGTGATGAATATCCTTAGATTTATGAATAAATGTGGGTTATGGAGAAGGCTAAGCCTTTGTATGCAAACATCTTGGAGTATGTGACTGATTTAGTGGAGGCATTGGCAATGAGAAATCATGAATTTTTTATTGTATTACTCAACATCTATTTGTATGATGTGTATTACATTGATGCTAAAGATAATAAACTTCCCCATATTAAGGAATGTATTTCAAAATAATCTTAAGAAGAGGTAGGATCTTGTTTATAGACTATGCCTTCTCCAAGTGAAGTGTATCAATATATTACTGAATCTATCAATAATGAGTAGAAGAATGATTACATGTACCATGAAAATAACAAGTGCATCTTGGAGCAAACTATGAATGTCAATTATTTGTAGTATAAGTAGAGCTTGAAGCTTGACGATGCTAATGTACATGATAATGCTTGGCTTAATGACCAGAAACTCTATGGATCTCACATTATATCTCATCTTCCCATCATGACGATAGAGGGTCAACCTTAGAAAAATGTAGCATGTCATCATCAATATGAATAAAACTCAGAATAGGATCAATACTAGGCTAGGTTAAATCAAGAGATGAGCTCAAAGTAGATCGGCGTAGTCTACATGACATATCTAGAGGAATTAATTTGTAAGGATCATGGTATCTATCAAAATAGTAAGTTCCTATCATAGAATGATCAAGATCATACTCTGATGAGGCTCAACTATGAGTGGAGTAGCGTGTATGTGTGTTTCATTTTAGACCTATGATCAACATAAGAATAAGAATTAATATTAGGTATTATAGAAGGAGAAGGAACTAAATGAATAGAAATAAGAGAATTTTGTAAAGAAGGTCAATATTTAAGTATCCCTATAGTTTTAGCTTGGAAAAAATTGGCTAAATATGGGTCATCTAAATAATATCCATCATTGTAATCAAGAGTGTGAAGATAAAAAATACATGTTTATATGATTTTATCAGTTGAATATCCATGGTGAATGGAGTGTTTAGTTTTTGTTAGAGTAACCAAAATTTTGTCTAATGGTTTTTTATGAGACTGAGGTTGTAGAGAAGGAGATAATTATACGATTATATGAGGAGAGATATCATAAGTTTATATTTTCAAACTAATCTCATATGGTTCATCATCATCTAAATCTAAAATATTATATTATATGTTTCTTATTAATTCAGTGCGGCCATTGTAACCTCTAGTAGAGTTGAAAAGATAATTAAAGACTTGTGATTCAATAAATAGTATTCTATGTAAATTTTAAAGGGTGGGTATTTTAAAAACATCTCATTCTTGGAATTGTTCAAAATTCTAAGGATTTGTGTCTCCTTGAATGTTGTATATTGCACCGTTATGGGGAAACTTAACACATTGGCATGTTTACAAGGCTACTATTCTCATATAGTGTGTCCAAGATCAACTAAGTAAAATTTTATAAGAAAGTGGCTATTTAATTATCATGAATTTCACATATACTGTGATGGGGGAAACTATGATAGGAAGCCAAACACACCATAAATGAGGCATTTTTTTTCTATCATATCCTTGACATTGGGTAGATTTGAGATTCCATTCAAAATATTTAAGTGTTTTAATAAAATAAGGAGAGGCCACACAAGTGCCTGAACCTTAATAAATTAATGCACATTTAACTTGGATATCTCCTATTTGGACACTAATTAATAATGGAGGATTATCCACATGAAACAAGATTCAATATGGATCATTGAAGATATAGGGAATTTGAGTGAGATAATTATGTACTATTTCATCAATGTAGATAGATATTTCTTTGCACTATTGAATAATGTTATCTTTAGATCCTAAAAAATTAGTTTCTTGCCCCACATATGGGGGATGAGGGATATTCATTTCGAATAAAATTTGCATTAGAAGATTACAATGATGAGAAGTTATCATGTGTTCTAGGAAACAAATTTAAGATGGGATGTGTGGTGGTTCATCTATAGGATCCCATTCATCATATCCTATTATAATTTTATCTGATAAAGGTGCATTATGTTGAATTAAATACTTTGAGTGTGAAGTGGAATTACATTGAAATTTATGTTGGTAAGGTGAATTTGATTGAGTTTTAGTTAATGTGGGTTAACTGATTATATTTGATTGTGTTGTCTTAGATGAATTGGTTGAAACATTAGTTTATTATTATGTTTGAGAGGAATAATTAACAATGATGGAAGGTTTTGGGATTTTTGAATGAGGTGTCTTGGTTAAAGGAGTAGAATTTATAGTGATAGTGTGTGAGTTATTTTTTAACTAAATTATTGAATTTGACACTTTTGACTTTGTTGAATTTATTGGAGGTTGTTATGATCACCCCAATTCCATAAGATGGGATGGGTAATATTTTTAAAAAAAATATAACTTTGTGAAATAATTATAGTTGGAAGATGGATAATGATATATGTAATAAACTATTTTACTCATATTATTCATATTAACAACATTCTCATCGTTCATCTTAAGATCCACTGAACTTGAAACATTATTAGTAGTGGGAGGTTGATTAGAATTAGCTTGATGATTAGTAAGGGGATCCTTATAAATAACTAAATGAATTTTTACTTGATTTAAGGCCTCATATTTAGTTTTAGTTTCATGAGCATTCACTGCTACTTCATAAGCTTGTTTATGTGTATGTATGACCGATTCATGATCAAAATTAGGTTCAAAAAGATAATACTTACCAAAGTTTCTTAGTCAATGACAAGTTTCATGAGAATGGCCCTATCTTTCATAAACTAAAAAAATTTGTGTGGATCATAACAATTTTTGGTAGCAAGAGTAGTATCGAGATCTCATTATGAAGGTCAAGGAAGATGCTTTTGAATCTCTATTAATGAAAGTGGTTTATGGACATCTGTGTTATGTATTTGAGAAAATGTAGAACTAGGATGAGAATTATTGTAAATTGATGTTGAAGGAATGGGCTCTATGGGGTTACTTGGGGAAAAATATTTAATTATGTGTATGAAATCATAGGTATCCATAACACTATCATTGGTTACATGTCTATTTTCAGATTTCATAAGCTTTTGGGTTCCTATTGGATGGTGTGAAGGCTTGAATCATCATATAAAGAAATATTTAAATTTATCTTGGTCAAGGGATTCTTCTAACTATTTTTGAAAAAGATTCCTTACATGATATTATAATTCATATTGAAGAGCATCAATGAATAAATGAAACAAATTATCACTAGACATGTTATGATCAACTTTGTTAGACAAGGCTTTCCATCATTTGATGAACACTCATGATGTTTTAGATTCTAATTATTTGTAATTGATAAAATAAGCTAGGTTATTTTCATGAAGATAATTAGTTTCTAATTATTGAGCTAATGCATTGACTAAGTCTTCTAAGCTAGCGATAGAGTGAGTTTTAAGTTGACTATATCAATCTAGAGCATCACCAAAAAAGTTTTGGCTAGTGGTTTGGTGGTAGCAAAGATTTTAAGTTTAACCCAATCCTGGTATAGGTTTCCAAAAGTCTTAAAAGGCAAGGCTATATTAGTGGATCCATTACAAGTATTATGTGAACTATGCCACCTATGTCTATCTTTACAATATGAGGAACTAGATGCTCATTTTGTAAGTATTTAATGGCCTTGTTAAGAAGTGGTGCTTATGGTATAAGATTACCATGTGTATCTATAGGGGTATGGGCTTCATTATGATTTTTCACCTCTCATGGAGTAGGTTGAGGGTGATTTTTTAAATGCATTAACTAATTTTGCATTTACATCATTTTATTGGTACTACTAGTTTGAAAAGTGGAGATTTGATTTAAAGTTTGAAATAAAATTTGACTAGTGGAATTAGCATGGGATGCATTATAATTATTGAAGTCATTGAGATTTTCAAATGCATTAGTATCTTGAGATGCACTAGTAGTTGTATGGGTTTGTGTATTAGTGTGGGTATTTCAAGTAGACCCACTAAAGGTCACACCTAAAATGTTTTTATCAATGGTTGGCATGGAGGGTGAATAGATCATGGAAGATGATGTCATGATAGTCTATGGAGGAATGCAAGGATAAATATGTGGTAGAATTCATTGAATGACTTCCCCCAAATCTTGTAGCAAAGCTAGGTAAAGGTGAATGGGGTTCTTAGAGATGAGGTCCCATCACGAGGTTATAAATAGTTTTGGGATCTTTACCATGATGTCGAGGGTTTTCACTTATGAATAGGATCATTTCAACCATATACTCAAGGTCACTTTTGCCTTTGACTATTTATAGGAATAAAGGATTAAGAGAAGTACAATAGACAGGAGTCCCATAGTTTTTAGTTCTAGTAGTAACAAAGATATTGTTAATATCAAGATTGTTTACTGCTTGATATGATAGATACATCGTAGAGGCTTTATGATGGTTAATAGGATGCATCATGTTAGTTTGATTTTACTCTTTAGATTCATGTCAAATAGATGTTACATGATGAACATATTATCTAGACACTAAATAAATAAAGATCTAGATGCTCAGAATATAACTAGATCGAGTTAGTTGATCTAGTTGGATTAATATGAAAATAGACTAATTTAAGTTAATTGAGCTAGTTGGAAAGGAAAGAATATAAAATAATTTGTAACTTGACTAGGTCAAACTAATCCATCTAGTTGGAAAAACAAGAAAATAGAATAGGATGTAATCTAACTAAGTTGAACTGGTCAATCTAGTTGAAAAATTAGGGAAATAGAGTAATTTGTAAATTGACTAGTTGATATGGTTGATCTAATTAGAAAAGCATGGAAATAAAATAGTCTATAATCTGACTAAGTTGAGCTAGTTGAACTTGTTAAAAAGTCAAGAAGACATAATTGTGTATAGACTAACTAGATCAAGCTAGTCAATCTAGTTGGCAAAACAAGAAAATAAAAATTCAAAGTTGAAACATACAACATATAACTTGTATTAACACTAGTTAATATAGTCTGCAATACAACATATAATGACAAATAACAAGGAAAAAACAATGTAATTTAGATGTTAAATTATCCGAAAAAAGATTAAGACATTTTTACTAAAGGTTATGATTGATAGTGTAAGATTTCAAATATACTTTATTATTTGTTGGATAGTGTTAGTCTAATGTTTTAGAGAGCTAACTATAGAGGAAGTGCCATTTACATAGCCAACTATAACAAGTTTCAAGGGTAAGCTAGAAGTAACTTAGTGGCACTAATTGCTAATTGATGCATCACACAATCAAATGGAAAGATGGATTCCTAAGGTTTAATACAAAGGTAAACCCTAGGCATTTCTTAAATACCATGAGGTACATGGAAACTAAAGAATATGTTTAGCTTTGTACTACGGCTATGACTATTGGGGCAAGCCCCTCACATCATAATATTTGTAAATGATATACAAATACCATAGATGGAATATCATGTATCCCTTCATGACAATAACTAATTAGTTTTAGAATTGTTAGTACATAGTTTCTAGTGAAAGCCAAGAAAAATTAAAATAAAGGCAAAAATCAATTTTATCAAAAATCAAGTTTTATAATTTTTGAAAGTAAATAAATGAACAATTAGATAGAAATCAAAGTTATTGTAATTGCAATGAAATAAAATTTAATTTTTTTTTGCCTAAGATAAAAAATAGAAACATACAACAAGATCGATCAGCTTGATCTAGTTGGGAAAAAAAGATGGAACAAAGTCGTGATAATCGACTCAACCTATTTTTGAATAGGTCAAAATAAATAAATTCTATCCTATCGACTTAGATTTATAGTATAAAAACAAGCACATAACTAGATCAATATGGTCGATCTAGTTGACTATGTGAGTATAGTTTTACAAAATTGAAAAAACTAAGAAAAATAATACAAAATTTGAATTTTAGCTGAGAAGTGTGAAATGAAACTTGCTTAAAATTTTGACAAAATGAAAATACTAGATTGTTTAGAATGAACCTAGAAAATAAAACAAGGTTGTCCAAGTTAATGTAGCAGTTTTTATTAAAAATGTTGAATTGATGTTTGACTATGTCATCCAAGCAAGTTTTTGATCCTATAAAGGTAGAAAATAATGTTACTGAATAGGATCAAGTTATTCTATCTAGTTTAAATAATAATTATAAAAAATAGTAAAATAAAATGTATAAAGGAATGAAAACAAGCAAGTTGATTTAGTTAGGCACAAAAAATAGAAAAAATAAAATTGGATCGATCAATTTAACCCAGTTGGTTGAGATTAAAAACCCTATGCATAGAAAATAGAATTAGATCGACACGGTTGATACAGTTGAGAAACATACACATAAAATATATACTCAGTTGACAATCTTGACTTAGTTAAAACCCGTGCATGTAATAAAAAACTCGTTTGATAACATCGACCTAGTTAAAAACCTACACACATAATATAAAATTGGATCGATAAGCTCAATCTAGTTAACTATAAATGAAAATTAAAAATTGTAAGGATTAGATTAACGTCTATTTCAATAGAATGTATACAATGAATTAGGATGGTTATTTAAAAATTTATCATACTTAATGGATTCCAAGATCAAATAAGGCAACCTTACCAAAATAATTCATTACATTGCTATATATATTAAGACATAAGAAATTTAGATCTACTAAATATAACTAAGCAATGTCTTACCACACAATACTAAAGGAGAGGGTTCCAAACCCACTAGGCAAATGATATTATGCAATAACCCTAGCTAGGCCTCTAATACATAAAAGAAAATATAATCTAGTGGTAACTAAAGCTTGTGGCACAAAGGAGTATAATTAATACTAAATAAAATAAAATATGTAAAGATAAATCTACTCAAGTCAATGCAGAGGTAAACTAAGAAAAGAGTACAACATTCATCCTATTACTTTGTGCAATATCTAATCTACTAAATGAAAGATAAAAAGTTAATAATGCTTACCTTGAATTAAACCTATCATGCCTCAATCTCTGCCTTGGCCAATGGTATTTTTCAAGAGGTTGTTTTGGTTTTGAAAGGATCACACTATAGAAATCAATACTAAGCTAAAAGATTCTTAATTTGCATCTAAGACTTTCCCACAAAACAAGCTTCTTTACCTTCAAGGTAAAACCCTAAACAATAAAAAATGTGGATATTCTAGATGCAAAGTCATCCATAACATTGAAACTAAAAGTCTTCAAGATACACTAAGTATCACATTACAAGTGATACTTGAAAGCAATCTAATGATATTATTAACAACCAGACATCAAACAACATGATGTTTTTCACATTACAAAGGAAAATACTATTGTGATTATCTTGAATAAGGGGACATGACTCAGATCATTTTGAAATACAATGAAATAATATTAAAAAATGCAAGAATAAATCCATCATCAATGTGATATTATATTGAAAGGAACAATTTGTAAAAAAATAAAAAATGATACATCTAGAAACACAATAAGCATAATTTAAAATCATCTAATAAAATAGGTCTTGACTATTAAAACATAAATCATGGGTCAATATTATAAACATAGTTTTATCAATTGAGATATGTGGAATACCATGTACAATATTACAACTTTATAGCAGATAAGACATGAGATTGATGAACTACAACAATATACACATTTGAAATAAAATCTCTTGCATATATTTTTATACCAATTTCTTGTAGACCAAAGGTTATTGATACACACATACAGGTCATGAGTCATGATCATTAGTTTACATTTATATTTGGACAACTATGCTCACAATAGATTAAGGCAAAAATGGATTAAACAAATCAACACATATTTTTATGGCATGTAAATAAAGACAATCAAGATTCGACATGATGGTAATAAAAATGATTATAAATAAAAATCGTCTAAAATAACAAGGATAGAACAAGTAACACTATGCACATAGGAGGATTACACAATGTCTCTACATAAGCCTTGAAAGACTATATAGGTGGAAGATACACTATGTGTTTCATGACTAAAATAACTTATTTAATTTATTAAAAACTAAAAATATCAAGATAAATAAACAATACAAAAAAATGCTTCAAAAATACAAAAAAATATTAAAGAAAATAAAAACTTGGGACCTATGCATGACATGATTTATAGATACACTATTTATATATGTTATTTATCACATGTTTGGTAGATAAAAGTTTCTTATATATACATATGCATTTTATAATTTATGAGTGAAATATGGAACATACAAATAATATATAGACACATAGATGTTGGACTTTCCTATATATAGTATCCATCTCAATGCTAAGGAAATATTATTCCATAGGTCACTCTATCATAAGTTATATATTTCTATGATATTTTATTATGTTGAGCTACCTAGATTGATCACACGTCTTTCTAGTTACTCATATCTTACACAGTGTTCCATGGATATGTTATTTTACTATGTTATGATATAATATTTATGTGTGGTTCCATGATTTATATCATACACATATTTACTATGTAACCTTGTTCATTTATTATGTATGTGATTATTATTATTGTGTCCCTTTTTGATGAATCTATTTTGACATGATACCTATATGCCATGTATTACATATGCTACATACATGCTTCAATGATATATACATTACTATAATGACATATTATCCACATGTTGGCATGACTATACATAATTAAATATATATACATAACATGATACAATTAAATTTCATTATTTTGAGATGATTGACTTATAAAATCCATCCCTCATGTCAAAATAGGGTAATATTAGTGGGATTTTCATATATAAAAAATCCTCAATGAGAATAAAAATTATATTTTGAGAACATATTACATGACCCAAGGAGTTAATAGAGGTATTCACACATTGATACAAGTTTATGGGGTTGTATGTCATGCATATGAACAAACTTTATAGAGACATGATCTATCGAGTACAAATTTTGATACACTTGAGTGCATATGCTATGTAGGTGCACATAGTTTATAAGAACAAAAAAAAAAAACATATTTTCACATACAAATACATTTGAGATACAAGTTCTTATAATTTTGCATATATATGCATATAATTTTATACTAGTTGGCACAAATTTAGTAGGGTATGATATTGGTTCATGCATATATATTCTATTCCAAATACTAGTTGGCATAGATTCAGTGGGGAATGATATTGGTTCTATATATATATATATATATATATATATATATATATATATATATATATATATATATATATAGTGAGCACTATTATTGTTCTTTATTTTCAAACACAATTTCATGGCACTAAGTATCTATAAATCTCAATAATATTTAAGTCCATTTTCAATAGTTGATTCATGTTTCTTAAGATAATGTACCTTGAGGATCAGTGATTATCAATGGCTTCAGATTTAATCATAGCAAGCCCATTATATGGGTCCCACCTTAAGATTGTAAGTTTTAATATCAAAGCTAAATTATTTGTTTGAGATAATGAGGGTAAGGTTCAACAATGCTCAACAGTCGTAACGCTAGTCCATATTCATGAGGGTTAGGGCATATGTCTTATCAACACCTGGGATTGCATTGTTATATAAAATTAGGATTTTAACACCCCTAATTATATAATGGATCAATGAGAGGAACAATTATTGAAGGCTTAGACAAAGAAGCATCATCTCCAACAAAGTTGAAGTGAAACATGGTTTACACACATACATTTTTATTCCTTCCTTGCTCTTAATGTTTTTCAATTTTTTATTATATTTTAGATTTATTTTTTCACTCTATGGACATTGAATACTACATGTTTATTGTAGATATGCATAGATAAAATTTGTACAATTCAAACCTTATCACAAATACAAAGTATGTTGTACACACTCAGGTAAATCTTTAACGTTTTACCTAATTTTTTTATTACATTCCAATACTAGAATTAAAAAAGGGGATTTTTAGCCACTAAAATATGGTATTAGACACTTAAAAATGTCAATTTTGACCAACCTTCAACCTACATGACGTGCGCTCTCTCTCTCTCTCTCTCTCTCTCTCTCACACACACACACACACACACACACACACACACACACACACACACACACACACACACACACATGTCTCTAATCTACCATTTTGTCACATCCACATGCTAACTATGAGTCCAATCCTTACAATTTGGTGTTAGTCACATGAGGAATTATCTCAAAATGCAAAAATAGTAAAATAGTATACTTAGAGATCTAAATATCATATGATCAATGTTATTGTCTCCTGCACAAGAAAGCCAAATTTAGTAGGTACCATTAAAATATTATTGACCAAATATGATAGTTTTGTCCTTCACCCAACAATAATCAAATTTTAAAATTGTATCAATCCAATGGGTTAGCCCAATTGCCTAGTGTGTTGGTGGCATGAGAAATTACCCAAATATATGCATATAAATATAAATTAAGTGCATAATTATCATCATATAGAACTTATTTATCAAAAATATATATATTATTGCACATTGGGAAAAACTACCACATTCTTCCTGAATCATAAATTTGTCACTAGGAGCAGTCATCATCAAAATATAAATCATACCAAACCAAGTCAAAAGGGAGAAAACCTACACATTCATACTAAAGAGGAAGAACTATGTGTGGTTTATTTTCCTTCTTTGAATTATTGGTTACATAGATAGTGGTTAATCATCAATGAAGGTGATTGGCATCAACTCAATCCATTACAATTCCCAAGTTTTTCTAGGTTTTATTCACTCACAAGTGGACCTAGGTATTTAGATGAAGGATATGCATTTATGGGTGCCACAAATATGATCATACCACAAGATAACATATGGAGTTGAAGCAGAAACATGTGCACCTATTTGTATTAAAATAGAAAAGAAAATATCTAGGGATAGAATTGTCCATATCAAAACATAATAGAAAATTTTACTAACCTAAGGCTAATTTTTTTTTTTTGGCATGCACAAATATCCATAACCTACATCGAGTGACTCACATTCCTATTCATAGCCTGCCTTGCTAACAGACACTAGTTTTAGTCCTACACAACACAAGGAACCAATAAATATCTTGTCCTTTATTTTAATTTTCATATTTATAAGATGTCATTGTTAAATCAATTTCATTCTTATACATTCAAATATATTCTTGAGTACCATACTTTATGACTTGAATTATACAAATAGTTTCTATATTAATTAGATTAAGTAATTAATCTGAATTAGGTTAAAACACTTGTGAATAAGTTATTTAAACTATCCTTACATAGATGATGTATTGGATTTCAATCACATTTTCATGACCATGGTGGAAAGACTAAAAGTGACATGTTGAAAATCCATTCCAAAATTTTACTCCCAGTAAAGGATATTAATGGTTGTTTCCTCATCTTCTTATTATTTAAAAACTCAATGTTGGGTGGAAGATTGATTTGTCAACCACCACTTAAAGCATAAGGTTTCAAACAACATTTAATGGTATTATTGAACCTAAGTTTTCACTTTTTTTGTGTGTTATTTATCGGGGTCTCTCTCTTAATCATTGCCTTGATCATTTGGGTGTCACTCAACCGAATGTTTGTTATGTGGCCATTGAGATACCCATAATTTTTTTTTAGTTTTTTACAAGATCAAAAATGTTTTATCTTGGATTCCTTATTTCTACACACATTTCAGACTAGAACCATTTATCTAATAGGGTATCATCTTGCGATAATGGCTCGTGATTCTTGATACTCATGCTCAAATTTGGCATAATTTTAGAATGGAAATTCTTTTTTTTATTTAGAAAGAAATAACTAGTTATTTTTTCTAATTATATTGTGAATATCCATTTTTTTACTTATAAAAATGTAGTAGTTATTTATAATCTATTTATGCATATAAAAGTGCATGTGAAAACAGGGTGGCCCTAGGGGTCTCCCATCTTTAGACTCTTTTGAATAATTCAAGTAATTACCCTTGAGGATGGGGGAACCCGCACAATTGTTCCCATCATCATTCCAAAAATCTTTTGGGGTGGTCTCCATTGTGTTGTCACTCACCTTTGCCTACTTAGCAAGGTGTTTGGAGATATCCTCCACTTTATCTGCTTGTTCAGTGTGGGAGTTAGAATGCAACATTATTTACACCCCATGATGGTTGGGTTCTATCATCTCGTATTGATAAATTCCCTCATCTAGACTTTGACCATTTCTCCTTGTTGTGTAGAGTCAAGCATTATGGAAGAAGAAGAAGGACATTTGAACAATGGTAATGATGGTTGGGATCCTATTCCTATGGGGGAAGAACTCCTACATGTTGGTTTCAAAATTTTTGATGATTTTATAGTTGTTTAGTCTTTTAGTGTAATTTAATTCTTTTAATTTTAGGAACTTCTTTTCTATTTTGTTCCTCGACATATTTTATGACTAGTGTGTATAACATGACGTACTCTCATACTATTTTATTTTTTAATAGTTCATATTAATTCTCTTTTTTATTTAATATATAGATCTATTTCTTTAAAAAAGGGGGAGAGCGGAGGGAGAAGAGGATGTCAAATTATATTAATACATAAATATTTTTATGGTTTAAGATGAACTATATTATTCATTTGTAGGTATGCATTATATGGTACATAATTATCCATAATTTATTGTGAATTGACATTATTAATTAAATATTTTTAAATTTAATTTTTATTAATAAAGTTTTTTTTTTTTTAAATTTATTATTCTTTAAAAATCTTAATCTTAATTATATTAAGAGATGTAACCTACAGTGGCAATTAAATAATGTAGTGGTGTGAGTGAATAACTTTTATTTTTGTTTAGGTCAACATGTTAAATAAATTTATAAAAATTTATAACCAACCGACATGTTGTTGCGATAATTAAAATCCAAAAACAAGAAAAATGAAGAATAGTGACTTTTGCATTTGAACTTCCAGTCCTGTCACTCCTCTTACTATTATTTTTATTGTCCTGTCACTCCTCTTACTATTATTTTTATTTTGTGAGTTATGTGCTTGGACTTCCACAGTCCTGCTACTCTATCCAAGATGCTATTTTTTACTTCGCTGGAGAGATTGGAAAAAGATTATTTTGTGCTAAACAAATCAAACAAAAAATGGATATGTTTTAAGAAATAAAACCTTCTCACTCAACACTATGTTGAAGAATTCTGTAATTTCCATTTAATGAGTGAAAACCTAAATGCATAACTCAATAAATCGCATTTAATAAATAAAAACCTAAATGCAAAACTTAAATCTAAAATATCCGTAAGCTAATTATTATCTATAAGTTAATTACAATATCGTTACTATAGAATAAGTGCTCATGTAAATCCACCTGTAAAGCTAGGTGCCTAAAATGGGATCCACTAATTGTAATATGTGGATCAAATCTTGATGTGTAAAGATATGAGCACATAGGGGTCTTAATATTTTTATTTTACTGTATCTTGATACCAGTTTATAAGTTTCTTTATTTTGGTTTATATTTTAATTTTTATAACATATTTATAATTCCAAGAATAGTTAAAAAATAAAAGAGTATTATAGATAATTTTATATTTTAATATTTTATATCATATATATTATTAGATATATATTGTAACTTTTAATAACAATATATTATTAATGGCAATGAGAAATAGAGACAAAGTTTCAACCTGAAGATACAAAAGTCTCATAGAAAGGGAGAAAACAACAATTGTGTCGTAAAAAACAAACACAATCCAATGAAAAATCATGGATAAGTCAATTGAAGAGAGGAAGAACTAAGATAGTCTTTACTCTGCGCTTTTTACCCTTTTTCTTCTTTGCTTCCTGCCACACTTCTTGTGTCGGAGCCACCGTGACTATCTGCAGTCTTGTATTCTGAATCTTTAGAATTGAGTGAAAACCTAGCTGATTTGGGTTTGTGCTTGTCACTAATTCCTTTTCCGAGTCCAAGATCTCTATTTTGTGGGCATATTTTACATCTCCGAGTGTAGATCCAAATGGGTTTAAATCCATAGTTGTGTTTCGCTCTATGTTCCTTTTCTCATTGAGGTCTGTGAACTGAGCTTGAGTGTTTTACACCTCCGGCGCATTTATGTTCGGTCCCTCCTCTTGTTTGTGTTCTATCACCTCTTTTTCTTCTTGTGTCGGCTTGGCCCATCGCTTGAACGATGGTTTCATCTCTTTCTTTTTCGGTGGGAAGCTTCGACCCTGGGGGCAAGTGGCCTATAGATGCCCAGTAAGCTTGCATAGGCAGCATCAGAAAGCACTGTTTTCATAGTCCAGGTGCTGAGAATGTTGGATGTCTCCACATCAAATTATCATTTTTTTAAGAATACCTTTACTGAGGTCCATTTCCACACATAGTCGAGCGTATGTGCATAATCCTGACCTTGTTATTTTGTAATCTGATTTGATGTACTTTCCCAGACTATCCCCTATCTTTTTGTAGGCCATGATAAGATATATAAGAAGGTTTAGCAATTGAACCCATACTAGCATAATAGTGACTTAATGGGTTCTTGGATCAAATTCTGGAAACCATGGGGTGAGGTAAAGACCTGCCGTGCCTCAGAACCATAGGCCTTTTGTCAATACTCTTTATTTCATCGTCAAAAAAATGAACGATGAAAAATCCCTTGGAGAAAAGGGAAATTTCACATTGATTTGTCTAGGTAGTATGTACCCACTAGAATAAGGCAGCTATGGCAGGCCAAAAACCGTTGAATCTACAGATGACAGCCTACTTTGCTAAATGCCCTTTGTAATCTAACAATTCTTCCTCTGAGATATCCACTTGAGGCACCTCTTCTGCATATTCCATTATGTAAGCACTCGGAATGGGGGGCCATTCTGTGTCCCTGATTTTTCTGTAGTGTTTTTGATAGCATATTTAAAATATCCTCCTGGTTTGGAAGTGGGTTTTGTTGTTGAAGACATGCCTGGGTCATCACCTCCACCCCTCAATCGTAGAAGTAGCTGGATGGTAGAATCTTTTTCAATGTTGTAAAATTTTAGAGGTTTTTGGTCCTCAAGCTGTCACCCCATGTAAATGAGATGTTGTTCTATTGGAAGTCCTCGTAGTTATTCTATCTATCTTTTTAAGGCCATCACATGGTCAGATGTATGTGCTCATAGATAGATAAATTTACCAAAGAGAGTATTAATCATCATCTGAAAACCTGTCTTCTCTACAAAATCAGATTTGGAGTGGGTATTGTGTGCGTTATTCTGATGAATTTTGTCAAACACTTGCCACGCATCCTCCTGGGACAGAGGATTGGGCATTTTTGATGGTGTCCATGGGGGACAGTGGTTTTATCGCTTTAAAGGAGTTGTATACTCCATTTCCAAGGGTTTTGGACCAGATGCCATCTGGTCAAAACATTCACCATCCGCTATCGTGATGTATCCCTTCCTGCTCTAGGTTGTTTGACTTAAAGCCTCCTTCTTACCCATCGAGATAGACAGGCCTGAACCCTTCCCGTTTCCCCTAGGATATGCTGCTTCTGTATTTGCCTCTTTTTCCCCCCATTTGCCTACGCCACCAGTCTGAGAGCTCCATCCCAGCAGTCATCACCAGACCTGTGTGACCTACGCTGAAGTAGTAAGTCCCTCTACTGTATTATTGCGCGCAGCCATTCGTAGTCGGGAGAATGGTAGAAACCATTTCCCTACTGTGTGAAACCCTCTATTCGATCTCCTCGTTGGGTAAGCACCATCGCTCATATATATATATATATATATAGATATATACTTTTTATTAACAGTGTATTATTGTGAATGTTTTATATTTATAAAAAAAAGTTAATTGTAATTTAATTTTTTGAAATAAAAGATTGAATATTTTATGTCTATATTTTAAAGGTATGTCATTTTTGTTTATCTATCATTTGTTCACGTTGTTGTCTTTAATATTGTCGAGTATATTCTCTTCAATATTTTTTTCGCTGCTCTTCATTTTTAAAACTCAATCATGAACGTGTCATACCTATAAAATATAGACATAAAATATTCAAACTTTTATTTCAAAAAAATTAAATTACAATTAACTTTTTTTAATAAATATAAAACATTCACAATAATACATTGTTAATAAAAAGTATGCATATACTTTTTATTAACAATGTATTATTGTGAATGTTTTATATTTATATAAAAAAGTTAATTGTAATTTAAGTTTTTGAAATTAAAGATTGAATATTTTTATAAATATAAAACATTCACAATAATACATTTTAGGAAATTCACCATTGACCATATGAGAGCTAAGGTCATATTTATTACGATTTTTAAAACTAAAATTATGTTTTTAAAGTACTTGTCACCATGCCAAGCCTATGTAGTTTGAAGACCATATAGTAGCCACTGCCAGAAGCATACATGGTACAATGATTGGAGGAATATCCTATAGATTTACCTAGTTATATCTTGTAGAAATAATAAGTTCACATTGTTCGAGAGCTTTCTAAATATGAAGAAAAATCAAATTTATAAGGGGTTCATAAGTGGAATTCAGATTCTATGTGTCAGGAGTTAGTAAAAATGATGGTGTTGCCTTTATAAGTATTGTCATTATTTTAGATCCGCTGATATAAAAAAATGGAATTAGGAACTAGTCAAGTTCTCACTTTTAATTAATGTCATGAATCCATTTGATACCTCTAGAATCATATGGGTTAGCTAAAAAGTGGCTAATAATTTTTATTTTGAAGCTGTGGGGTATGATTTAGATGACCAGGATAACAAACAATAAGAGATAATGGTTGAATACTGATCAGTCAATAAAAAAGATGAAACCCTTTGTGACATAA
Organism: Torreya grandis; assembly: GCA_037957365.1. NCBI lineage: Eukaryota > Viridiplantae > Streptophyta > Pinopsida > Cupressales > Taxaceae > Torreya > Torreya grandis. Next base: position 5,492,436 of record JARHVA010000336.1, read on the forward strand.
AGATTGAACTATTGTATGCAATTCAAGATCAGGATCAGTCTATATGGTGGTCAATAATCTTGAATTCCATGCAACAATTCAATCTTTATGTCACCAAGGGTTTCATCTTTTTTATTGTCTGATCATTATTCAACTACCATGTCATACCTCACATCTTCACAATAGATATTGTCAACCATTTTTTTAGCTAGCTCCTATGATTTAGGATGCATTCTGAAGCTATCCAATGGATCCATGACATTGTTACTAGAGGCAGCTTCATAAGTTTTTGATTTAATCTTTTTCGTATCAACTGGTTTTTCAAATAAAGGCAATACTTGTAGAAGATGCACATCATTTCTGCTTACTACTGACACAGAATCTAAATTCCACTTTTAAAACCCTTGTAAATTTTATCTCTTTGCATATTCAAAAATATCTCCTTGAACAAAATGTGAACTTATTATATCTAAATGATAGCCATGAAAATGTAAAGGTGCACATGCAGTGTTTTGTTTGTACATTCCATTTAAAGTCACTTCGATATCCTTCAATAGGTGAGGTACATTTAATGGTTCTATCTTTTAAGGTTTTAAATTTTGGTTTCCTTATTCTTTTCCACCTAGTCTTAGTAGGATTTAGAAACATAGTCGTTGGATTTTTGTTTTCCTTTCTTCTTCTCATGCCCTTAAGATTTAACCCTAGTGAATGTTCTTGCAGTTCCATTTAGCACTGTCGTTTAACAATATCATTTGGCACTACCATTCAGCGCTTTCATTCGATTATATTAGGATTTAGAGGTGTTGTCTTGTTTGATATCAAGATCACATGATATATATATATATATATATATATATATATATATATATATATATATATATATATATATATATATATATATATATATGGTTAATTAAAATATTTTTGAAGATAATTTTCTAAAGGGTTGGTGAGCCAACCCCAAATATAATTTGTATCCCTAAAATTTGGTGATTCAGTCCCATCTACCGACCCTAAAAATTGCTAAAAGAAAAATCTAAAAATTATATTATTCATGAATTAATGAATTTTCACTACTAAAATTTAACCTGATGGGAAGCGTTTTCATAGGTTAGCTTTTGAGTATTTGTGTATTCCAAAAGAACATGGAGGTTTGGGTCCACTTTTTGCACCAAATGGATTATCATGTCCATTGAAAAGAAATAACATTAGAAAGTGATACTTCACAATTGCATTTTTTAAGGCTCTCCATATGGTCACTCGACTTGGAAAGGATTAGGTTTTCAAAATCACATCATCCTTCAAGCTCTAGTAAAATAATTTGGGTCCTTTGTTACTAAAAGTATATGGATAGCAATGGATAAGATTAATTTTCATCTAATGGTAATGGTATTATATATGGTCTCTCTATTAATCATTTTTTTTTTATGGTGATATCCTTTTATAAGTTTTCATTAATCCCATCTTGTTGAAATTCCATGCATGTATAACCTAAAATTATTCAGACAAAGAATGTCCTTTATTTTTAAAACCATTTGGAAATCATGGGAAAAAACAAAACCTTGGTTTCTCTAGAATGGTTATGTTGTTATGTATGGTATCTTTATTAATCAACAATCTTTATAATTATCTCATGTTATAAATTTTCATGAAGTCCCTTTTATTGAGATTCCATGGGTGAATGTTGTAAAATAATTCAAAGCAAAAATGTTCACAATAAAAGATATTTTCTTTTACAAACTAGAAATTGGATTTCTTCTTTATAAGTCAAGATTAAGTTTTGTTTGAAAAAAGATAAATACTCTTTCCAGGAAGTTATTGAATTTATTGCCATAGAGGCAATATTTCAATCACATTTGCATGCCCATGGTGGAAAGACTGAAAGTTGTATGTTGAAACTCCTTTCAAGAATTATACTCCCAACAAGGGATATGAATGGTTGTCACCTCATATGAACCTATGGTTGACAAGCCCAATTCTCATTAGTATATTGATTCTTCAACCACCACATGGACCAAATGGTTTCAGCAATTTGGAATTTTAATCTTGAACCTAAGTTTGCACATTTTTCATGGTGTATTCTTTATCAAGGTCCTTCCCTTGGTCATTGCCTTATTATTTTCAGTGTTTATTATTTAAGATGTCTATTTTATGGCCATTTAGAGACCCTTAATCATTTTTTTGTTTTAAATGAAAGAAAAAAATAGTCTTGGATTCATTATTTATGTAGACCTTTCAGACCATTATCCTTCATCAAATAGAATATCCTCTTGGGAGATTGGCCCAAGATTCCTACAAATTATGCTCACCTTTGGCATAATTTCATAGTGGAAATTATTTTTTAATTTAGAAAGAAAAAAATACATTTATTTTGTTAATTATATTTTGGATATTCATTTCTCTACTTATAAAAAGTTAAAGGTTATATCCAACATGTTTATATAGATACAAGTGCACACAAATAAGGTGGCCCTATATGTATCTAATCTCTAGACCCTTTTGGATCATTTAGTCAATGATCCATGAATCATCATCTATATACAACCCACCTCATTTTAAATGAAAACCACTTTGAGGATGAAAGCACCACCATAATTGTTCATGTGATCATTCTCATAATTGTCTAGGGTGGTCTCCACTATACTATCACTCCCCTTTATCTACTTAGTGGGGTGGTTTGGGATATCTTCCAACTCATCTATTTTTTTAGTGTGGGAGTTGGAATGTGTCATCATTGACACCTTGAGATGGTTGGTTTTTGTCATCTCATGATGAAAAATTATCTCATCTAGACTTGATAATTGCTACTACTTACGTAGAACCAAGATTTATGAAAGAAGAAGAAGGATAGTTGAAAAAATGCTAATTATGGTTGGGAAAATACACCTATGAAATAATACATGGTTAGGTAAATAATGATGATAAGGACCCTCTTCATTTGGCCTTTTTGTTATGGTTGTTTTGTCTTTCAACATAATTTTTTTACTTTTTATTGTTACATTTTTTCTACTTTTTGTTACTATATTTAATTATGCATACATTATTATATGGTTTTAAGATATCTTTTTAATATTCATTTTAATTTTTGGTTAGGCACTAATTAATGCATAATTCTATATGGATTATTATTAGATAGGGATATCAATAAGTAAATGTTCAATTGACTTCTGATAATAATAGTTTGCCTTTTTATATTTTTAAATAATCATTAAAACCTTAATTATAACCCTAACCTTCTCTCTTATATATGTAATAACATAGAAGCCTAGTGGGTTAGAGATATTGTTGATGACAATTATTGGTATACAGGAAAAATTAGGCTAGTTTCATTATTCAAAGGAGAAAGCTATGCTACTTAAATGAATATATGTTATATTTTTAATATTTATTAGATTTTGTATGAATGTATTGTGGGAATTTGTCTTATTGTAGCTAGCAGAATTATGGTCTTTATCTATATAATTTAATATGGAATTAATTTGTTACCCACATTTATTGAAACACAGTGGAACACAAATGTATAAAGCTCATTGAGATCCATGTGTATTATATTTAGTAATTGATACTAGACAAGGTCTTTTATGTTATGTTTTACTAATAAAATGATAAAGTTATAGACATATTCACCAAACCCTTGCTTTAGGCCCATCTTATTCATTTCAGGTAATTTTTAGGAGTGAAGGAATGTATCATCAAGGGAAGAAACTTTAGTTATGTTTTTAATCCTTCCCTTCATTGAAGCACATCTTAAAAGGCAATGTTAGTGTATTTAATTGTTCCTACACTATTGTATGATTTTAATCTACACTTTTAATATTTATTTGTAATTTATGGGTAGGTACTAATTGCTACATACTTATACATATTTATTACTAGAGAATATTATTAAATGAGTAATTATTTAATTGGCTTATACTAATAAAATATTTATCTTATTTTATTTATAATTACTTGTTAGGAATGGTAAAAACATTCCATGAAGCCAAGATCTGAAGAGTTATCAACATGAACATCATAAATATAGTTGTAGATAAATAAAATATAGTATAAAGTAAATTAAATGATTATTTAGAATATGAGATAATGAGATTTTAGTATAAATGTAAGCACTTATATAGGTAAGGTAAAACACTAATCTAGCTAATCTAACCGATGTGAGATAAATCTTCCTATAGGACAAACCCACTACAAGACAAAATATCTAGCTAATACACTAATAAAAATAAGAAAATACATAAAATACATAATCTAACACCCCACCTCAAGTGAAGCTAAGGGATAAAAAAATATAAAAAATAATAGTGGTATATCCACAAAATGAGTCCCAACAACTAGGCCTGATAAGGTACTGATATACAATATGTATCCATGAAATGAAGATGGAAGATATTATCGTAACACCCCCCAAAAGACAACTATCATCGATATTGAATTTGTTGATACTCTAAGTCAGAATCATAAGATGACCAATGTCGATGTCGAGATCCTTGGATGAAAGATTGTAGAAGATCCATCTACATCAAATAATGTTTCTTCCTTTTGCCAAAGGAAGAACATGTATGGTGTATTGAAAGTCTACCCATTCCACAATGGAAGATAAAAGAGGAAACAATATAAAGATATTCGAATCATGTCCAAATCTAAAGTATGACATAGATCTATAAAGATCATGCACAAGAACCAAATGTAATGTCATGAAAATGAATTGATTAGAAAAAAGACATGGAATATTCACTAAAATAATGTCCATGGGAAGTGGATTAAAATGATCAACAAGTGCACTCTCACTAAAACTAGTAGAGTCCTCTAAAGTGATAATTTGTTGTGGCTCAATATCTTATATAAGGACAAAAGAAGGTTCTACAATTAGATGTCCCATGTTTGGTAGAAACTTATCCCATAGAGGTGGAATGATAAAAGGAAAAACAATGTCCATCAAAAATGTGTCATCACAAGAAACTATATTAAGAGGAGAGAGTACATCATCAGAAGGTAAAACCTCACTAATAGGTGGAAAAAGAGATGGAGAATCATCAACCATATAACCATCAAAATATAAACCCTCATGAATAATAGAAGAAAGAAGTGGAACAGAAAGAGGTGGAGTAAAAGAGGGTGAAAAAGACCAAGAAAACTTAGTATCCTTCTCAAATAAGGGTATAATAGCATCATAAGACTCAGTATCCTTCTCAAATAAGGTTATAATAGCATCTCAAGCTCCCTTTGGTGATGTGGCATCCATAGTATGAATGTGCAAGCTATCTAAAATATTGAAACAAACTAAAATGAAGAGCCTCAAATTACATATATACAATCCAAGCGATATATTCTTCATTGATGAAGTTAGGAAGATCACCAAGTACCAATCTATATGTGCCTTTTAGCTAAAGGTATATCTTTATTTTGATCTTCTAAATAATGTAATTTAAGATTTTGAGGGGCTCCATTGTTGAAATACAAGGAAGAAGTTGGGAATTAAAAAAAATAATCCCCCCATTTTTTAATTCAAATAACAACGAACAAATAAACCCTCCAAAAAAGTACAAGCCCCCTAATAAAGCATATATTATAGGACCCCTCCCAATTTGACACTTTATAAAATAGTGATTTTTTATAATTTAATGGCATCAATAGATAGAGAATCGAAAAACATGCACTCTAAAAAAAAGAACTCAAATCTGAGTTATGGATCAAAAGTTATAAACATTTTGATTTCTCATAAAAATAGGTCAAAATAATTAAAAAATAGTGTAAACATAAATTTGTGACCAAATCAAAAATAAACATAATCATTCAACAACTTGTTGGAACCATAATTTCACTATGGACTTTAAAAAGTCAACTAAAGTAAAAGTAGTCTTTCTTATTACCTCAATATGTATGCAAGCAAGCTTGAATTTTTTTTTAAAAAAATATAGCTTAATAAAGAAAAATAATTAATTTTCAGTTTTGTTTCAAAGAATAAAATGAGGATAAATGTGGTTTTTGTTATTTTATAAAAGGGAGGTGTTGTCCAAGTCATAAAAACAAACCAACTCCTCACTATTCCACTGCAATCTAAAATGAAAATTTTCATCTTATAAAACTAAAAAAGGAGTATGGTATCTTAGTCCAAATTGATAGCTAGAAAATAAAAATTAGTGGCACCTTCTTTGTTGGAGATAGAATCCACTCAGACCACCTCATAAGCTCAAACTTGCAATGCCTCCTTTCAATGATTCAATAGTAGATTAGAATGAGAAAAAATATAAGCCATAGTAAAAGTTCCACCACAGAAAAAGGGTGTAGGCCGATTTAATGCATCCTCTTCTTCCAACATAGAAGCAAACTCCTTGCAACACAGAAGAAAACTCCTTTCAACATAGTAGTAAAGGTGTAGATTTCGATGCCCCACTAGATTTAGAGTAACAAATGATCCAAAAAAGGAATGTAAATATGGAGTTTTCAACACCAATATTTCCTTGCTTGGAAAAAATGCCTCCTTCCTCTTTCTCGATGCCTTCTCTCCTCTAGTCAATGCTTGCTCTCCCTTCATTCTCTCCATGTAGTAGATCAAAAAGTTTTAATGCCACCTTTAGAGCTCCACCAATCTACCATGCACTTATTAGAAACATAGAACAAATTTTTGCAAGAGAATTACGTTGTAGAGAGGGAAAAAAAGGATTTCAACATAGCTATAGAAAAACAAAAAAATGGAAGTCCTGATAGATAATAGTAAAAAAAACAAAAGGATACCTCTTGTTTTCAAGGCACCAATAGAAATCTTTAACATTCCTCTTCTATGCCTTCTCAAAATGCCTATCATAGATATGAAGAATATCTTCCACAATTAAAGGCTTAAAAGCAAGAGCTTCAAAATCTTTGAAAAGTGTTGAAGAAAGGAGCACCAACAAGGGCACAAAAGAACTCCTTGCACTTCTTAGAGTTGTAGATCTAGCAAGGGAAGATTATGAAAAGTGTTAAATAAAAGGTCAATAACAAGAGCTCAAAATATTTCCTCATGCCTCTCTGAGTTGTAGATCCAACAAAGGAAGATTCTAAAAATTTGTAAGCTTAATAGATGGTTGAAACACTTCAAGGCTCTAGTACCATGTTAGGAATGGTAAACAAATTCTATGAAGCCAAGATCTAAAGAGTTATAAAAAAGAACAATACAAAAATATTGTAGATAAAATAAATACAACACAAAAGAAATTAAATGATTATTCAAAATATGAAATAATGATATGTTAGTACAAAGATAAACACTTACTTATATAGATAAGGTGAAACATTAATCTAGCTAATCTAACCAATGTGGGATAAATCCTCATATAGAACAAAACTCACTACAAGACAAAATACCTAGCTAATACGCTAGCAAACATGAGAAAATACATGAAATACATACTCTAACATTACTCACCAAATTCTCATCCCTAACCATAGCCTCCTCTCATATATATATATATATATATATATATATATATATATATATATATATATATATATATATATATATATATATATATATATATATATATATGAGAGGAGGCTATGGTTAGGGATGAGAATTTGGTGAGTAATGTTAGAGTATGTATTTCATGTATTTTCTCATGTTTGCTAGCGTATTAGCTAGGTATTTTGTCTTGTAGTGAGTTTTGTTCTATATGAGGATTTATCCCACATTGGTTAGATTAGCTAGATTAATGTTTCACCTTATCTATATAAGTAAGTGCTTATCTTTGTAATATATATATATATATATATATATATATATATATATATATATATATATATATATATATATATATATATATATATATATATGGGAGGAGGCTATGGTTAGGGATGAGAATTTGATGAGTAATGTTAGAGTATGTATTTCATGTATTTTCTCATGTTTGCTAGTGTATTAGCTCTTGTAGTGAGTTTTGTTCTATATGAAGATTTATCCCACATTGGTTAGATTAGCTAGATTAATGTTTCACCTTAATTATGCTAGTATAATAGTATATCTCAATCAAAAAATATTTACAGCTACTAACTCTCCCACCCCCTCTCTCTCTCTCTCTATATATATATATATATATATATATATATATATAGAGAGAGAGAGAGAGAGAGAGAGAGAGAGAGAGGGTGGGTGGGAGAGTTAGTAGGTGTAAATATTTTTTGATTGAGATATACTATTATACTAGCATAATTAGGCTAATACTCTTAATTAAAAAAGTTAGCTATGATACTTAAATTAATCTATGTTGTTTTATTTAAATATTTCATAGATTTGTTATGCATGTATTGTGGGTGTTTATCTTTTATTATCTAACATGATTTTGAAAATATTTTTAAATAAGAATTAGATTTTTATTGTAATGAATTTTTATTATGTCTCATGCTCTCATACATTTTTTTAATTTTTTACACACACACACACACACACACACACACACACACACATATCATCCAAAAAGAAATTAAAAGGAGATGTTAGTGTATTTAATAACACATACATATTTTTATCTTTAAGAAGACTTGTTCTACTACAATAATTACTCTCTAAATCCTTAATCTTAACCCTATTTATCATTTATATAATAATATTGAAGGCTAATTGGGAGAAATATTACAAAAAAAAGTTTAGGCCAGATCTATTGATTTAGAGGAGTAATGCTACCTACAATAAATTTATATACTTTCATTCTTTAAATATTCATATATTTATATATTGAATGTATTATGGGAATTTGTCTTATGGTAAAATTACAGTAAATCTAAAATTAATTCAGTAATTTAATATTTTACATCTTACCAAAGGACTGTTAGCTATATATTTTTTAAATTAAACATCACTTATATTAATTATACATAAAATACACAACTATTTATTAGAAAAATGGTGAAATGGAATCAGAGTATTAAAAAATACATAACTATTATACGTATATTTAATTTTTATTTACACCCATTTAATTGGTGCTTTTTAGAAAGCTTTATTGTAAAATATAAATCTTTCTAAAAATAGTTTTTTTATAAAGGCTTGTACTTATGAAGGCTTCCTTTTGTTAAGAAAGAAGTTTTCATTGTCACCGATCTAGGAGCAGACGGAGCTCATCTCCCCATTCCCAATAGTGTTTGCCTCTCTATAGGGTTGGCATGTTTGACTATCTCAAATATAGTAGTGGCAGATGCTGGCATCATCCTCCCCAAGACAAATTTCCTCACCTAGCTTTTGTCATTCCCTCCTCTTGGCAAGCTGAGGACTCTGATGTTAAATCACAGAGTAATAAATGGAAGCCCCTCCCTAACACAATAAATCCTCCAAACATCAATGACTAGAAGAATAGACCTGATAATCCCTTTCCCTACCTTCTCTAACCACAATGTTCACCACAACTACCTAATGGCCTTGGTCTTTGTCTCTATTAATGTTTGTTTATATAATTTTATTTATTTAACGACACTTTTAATATAACTTTAATTACTGTTTAACCTTAATTTTAATAGTGTGATGTAAACTTATTTTCTTCAAAACTTCTTCAGCTCGATTTATGTGCATTTTAAATGTGATTTCTTTTAATTTTTGTACAGTTAATATAGTACTATATAGAGTACTATATTTTTTAATAATAAAAATATATTTTTTCAATTATTTATATATATAAAAATATATAAAATATAATAAAGGGAAAAACTGTAATCTTTTTAATCTACTTTTCTCATCACTCCGTCTGAAACATCCGTTAATTCGCAAAGTCTTTTTATGGAATATGGCATTCTCGAATTGTCAATATATTTCTTTTTTGCCTGATCTCTATTTGGGTATCCTGTGAGGAGAAAAGGCCATGTAATTATCAAGGGAGCTTCTGTGAGCTCCTGCTTGTAAGGAAGATGGAAATTTTGTTGCGCCGCTTCCCATAAGATGAAGAGCTGTGACATTATCATCATTGAACTGTCTCACATTTTTATTGTCTTCAGCACATCCATTCTCATTGCCCTTCATCGTGAATCCCTTGTTGACAAACATCACACGATGTAGGGATATATATTAGGGTATAATTACTTGAAATCCCATTAAAAGATCCACGATTAGCGGCTTAAAGACGAGAAATTGCATCGGAAATTATTAAATATGACCATCATGACATTGAGAGAATGCAATGTTAATTGCATAGGAAATTATTAAATATGACCATCATGACATTGACAGAATGCAATCTAACAAATACAATTAATTTTTTTTCCTAAAAATAGCTAGAGTAATGCTTTTGTTGCTAAATTACAAAACCATAAACATGTAAAATTTAGGTAACTAAAGCTAAGTTCTCCGACAATCTTTAAATGTATTTAGACTTTAATTATTGGTGGCATACATGCATTTACCATTTTCACTTGTGAAGATTGTTTGTCTCCATTGAAATCAGTGTTTCAAGGTGAGTATATTACACTAAAGCTCAATTACACGGAGGAAAAAACTGAGGGTATATATTGGGGAAACGGCGGGGGCTGATGATAATAAATGCCACCGTGAATTCCACTATCAGAAAATAAGTTCTAATCAATTTTCATTAAACTTATTAAAATTTCTCGGCATTTAAAGTTCTCCTTCTCCTTATCTTCACTCCATCGGTTTAGCTTGTCAATTCTCCATCAATAACAATATTTCATCATTATGACATACATAATTTCAAAGTTTATTAAAGGTATAAAAGGAAGAGTCTTAGATTAGGGATCAGATTATAATGACAATTATATTTTATTTATGGTACAATAAGATACTATTTTATAAATATGTTATGGTAGTTGATTAATTGTTAAATTAATATTTTTGTATAAGAGTGATTAGTATAGATTTTTAAATAAAATTTTATATTATATTTTTTTAACTTATTTAAAATTGCAATATGTGAATAATAATAAGATATTATTTCATAAATAAGTAATATAGATTTTTAAGTAAAATTGTGTACTATATTTTTATTTATCGCTGATTTAAAACCGCAAATCATAATTAACAAATTATAATTTTCAAACAAAAATATAACACAATTTTACGCAAAAATCTACAATAATCAATTCTTAAATTATTTATATTAACTAATTGACAATGAATAAAACTATTATGTTTTATTCTTTCAATTAACTAACTTCTCATACTATAGCATATGACATGAAGTCAAAAAAAATATTTATGAAGAAATTTGATTAAGTCAAACTTTAGCTTAATAGTCTCGACGAAATCCAATACATGTATATTGGAATTTGGTGTTTTGTTCTTATTAAATCGAGAAGTCTTTGTCACGTTTCTTTGCAGCAGTGAATGTGGCAGTCAATTTCGAATATATAATCCCAAAATCAATCCACCAAAGTAAGTGACATTAGGCCGCTGCTGACGTCTCAACGATACAGATTTGATATTTTTTAATTGTGTATTAATGTTTTGGACCATTTGGCTTTTAATAATTTTGAAGTTGCTTTCCGATTGAAGGCGGTTGAAAATATCATAATTCCCACCAATGATCATACTTATCAATGATATCGTTGAGGATGCCAATTAATTATGTGACTTGACTTATTAAAGTGCCATTATTGTGATTGCCGTTTCAAAATCCTCTTCCTACCATGCCCATCGGCCATGATCAGCCTCCTGTTAGTTCTTTTCAGTTCAAGACCAAACTTCAAAAATTTATTCCATTCAAAACTCAAACTCATTTGAATAAGGAAAAGTAGCAGAAGAATTGATACAATATATTAACATTTAACATATAATTGATCTACTGAAAGCAGAAATGAATTTCACTAAATTTTATTGATCTATTGAGAAAATGGATCTCTATGAAGAAAATCTAGGAGGAAACCACCTTTGCACATGGGACACTTGGAATCTTGGCTATATAACATAAAATATATTAGACATTTCTGACACCCAACAAGTCTCATGTCAGGCGCAGATTCTTGTGCAATATTATCAGTAGTACTGATATGGTGGTTGTAATTTTTCTTTCTGGTCTTGTGAACTTTTGAGGTAGACAAATTCAGGTTAAGGTCTAGTTTTTCTCCTTCTTCTCCTCCAATAAAACTGAGTTCTGAGCTATTCTGACTTGAAAAGGCCTTAGAGCTTACTTCAGTTCCTTCTTCCGAATTCAGGTAATAAACTGCTCCAGTCTGCACAATAATTATAACATAGATGTAAAAAATGCAACAACAAAAGCCACAAATCACGAAACAAATATCACAAGACTGACTGCCTGATCTGAATAATGACCGAAAACTTATGATGATAAAATGGGTTTGAGCAACTGACCTTCAAGTCTAAGCATTTCTCCCACCCAAAAGGAAGGAACTGCCCTTGATCCAATTCCAGAGATCAATCTCTGTTAAGTCAGAGCTACATGCAACTAAAAAGGGGTAAAAATTTATTAAAAACAAACCGAGAACGGGAAATTACATCATCATATCCTGCTCAAGAAGTTGAGCCAGGGTAGGAGATAGTCCCAAAGGCAGCTTATACTGATCGTAAACAGCCCAATTCGGCCCATGGTCCGTGGCCCATTTAGCAAGACGGTCTGCCACACTGTTCCACTCCCGGGGAATATGCTTAAAGGAAATCAACTCGAAAGACGAGCTTAACTGACGGATCTGCTTGATAAGTGCATGCAGCTTCCAATCCACACTGTCAAAATTGCAATTGTTTAACAAATTGACAACCACTTGTGAGTCCGACTCACAAATAATACTGAGCCACCCCTACTGACAGCAAGTTTGCACCGCCTCAAGGATGGCCAGCGCCTCCATACAATTGTTGGTATAATGGCCTTTATAAACTGAGAACAAAAAAAGAATAGAACCAGAACTGTCCCTGCCTATGGCTCCAATTCCAGCAACGCCAGATTACCCCTAGCCGATCCATCCACATTCACCTTCACGACTCCCTCTTCAGGTGGCATCCATCGACCCAGGCGGCTAATTGGGCGCAGCCGATGCCTGCTGTTGGATGTGGGACGCGTTTGACCATAGGGGAGCACTCCCAAGGTTGTGCCAGGGGAAAGCCGAGACAACACAATAGCGTCATTCGGCTCCAAATCTTCCCCACGTCCCCCTTTAGCCTGAAGCATTTCCTGTAGAGCAATGAGAACTTTCAGCCATAAGTCTCTTATGTTCAAACTGCGGTCTTGGAAAGTTATTCTGTTTCTTTCAAGCCATAGGTGCCAGAGGATAAAAGTGGGACCAACAGTCCACACATTTTGCAGCATAGGCGCCTTGCAAGGAGGTTTATCCTAGCTTTGACAAAACTCAGCCAAGGAAAGAGCGTGCCAGCATGGTCTCCCCCAGGCGTCCCACCATAGATGCCAAAGACTTCTGGCAAAGGGACATTGAAAAAAGAGGTGCGCTCCATTCTCCTCGCTGTCATGATAGAAAACACATACAAAGGGACCCTGAAAACCTCTTTTAGTGAGATTATCCCAAGTAAGGCAGCGCCTATCGGTGAGAGTCCATAAAAAGAAATTACATTTCAACCAGGCTGCCGAATTCCAAATTTTCTTGCTCCAAGGAAAATTAGCTTCTCCAAAAATTTTCTTCAGCAGCTCCCAATAACCGGAAGAAACTGAGTACCATCCACTGGGGTCACCGCCCCAAGCCAGGTCATCACTCTCTCTCAAGGAGCTACAGCTCCTGGTAGCCAGAAGCTGGGCTAAGTCCTGCTTGTCTTGCATGGTCCCTCCCTGCGGCCAAGCAAAAGCATCTTTCCATCTAAAAGCAATAGCAGTCCCCATTTGGTACGCTTCCTTATAATGCTCAACAGTACTCCACCCCGCAATACGAAACACTTCCCACAGGTCCCAAAGGTGAGGATGGGATGTTAGGATGGGAGGAGCACCATTCCAAGAATCTTCCCAGAATAACGTCTCAGCTCCACTGTTGCAGATCCAAAAAAGGCTGGACTGCACCAAGGAAGCGTGAAGTTTGAGGGTGTTCCACACCATGGAACCTCTTCCCTCAATGGAGAACCTGGGAATCTCCATCGGATCAGCTCGAGGAAAATATTTCAGTGACAGGATGCGGGCCCACAAGTGCGATTGGTTGGTACACCACCACCAGTACAGCTTTGCCGCAAGAGCTTGGCTGGACAAGATAGCAGATCTAAGCCTAAGCCCCCCTCCCTTTTAGGCCTATAGACCGTGTTCCAGTTAATCAGGCTCCATTTTGAGTTTCGGAGATTGCCGCTCCACAGAAATTGCCTAGAGAGAGCATCATATTCATGGAGAAAATACATCAGGGCAGCCTGCACCATACTCCTATAAATAGGCAATGCTTGAATAACTGACTGAAGAAGAGTCACACACCCAGCCGTCGTAAGCCAACGGTGGGTCCAATGATTGACTCTCTGCCTTAACTTATCCAGAATGTTCTGCCAAAAGAGCCTAGGTTGCCTACCAACCACAATGGGAACTCCCAAATAGGTAACCGAAAGAGGCTGCAATTGAAATCTAAGAATAGCACCAATCCTTTGCTGGATAGAATCAGGAGTATTAAAGAAAAAAATGGAGGATTTGTGCTCATTTAATTTCTGTCCAGAGGCCAATAGATATGTGTCCAAAGATTTTTGAAAAGCTTGCTCCTCCTGAATCTGGGCTTTCCCTGCCAGAATGGTGTCGTCCACAAATTGGAGATGAGTCAATTTGGCAGCCCCGTTGCCCCACTGCCATCCATGAATTTGATTCTGTGCTGCCCGAGAATTTAAGAGCCGGCCCCAACCCTCCGCCAGGATAATAAAAAGATAAGGAGATAATGGATCTCCTTGACGAAGACCTCTCAAGGCCCCAAACAATCTAGAAGGCGTCCCATTAATGAGGACAGAGTAGGACGACGTGGTGACACAGCTCAGCACCCAACAAACCTAGTCTTGGCTAAATCCAAAAGCAAGCAAGATTTTCCGCATGAATCTCCAGTCAACTCTGTCATAGGCCTTAGCCAAATTGAGCTTAATAAACATAGCTCTCTCCTAAGAAATGCTCATGGAGTGGATTGCTTCTGCAACAATCACCACTCCATCCAGAATTTGCTTCCCAGCACCAAGCCCCCTGCTCTTCTGAGATGATACTAGGGAGCCAAACTTTGAGCCTCTCTGCTATGAGTTTGGTGATGATTTTATAAACCATATTGCAAAGAGCAATGGGCCGGAAGTGATCCATCTGATTTGCCTGATCATTCTTCGGGATCAGCACTAGGAAGGTAGCATTGATCACTCTAAGCATCTCTTTGTTGTGGTAGGATCCCTGCACAACTTCCACCAAATCTTGGCTGATTATATCCCAGAACTCTTGAAAAAATTCCACAGGGAAACCATCAGGACCAGGCGCCTTACCTCTGCGCATAGCAAATACTACTTTCTCCACTTTCGATTTAGCAATCAGTTTCAAGAGGGCGTCATTCATATCAGGCGTGATTATAGATGGAATGCAGGACAAAACCGTAGCTTCCTCCAAATCAGCAGTAGGAGCCGCACTAGCAAGAAGTTCGGAGTAAAACTGGACTGCTTCCTCCGAAATGGCAGAGGTGGAAGAAGTACGCGTTCCCTCCGAGGTCACAAGAGAAGCTATATAATTCCTGTTGCGCCTTGCTTGAACCGAATTATGAAAGAAGGCAGTGTTCCTATCACCTTCCTAGAGCCAGTCCACCCGGGCTTTCTGCTTCCAAAAGATTTCTTCCCTAAGTTCCCACTCATTAAGATCAGTCAACGCCATAAATTCAGCCCTACGGAGCTCCTCCGACAAGCCAAAATCAAGAATCTGTCTGGTAGTGCTATCCAACCTGTCTTGTGCTCTCTTTTTCATAGTATAAAGATTACCAAAATTGTGCCTATTCCACCCCTGTAACTTTCTCTTAACATACTGAAGCTTCTTGGTGAAGGAGAACATAGCTGTGCCACACTCAGGTCCCCCCTACCTCCACCAGTGTGGCATTAGGTTATGAAGAGAAGGATCTCGGAGCCACATTAGCTGAAACTTAAAGGGAAGTCTCTTGGGACGCTCCATGAAATTGGTTGTGAGCTTAATGGGCCAATGATCAGACCCTCTCCAATCCATAATTTCAGAGGCAATTGAGAATGCACTGGATAACCAAAAGCAAGAAACAAGAAATCTATCAAGGTGCTCAGAAATAACATCCGTACCTGATCTTCTGTTGCTCCAGGTGAATCACCCATTGATGGGTTTAACATCCGATAGGCGCAGCCGGTCCATATTGAGTCTAAGGAGCTCAAACGAGGGGTCTAGTCGATCCAATCCTCCCCTTTTCTCCTCCAGGCTGAGGACCGCATTAAAATATTCACTCATAATCCATGGCAAGTAAGGACAACAATTCCTAACATTGCCTAAATGTTCCCAAAGCTTTCGGTGTCCCTGAATGTCTCCTTGTGCATAAATATTAGTGACCAAAATCAGCTCTCCAGTTTCAGGGGAGGACATAATCATAGACAGTGCCGAGGTTGTCGCCATCCATTGGAGTGGTGTGAGCTTCGCCGGATCCCAACAAATTGCTAGCCCCCCAGCACTGCCTAATGCCCCTACACACTGACATTGACCAGCAGCCCAAAATTTAGAATAGCAGCTAAACATGGCATCAACATAAAGCTTGGTCTCTTAGACACATAAGATATCCAGAGACTGCTCGAAAATCAACTTCCGCATAGTTTTTTGTCTAAGGGTACTATGCAGCCCCCTCACATTCCATGACAGCACTATCATTGATTGGATTGGGTGAAAAGTTCATCCAAGGTTTTAACCTTTCCTGATTCAACCAATAAGTCTCATGTGAGCTTAAGTTTCTCTTGGTCCTTTCTGCGTCCTGGTCTGGAAGGTGTGGAAAAAGAGACTTTCTTGAATGGTCTTTGCATCAGTCCCAATGCATCCACCACTCCTTTGTCCCTTCTGGCGACCACCTTGTCTTTAACCACTTCAGCCCAACTCCCATCCTTATTCGGCTGCTCTACAAGCTCGACCAGATTCCCATCCCCCAAAGCCTTCTCATTATCCTGGCAATGCTGAATCACCATGTCTTGAGAATCAATGAGGAGGGTGCAATTATCTTCCCTCTCTGAGGGTCCTCCCTCCTCCAAAGGTGGAACGCCATCCTCTATGGCCATACTATCTAGAGGTTCAAACCGGTTAAAACTCATTTCTAAAGAGCTGTCCTAGTTTCTACGCTTCTGATCACGTTCTCTCCCACGACGATGAACTTGGGTAAAACCCTCCCTATCTCGGCCTATAGCTTTAGCTGAGGCCAAGGTCGCATCCGCCCCATATGACTGGGCTTTTACATTCGCAGCATTACCAAGCGGAGAAGTTGAGGAACCCAGATGAGTCATTTGGCCTGCCTCATGTCCTCCCTTGGGATCCATCCCTTTGAACCTCCCAGCCTGAGGGCATTGACGATGCAGGTGACCGTAGATATGACAAATTCTACAGCAAAATGGGATAGCTTCGTAATCAATTTGTTGGACCCAAGATGACGACCCAACGCAAATTTCCATTGATTCGGGTAAGGGATTATTCAGGTTGATTTCCACACAGATTCTAGCAAAGGAAATAAGCTTCTTGTCTAAAGACTGATGAGCTACAGCAATTGGCGTTCCCAGTAATGCGGCGATTTGGCGCAGGATATCTTCACGCCAAAATTCCAAGGGAAGTCTCGGGAGACAGACCCATACAGGAACACTAGCAGGCAGGGCCTCCGCAGAATTAAACCCTGGATGCCAGGGTTTGATAAACAAGCCGAATCGGTCATAAAAATATGGTCCTCCCTCGAATATGCGGTTTCTGTCAGATACAGACGAAAAATTGACCAAAAAATAACTATTAGCGGCTAACATGATATCAATATCTCCCTCTACCTGCCAGGTGCGCCTCATCCAAGCTTCCAAGGCAGATTGTGAAATTCGGATACCCATAAATTTACAAATCAGTGTATGAGCCGACAAATATTCCACATCCTCCTTGACGGTGTCTTGAGCAATCACCAGAACCGACCTGTCTTGGCTGCGTGGGAAACAGCCGTTGATCTTAGTCACCTTAGGCCTCTCGCTGAAATAGATAGACTCCTTTGGTTGAGAACACTCCTCTTGACCCAGTCGCTCATGCCCTGTGCCCTCGCCACCACCGCGCAGCTCCTTCCCTCCACTCGCTGCCATCGGATCACCGGTTCTCGTTAAGTCAGTGCTACATGAAGATGGGGAAGATGGTGAATTTTTTATGCTACTTTCCAGCAGATCAAGAGTTGTTGAATTACCCTCATAATTAAAAAGTCTAGGCATAAACAGTGAGACCTCCTCTTTATCCTCACCCTATCCATTTAGCTTCTGGTTATGTCTCTCAACAGCCATATTGCATCAAATATTTCACAAGCCAGAATGAATAACACTGGTGCTCATACACTAACTATGTATATATAAGAAAAAGAGCCCGCTAATAATTTCAACTCTATTGGAAAAAGAAGTGAAGCCTGAAATATGGACCAGATTAGCATTGAAGTTATTATATCTTGATACGCATGGCACTAGATTTAGAGGTCATGGAAAAACATAAAAATGTCTAGGTCAAACTTCCCCTCCCTATTTTGATTTCTTTTGTATCCAATACATTTATAATGACAGAAGTAATGTTTTGTCCCAACAATTTATGGCGCGCCTTGGTTGCATTTCCTTTTGATTTTTCTTATTACATTGACAACATTTATGTGGTCTTTAGTTTGAAATAAATTACTTCATCATTAGTTAATGAAAGTTGTATGAATTTGGACGTTAGCAACTATTTATTTGAATTTTTTAAAATAAAATATATATTTTAAATGTCTAATAATTTATTAATTTTTTTTTGATTTATTAGTAAAGTTGAAAGGTTCATAAAAAATCTAATAAAAATTGTTAAATAAAAATTTTAATCAATAAAAAAAAAGTTATAAATTTATAAATTAAATTTATAATGGTTAAAATATAGTACAACAATTTTAAGGTGTAAACTTTTGCAATCAATTGTATTCTTTTTTTCAAAAATTAGTTTGAATAATTTTAAATTTATAATCAATCAAAATATAATGCAATATTTTCAATATATAATTTTTCACTATTAATTGTGTTTTTTTAAGAATCTTTAATTTGAATAATTTTGAATGTCTTTATTATTTATTTAATATTGAATATTACATTTTTTTCAATTGTGTTTTTTATAGAATTTCTAGTTTGAATAATTTTAAATGTCTTTATCATTAATTTAGTATTGAATGTTATATTTATTTATTTGGTTTAATAAGAGAGAAATCTAGGCATCTCATCTTACACCTAGAGTTGACTATTCTAACATAGGATGAGCCCCTAATAATCTCTGAGAATTGAACCCACAACCAAAACTACTTCTAACACTTACCAAAACCAAATAAATTATACCCCAAAATGAATGTGACATTTTAGTCTTAATCTTCATTACATACAAGATATTTACAAATAGCAATACTCAACTTTCACACTATCAAACTCAATCTTTTTTGGGAATCTTTATGCATGGTGATCGTTACTCAGACATTAATATCTATGTTAAATTAAATTTAAAAAAAACATATTTACGTTTCCACACCCATGTACCAACCTTTTCACTTCAATCATTTATGCATGATGTAAACATTTACAATTTCATTTTCTAAAAGTAGGTGTAAATAGAGTTAAGTATTAAATATAAAGGTTAAGGTAGGAGTGAGTGTGTGTGTGTGTGTGTGTGGGGGGACCTCTATGAAGAAAATCTAGGAGGAAACCACCTTTGCACATGGGACACTTGGAATCTTGGCTATATAACATAAAATATATTAGACATTTCTGACACCCAACAAGTCTCATGTCAGGCGCAGATTCTTGTGCAATATTATCAGTAGTACTCAACTTTCACACTATCAAACTCAATCTTTTTTGGGAATCTTTATGCATGGTGATCGTTACTCAGACATTAATATCTATGTTAAATTAAATATTAAAAAAACATATTTACGTTTCCACACCCATGTTGATGGGGACCATTACCAACCTTTTCACTTCAATCATTTATGCATGATGTAAACATTTACAATTTCATTTTCTAAAAGTAAGTGTAAATATAGTTAAGTATTAAATATAAAGGTTAAGGTGTGCGCGCGCGCGCGCGCTTCCTCATCTAAATTTTTTTGAGTGCACATACTCACAAGATAAGTATTCCCTAAAATAAGTAAAGAAAGAAAATATTTGCTTTACCATTTTGTGCTTTATAAGTATAGAACCCTGATTTTGGCAAGGGTATTTATAAGTTGTAAAATAATTTTTTTAAAGGGTATTAAATGTTTTTAGTACATGTGCAATAAGTTTTATTGTAATCAGTGCATACATTACTTTTACATTTGAAATTGTATTGTTAATCAAAATAAAATAATTTTATAAATTCTTAGATTTGAACATTAGTTCTAATATATAATGTTATTAAAAAAATAAATTAATTAATTTACTTTTCTTTCATTTGTTGGGTTTTGATGATTTGACAAATATCTAGGGGAAATTCATTATTTATGGTTTTGTAAAATATTAAATTTTGTATTGTAAAAATAAAAATATAAGAACCTTAGAAAAATTACTTTCACTATGCAAATGGTCAATATGGAACTAAATGGGAGAACACACCATCATGACCACTGGAGTCTTGGTGTACATTCATGACATTTAAGTTGATATGATCTCTTTCTCTTAGTTTTTGTAACAACATCTAAAAACTTCCGAACAAAGAAAACTAAAGTGTATTGTATACATTTTGTGTATGCTAAACTAACCAATGAAGCTTTGGTGGATAGAGAATACAAGTTTGTAATATGATGTATGTGTATTATCTAAGCAACAGAGCTCTATTTATCTTAATACAAGCTAAATTTTTGTGAATGGTTTCTATTTACAATCTTGATGATTGTATTTTTTTAACTATGTTGATCAAGCCACCCAGATCTCTTTGTAAACCCTACAATCATTAATCCAAAGTTTAAAGTCTTGATGGAGGAATTGATACTAGCAAAAGAAATCAAGACCAATGTAGGAATATTCACAACTCTCCATTTAAAAATCCCTTGGATGACTCTCTGTAAACCTTGATTAGGATAAACAGAGGGAAGTTAGTTCTCATAGTTTACACTACTGATAAGCTGGCATAACCAGTAATACATATGTAGATATATAAATAATATTAACTTAGATGTCCAGGTTCATTTATTTATTCAAAATATTTAAATCAACTGCTCTAAATCCATGTGTATACAAATTATTTATACATATTCAAGTTTGGTCAGAAGCCTAAGATTCAGATGGTAGATTAGTAGTCTTCTCAATTTGTAACATCTTATCCATAATTAGAAAGCACATGAAGCTTTGTCCATGGAAGAAAGGAAATGTCATAAAATTCAAAGCCTTGTAATGAACACTATTATTTTCATATAATATAGTCATAAAATTCAAAAATAAATTGTTAAACTGTCGATATATGTATGCCTCTTGTATACTATGGCATGTAATTTTCATTGAAATGAAATCAAAACATTTAATGATAATTTTGAATAGTCATGAATATTAAAATTACTTCACATACCAACATCACAACATAGTAACTAAGCCATTTTCATTATCTAAGCCATTTCCAAGCTTAGATAGGTTCAAAAGCCAATTTATAAAATGCGTAATTGATGATTGAGATCAGTGTTAAATGAATAATGAGGTACAAATCATTGAACAGTGCTATGAATAAATCCTAAAGATAAATCACAAAACCAAATTATAGCAACTTCCACCACTCCTGATTGTCATAATGGTGTTATTTTGTCTAAAACCAATTTCAAACTCTGATCTCTTAGGAAAATGAAAATATACCAAAGACCCTTATGAATGCATTTTTTTGCCAAAACACCTGAAAAACAATGTAAATTTTTTTAATAACACCCCTTACAATGCTATGGCCATTATATATACTATGACTCCCTTTTATTTGCTTATTAGGGTGGTTTGGGATCTCATCTACCTCATTTTCTTGTTTAATGTGTGAGTTAGAATGTGTCATTATTGACACCTTAATATGGTTGGGTTTTGTCATCTCATGTCAAAAAATTATCTCAATTGGATTTGGCAATTGCTATTACTTACATAGTGCCATGAACTATGAAAGAATAAGGATAATTGAAAAAATGCTAATGATGGATGGGACATTACTCATGTGAGGGAAGACCTCCCTAATATTGGTTGGGTAAATCCTGATGATCAACACCCTCTTCCTCTTGCTTTTTTGTTAGGGATGCTTAGTCCCTCAATATATTTTTTTTACCTTTTTTTGTTGTATTTTTTACCTTTTGTTAGTGTATTTAATTACACATACATTGTTGTATGCTTTTAAGATGTATTTTTAATATTTATTTTAACTTTTGGGTAGGTATTAATTGATGCATATTTATCCACAACCTATTATTAGATAAGGCTATTGATCAAGTAAAAATTTAATTGACTTCTAATAATAATAGTTTTATCCTTTTTATATTTTTAACTACTCACTAAAACCCTAACCCTAGTCTTTTCTCTTATCTATGTAATAACATAGAAGGATGGTGGGTTAGAGGTATTGTAGATGAGATTTATTGTTATAATAGAAGAATTAGACTAGTTCCATTAATCAAGAGGTATCTATGCTACTTGGATGAATCCATGTTATCTTTTTAAGATTTCTTAGATTTTATATGCATATATTGTGGTTATTTTTTTATAGTAGCTAACATAATTCTAGTATGTTTATTTAGAGAATTTAATATGGAATCAATGTGCTTCCCACATTTCTTTTAACAAGTGGAACATAAATGTTTTAAGCTCATTGAGATCCACATGCATTATATTTGGTAATTGATACTATATTGTATAGTTTTAAGAAGCACTTATAATATTTATTTGTAATTTATGAGTAGGTACTATTTAGTACATACTTATACATAATTTATTACTAAATAATATTATAAATTAAGTAAATATTATTATATTTATAACTACTTACCAAATCTCAACCCTAACCCTAGTCTCATCTCTTATCTATATAATAATATATAAAGCTAGTGGGTGTATAGGTTTTGTAGATTAGAGTCATTACTACACTAGTAGAATTAGGCTAGTACTATTAATTAAAAGAGGTGGTAATGCTAGTTAGATCAATTTATGTTATTTTATTTTTAATATTTCATAGATTTATTATGCATGGGTGTTTATCTGTTGCTATTTAACATGATTCTGAGTCATATCAAGATAAATTATTTTGAAAAAAAAAACAAAAAAACAATAGTTTTTTTATTATAACAGATTTTTACAGTTTTGTTCTTAGTGATCTTTTATGCTTATTGTGTCTAGGATGTGGTATGTTCTTATACCTTTTTTAATGGTTTTTAATATATTTTTTGTTTTAGTATAACATATATTTATTTCATGAAAAAACACTTAAGGGGAATGTTAGTATATTTGATAACACATACACATTTTTATGGTCTAAGATGCATTTGTAATATAATTTTTAGATAAGCATTAATTGGTGCATATTTATCCATAACTTATTATGAGAGAAGATTATCGATTAACCATTTATTTAATTAAATTTTGCTAAGAATAAATAAGTCTTATTTTTAAAAAGACTTGTTATACAAATAATTACCCTAATTTCAACCTATTAATTATTTATATAAGAGTATAGAGGGTAGTGGGTTAGAAATATTGTAGAAAAAGTTTAGACCAGATCTATTGATTTAATTCTAGTTCTTTAAATTTTTATATATTTATATATTGTATGTATTGTGGGCATCTGTCTTATGCTAAAATTAGTGTACATCTTAAAAAATAATTATTAATTAAATGTTTTTTAAATTAAAAATCACTTTTATTAATTACACATAAAATATATTAGAAATATGGTAACATGGAATCACACTCTATTAAAAAAGCATCATACTAATCATTATACATATATTTAATTTTTATTTACATAAATTTAATTTGTGCTCTTTCACAAGCTTTTATGTAAAATAAAAATCTTTCTAAAAACCACCTCCTTATAAAATCTTTTACTTGTAAAGATTTCATTTTGTTAAGAAGTTTTCATTGTCACCGATCTGAGAGCAAACGGAGCTCTTCTCCCCATTCCCAATTATTTTTGCCTTCCTTTTATTAATTACACATAAAATATATTAAATATGGTGACATAGAATCACACTCTATTAAAAAAACACATCATAATAACCATTATACATATATTTAATTTTTATTTACATACATTTAATTTGTGCTCTTTCAAAAGCTTTTATGTAAAATATAAATCTTTCTAAAAGTTTTTACTTTTGAAGATTTCATTTTGTAAAGTAAGAGATTTCCGTCGTCATTAATTCCGGAGCAAACGAATCTTTTCTCCCCATTCCCAATGGTTTTTTCCTTCTCGTAGGGTTGGCATGTTTAACTATCTCAAACATAGTAGTGGTAAACACAAACATGCTCCTCAAAATAAGTTCTCTCCTGGCTCTTGTCATTCCCTCCTCTTGACACATTGAGGACTCTGATATTAAATAGCAAACTGATAGGTGGGAGCCCATCCAACACCAATGACTAGGGGAACAACCTTGATAGTCCCATCCCTTACCTCCTCTAACCACCATGTTCGTCGCTACTACCTAATGGCCTTAGTTTTTATCTCTGTTAGTTCTTATTTTTATCATTTTATTTATTGAATCACACGTTTAATAAAATATTAATTATTGTACATATTTAATTTTAACATTGTGATGTAAATTTGTTTTCTCAAAGCTTCTTTTACTTTATGTGATGTGTATTCTAAATATAATTTCTTCCACTTTTTATATGATCAACATAGTACTATTTTTTTATTACTAATAAAAATATATTTTCCAATTAAAAAATATATATTTTAATAGGATATATATATATATATATATATATATATATATATATAATCAGTCGGTCTTAATCTAGTTTTCTCAATATATTTCTTCCGCTATGTAATCTAAATGTTAAAGGGCCGTTTTATATCGTAATTATAAGGGGATGGCTTCACTGTAAATCCCTATATATATATATAGGACAGAAGAGTTTGATCTCCCCAAGTCTCTACAGTAGTAAACCATTCACATGAATGTAATATTTCAACTGCAATATCACCAAAATCCCAAAAGAGCTGTAGAACTATAAAAAAAGATAGAATATTTCTACATCAACTTTCAAAAGGTAAAAGACAGGGTACAGACTAATAACTAGATTATTAACTTTGATTGTTTGTGTTCTTGCATATGTTTTCTACATCGGTTGCTTGATATAATCATAAACTTGGCTTTTGATAAAAAGATTTAAACAGATTTTTCAACAGCACCACTCCAAAGGCTTTCTGTCCTTCGGAATCTAACAATAGATTTATAAACAATTCTGCAGGGATCTCTTTATAATAAGAAATCTCATTACAAACATAGGAGATCAGAGGAGCCTTTGCACTTCAAGCACTGGAGATCTTGGGTAGTTACCATTGAATACATATAACATCTTGGACACCCAACAAGTTTCAAGGCGGCAGCAGCAAGTTCTCTCATGCTGTTATCCTTGACATTCTGCTGTTTCAAACATTTTGATGTGCACAAATTAATGTCGATGTCTACTGAGTTTTCTTCTTTGCCAGATCTCCATTTGGGTATCCTGTGAGGAGAAAAGGCCATGTAATTATCAGGGGAGCTTCTCTGAGCTCCTGCTTGTAAGGAAGATGGAAATTTTGTTGTGCGGGTTCCCAAAAGAAGAACAGCTGTGACATTGTTATCATCATTGAACTGTCTCACATTTTTCTCATCTTCAGCACAACCATTCTTATCGCCCTTCTTGTTCACTCTCAGAGCATCCATCGTGAATCACTTATACAAACATCACACAATGTAAGGATATATATTAGGGTATAATTATTTGAAAGATCCACAATTAGCGGCTTAAAGAGCGGAGAAATTACATTGGAAATTATTAAATATGACCATCATGCAATTGAGAGAATGCAATGTAATAAATACATAATTCTTTTTCCTAGAAGTATCTAGAATGGTAGCGATTTTGGTAGTTTTACCATTTCTAATGCTTTTGTTGCAATTACAAAACCATAAACATGCAAATTTTAGGTAAGTAAAGCTATGTAGACTTTAATTGTCAGTGGTATACATGCATTTAATATTTTTAAAAGTGAAGATTGTTTGTCTCCATTGAAATCCGTGTTTCAACTTCAGTATATTACGCTAAAGCTGTAATATTGTTTAATTTTGGGAAAAATGAGGGTATGTATTATTTTTTATTGGAAATAAAAATTATTGGAAGACGATGATGATAATAAATGTCACCTTGAATTCCATTATCAGAAAATAAGTTCTAATCAATTTTTATTAAATTCATTAAAATTTGTTTTTATATTAAGCTTTTTTTTTTAAATTTTCTTTCGATCGAGTTAGATTGTTAATTCTTCATCAAAAATATTTTTTACCATAATTAATGATTATAATATACATAATTTCACAGTTCGCTACAAAATATAAGAGGAAGAGACTTATGTCCTATGTGTATGTAAGGGAAAAGTATTCTTGAGTGCGCTCGAGGGTGTGGATGAGCATAATCGTACATCCACTCATAACAGCAGATAATGTTATCCAACCCCATTTTAAGTCGCTCTTTTCTGATAACTTTCTGATAAGACAATTTTTTAATAGCTTGTAAATTAGTTGATGCCACATAATAAAGACTAGTTGGAGAAGTTGAAATTGCTTATGTTCAGGAGAAGTAAATTGTGTGCTCCCCTATGTTTTATTGAGAGAACTCACTTAATGGTTTCCTCCTCATATGTGTAAGGCTTTAAAATACGGATCAAAAATTACAACTTATAATTCATTAGATATTAATCATAAATTAATTCTTCATAAAAAATCACAAGATGTAATTCAAAACACATTCAACAAAAATATAATACACAATTTTACTTAATAATCGACACTAATCAACTATCGTATAATTAATATTTTTAATATTATTTATATTAACTCGTTGAAAATCAACAAAACTGTTCTGTTTTATTCTTTAACTAGCTAACAACTTAATCTCCTGCTATAGCATATGACATAGAGTTTAAAGGACATTCACGAAGAAATTTGATTAAATCAAATTTTAGCTTAAGAGTCTCGATGAAATGAATACATGAATAAATTTATGAAGAAATTTGATTAAGTCAAACTTCAGCTTAATAGTCTCGACGAAATCCAATACATGTATATTGGAATTTGGTGTTTTGTTCTTATTAAATCGAGAAGTCTTTGTCACGCTTCTTTGGAGCAGTAAATGTGGCATTCAATTTCGAATATATAATCCACCAAAGTAGTTGACAGTAGGCCCGCTGGTGACGTCTCAACTATACAGATTTGATATTTTTTATTTGTGTATTTAATGTTTTTGACCATTTGGTTTTTAATAAATTTGAACAATTTAATGATTTAAATAGGTTCAATGTCGAAGTTGCTTGACGTTTAAGGCAGTTGGTAACAGCTGTGCAAGTTGAACACACCAAGAATATTTCAACTACAAATAGATGATAGAATGAAATAACATGCTAAGGAATTCATAGTTTTCACTTATACAAAATTAAACATTTTAAATGAATACACTAAAAATAGTTATGGAGGAGGTAAAAACCAATAGTATTATTGATAAAAAGGTATACAAATGAGTAGGGTTTCACCATACTCAAGTGGAGCATTCTTTACAATGGCCAAAATTGCTAGTTTTTATAGAACTTGAGAGAGAGAAGAAGAGAGAAGTCCAAAGGTATCAAGGACACTTGTAAAGCTGATACAAGGAGTTAATTTTGCATGTTAAAAGGGTATGGGATGAACCATGAAAATACAACAAGTAAAAATGTCAATCCAAGTCATAAAACTCTTGCAAAGTGGCATGAAAACTCCTTGACTAGCTCAGAAAAACTGCCTTCATGATTGACCCTATTTGAATGCTTCATAACTAATTAGGGATATGTATGATGATTGAAATGAAGGGTAAGGGTCTTATGCATGCCTCTACATGCATTGGGTTTAGGTGTGGTCATCTATAATCATCCTAAACTGAGATATCATCATATGTTGCTAAGAAAACTCCAATTCCATGTACCC
This sequence comes from Torreya grandis, assembly GCA_037957365.1. Lineage (NCBI taxonomy): Eukaryota > Viridiplantae > Streptophyta > Pinopsida > Cupressales > Taxaceae > Torreya > Torreya grandis. The sequence continues at coordinate 5,520,645 of JARHVA010000336.1, forward strand.
TACACACTTGGCCTCCAAAATGGCATAATTTGGTAATGAAAACATGTGGGACAGAGTGAATGATAAGTTTAAATACCCTTCATATCCTTAGGGGCATTAGTCATGCTTTAAAATTAGATCAAGTGAAACTTTCCACCCTTCTCACTAGCTTGTCCATTAGGCTAGTTTTGACTAGTTGAGTTGAAACACCTAGTTTGGGCACTTATAAGTTTCTTCAAGGCATTAAATTACCATATGGAGTTAAAAAAATTCTATATATTCCCCCAAACTTTGTTTCATTTTCATATTCCTCTTAAATCCTACAAAACACACAAAATGGTTAAAAATATCTTGTTTCTCACCCCATCCATACAAGTCCATACAACTAGTTGGCATGTGATAAATATTGAGTGAATCCTCTGAAAGATCTAGTAGGTTTCAAGAGAAAATTGTTCAATTAGATCATATTTCTATCTCTATTTCCATCAGCAGGTCACTAGGAAGGGTTTTAGGCTTGTTTGACCTCTTAAGGTTTGTTCATACAAATTTGACATCTAACTTGTAGACAAATTCCACAAACATGTCCTTCAAGACCCTTTCTAACATCCTTAAACTCCCTTGGCACCCATGCAAATCCTCTGAGAAGATATGATCATTTGAATTTGCCCTATCAAGCTTCTTTTTCCATTTCCTACAAGTTTAGTTGTCCTAGGGTCCAAAAATGGCTTCCTTTTGGTTAAATTTTCATCCAAATAGATTTAAAATGTCCTAAATGACCTAAAAAACATGTTTTAATTCATGAGGATGTTCATCTCATGCCAAAATGGTGGATCACCCCCCATTTGGCCTTAGGCCTACACCTTGTTCAATAGTCCTGCTTGTAACTTTTGATGTTTAGGACATCCAATTGAGATTCCTTAAGTTACACAAGCTCAAAACCTATAATATGATCTCATAGGCATATCTAAATGAATTATAATTATCCTCTAAGGTTTCAAGTGAAAGTGATATTTTATTTGGTCTTTAGGCCTATAAATGCCTACCATGCATAACTACAACCCTTGTAGTCTTTAGAATTTTTTTGGGTTCCATTCTTCTATGATTATTTTTACATGTTTCCTTGGATTTATTCCAACTCCATACTCCTAGAAAGGTTTAGACAGGTCCCAACTCATCCTTTTGTCACCTTCGTTAAGACTGCTAGGGTTTGTACAAGGGGAAAGTAACCTCTATCTAAGAAAAAATAGAGGGTAATTCCCCTATCTTATTATATCATCTAACCATTTTATAATATTATTTAAGTGGTAAATACCTTATCTACAAATTTCCATCTCTTGGTCATATAATTAGACCTTCCAAAATCACTAAAAACTAGGACAAACTACTAAACAAAGGATTGTCTTCCCTAATGAACTATGTTTTGATGATTGGAGACCCTCTATTTGACTTATTTTGGATTCCAAGGGCCTATATAGGTTTTAATAATCATTATGAATGTGTTCTAGTCTTCATTCCCCATTCTTGCTTCTCATGGATCACTCATACTCTTGGATTCACAAGACTAAGTTTCTTCCTGACTATATTTTACCTTAAGAGGGACCCATGTAGGTGGAATTGGCATGAGTTATAACCTAAAAATAATGTGTAAATAACCACTTTGAACCAGTCTATGGTGAAATATCAATGTTTGGAACCACTTTGTGCTTTAAGTTTATGCAATACCACCCTAGGTGCTAAGTCCCATTTTATTGCCTACCTCAGTCAACATAGTTGACTGTAAGTGATTTTCAAGACATGTAGGTGGTGATTTTCATGATTCAAGATTTAAATTATGATTAAGGACCTATTTATGGTTCATTTAAATCACTTGGAACATGTTTTGATTCATTTACTTCACCACTTCAAACACTACCTCCCTATCAAGCTAGGTGTTACCTTGATTGTGATTGTGTTTGCTTGTTTAGTAAAACTATAGGTATACATTCTATGGATCATGACATTGGGAGTGGTGTTTGAGGGTTATTTTGAAGTTACTAATACCATTTTTACTCTTACTCATTACTTTCATCTTTCCACGTACACCTTAACCTCTCCAACAATATGCCTTTTGGACTGTGTTCTACCTTAATGAAATTGTAGGTGTGCATGCTCTGTTAGGCTTGAAACAAGTGCATAAGATATCTTAAATATTCCATTATTGTTTATCCATGTCCTATATCCATTTTTTCATATTTATTCTTTATATCTCTCAAGAAATCCAATTTACTTTCTCCTTTCCTGCATGTCCTGTTGTAAATCAACATCTCCATAGTGTATGAACTAGGATAGCTCATGAGAAGCAAAAAAAAAAAACAACAAAAAATCCTCATTGCTCAAATATATTAGTGCCATGAATGTTAATTTGATAATTTATAATAATTTAAACATGTTTTTTAGTCAATATTTTCAACCTTTAGTGAGGAAGGGTTTATTTTAGATCAAACCTTGTATATTTCACTATTTGGTTTTAGTGTTTAAATGCCAACTTTTAAGACCTCCAAGAACCAATCTCTAATGCTTATCTTTCCTTAAAAATCTGCAAGGTCATTTTCATAGATGGAGGATATAAGATTAAATAATTGGAAATCATTTAAAGTCCTTGAAACTATATTTTATTCCATCTCTAAAAGCTACAAGACCTCTATTTTCTTAGTTTAGGGACAAAAGCCCTGAACATATTCATTTCACCCTTGGAGCTAACAATTCTATTTTGTCTATCTACTTAGCATTTCAAACATGTAGGCCATGATCTCATTAACATATTAGGACTCCAATAATATTTTTATTTCATGCCTTAAAACTCTATTGAATGCCTTAGTCCCTTGTTTGGGCCATCTGTAGGTGACTATTTACAAATGTAGGTAGTGAATTCAAACTTTGGACAATGGGCATCAAACATGTGGGTGATTGAGACAAAAACTTTACCAAATTTTCCCATAAAATCCTAATTTTTTTAAATATTTACATAACATCCAAAATATTCATCCATAATGCAATGTCATCTTGAGATGTTATAGGTGCACTATTGGATTGCATATAAATAGTGAGCATAAGTTATAGCAATGTACCAAAGATTTTGCTTTCAAAGGTTGGTTTCTCCTCAATGTGTTCAAATGGAGACATAAAAATGATTCAAAGCTAAAAACAAGGTTTCACACCTCCCTTAAAACATTGGAATCTTATTTTATAGCACTTGTAAGTACACATTGAGCTATGGTAGGCAAACTATGAGTATGTGCATTGTATGACAGCAACCATGAAACATTACTTTGATAAAGAGGATGAAAGGTGAATGTAGGGAAAATAAAACTATGAAGACATTAAAAGACCATATCATTTTCACATGAAATCTCTTGAATGGATTTCAACTTGTTGCAAGTGGAAAACTGGACTAAGACCTCTCATAATGACACCCTCTTGCAAGATGACATAATTTGTTCATCCAAACACCATGGAACATGAAAATAATAATGGGTACCATCTTAAAATGAGGTAAAAAATAATTTGAAATCAAAATTAGTAACTAGTTTGTATGAAATTTCTCAAACCAAGGAAAATTCCATAGGGTACACAGATTAGTAGGCAGGTTTGAAAGGTCAACTTCATGAGGATGGTTCATGAAGCACAGGACACCATTTTTAAAAATATTTATATTTAAATTAATGTGTTGGAGTGTAAAACAACCTCCTAAAATAATTTTCCTTTAAACATCTTGAGCTATCCATACAAAGCAAAAACTTTAAAGTCACTTTTGTTTGCCAAGAAGGGTGAAAAGGGAGTAGAACGGTTTTAGCTCAAAAATGCCACTTATAAATCAAAAAAATCATGGAAATGAGAATTAATAAGTTGAAGAGGCACTTCTTGACCATTTATCACATGGCACACTTCCTAAAGAGGTCATACAAATGCCAAACTCTTCTTTTCTTTCAAGAAAACTATATTTTCTTCTACACAACCTACCATACTTCAGTTATGTTAGTTTTTAAAGACTTATATGAACACATGGTACATGAAATTATATTTTGGAATATTCATGCTTCCAAATAAATCAGTATAACTCATTAAATGCACCCTTTTAACCCCTAAAATGACTCAAAATGATTAAAAGAACTAAAAAATTAAGGACCAAAGCCAATATAACATTAAAAGACATAAATTTACATATAATACACCTTGTGACCAAATTTTACACCCCCTAAAACACCTAAAAATCAATCGTTTACCTAGGAGTGCCCCAATTTGACCTAAAAATCAAATTTGGTCAACAAATTAGTGACTCATAGGGGTAATATGCTTACTATACTAACTAGATTAGTAACCTTATTGGTCCATTGAGCTTAGGATTCATCTAAATTATGAGGTAAACAAGGAGACCATTAACCATTTACCAAGATAAGACAACTAATTACTACCTCAACACACAAAACAAAGACACACACCGAACAAATCAAACTAACTAAAAAGACACCCAAACACACATGTACTCAAGGAACTTAGGGGAATCAGAGAAAAAATACTATGTAAAATTAACAATTAAGAATAACTCCCTCCTAGATCAAATGGAAATTTTGTTGAATCTCCTTCTTCATGAGATGGATGAAGGTGCCAAGTATGTTGCTCTCTAGATTGAACACTTGATAGATCAAACCTATTCCTTGGCACCTCAATTATTATGTTCTCAAGTGGATTATATTCAACTAGGTCTATAATGTAAAATATTCCTCTTAGCCTTGTACACATACTTCATGTTGCTTCCCACTCTCTTTCTCATGGTCAACTTTCATCCTCTTTGTAGGCATGGTCTCAAAAGGAATGATTTATTGTTCTTTGAAAGATTGAGGCTAATAGAGATTTGTATTGACCTCTAAAGGCAAATGTAAACCTTGTTCTTGCTCACCTATGACATGTTGGACAATGTCATCTTGCTCATCTATGACATTCTGGACAATGTCATCTTGCATACCATCACTTGTAACCAACTCTAAAGGAGTTGTAGACCTCTTAAGAGATTCAAACTCTTTGAAAATGTCTTTAAATATCTACCATAAGTCATCATCTTCAATTTTATCAACATCATGAAGGGAAAAAACAAGAGATACTCCATCTTCTTTAGATTCCAATAAGGACTCTTTCAAGATTTCTTCTTCAACACAAGGAATGTATTCTTTATCATCAACCAAACAAGGAGATTCAACATAAGATCTCACCTCTTCTTCAGCACTGAGGACCTCTTGAGGGTTTTCAAATTGCATCTCAACTATCATTATCTGATCTCGTTTGTCAAGGGCTGAAATATCTTCAAAATCCTTCTTGGTGATGCCAAGACTAGGCATCTTGAAATCTGGTGACCTAGCCCAATAAGACTGCCAAGGAGTTGCCTTTTCTTTAAGTAAGAATTCTAAATTTTCCTAAACCACTTGCTCTTCTTGAGGTTCTCACAACACAGGTCCATCAAGGCAAAGGGTGATGGGATGAAGACAAAATGAACTAGTTGGTGTAGGTGGAACATAAGGCTCAAAATTAGATTGAGAATGCAAAGTTGGGGATTCTCTTGGGAGATCTTGAGGAAGGGGAGGTAGACCTTGGGCTAAAACAACTTGATTTTATTCCTTCCACTTGACATTCACTTCATTCACATCTGATTCAACTTGGGAACTCTCTTGAAGGAATTCATATGGGATGTGTTTAGGCATATAATTTTCTTGGGGGTCTAAACCTGCCATCACACCTTGGATTAGTAACTTCATCCTTGACTTCAATTATTCAATTTGTTTGGCTAGGTTCTATTGAAAAAGTATTTCTTGAAGCTCTTAGGAATCATCATGAGTATGAAGAATACATGAGGGTTTACATGGAATACAATAAGATTCATGAGGAAGGGTGTGAGAGTCTTGCAAAGGACCAACTCCATTCTCAACTTCACACTCCTTAACAATGCCTCTATCTTCTTTCTTGCCCCATGAATCAACTATCTTACTCCAGCTTAGGATGTTAGGATTAGAAGTCTTTTCTTGAGGAAGGGTGGGAGGGGTTTATATAGGATCAAGCTCCTTCTCAACTTCACACTCTTTATCAAGACTTTTCTTCTCTTTCTTTCCCCATGACTCTACTATCTTAATCCAGCTTAGGATGTTAGGATTAGAGGTCTCATTTTGAGGTGGTGGAGATGAAATATGAGAAGGTAATGAGGGCTTGAACTCCACTTCTTTGGTTGCTAACATGGACTGCTACAAATTCATATTAGCCAACTCAATCTGCTTATCAAGATTAGCTTCAAACACAAGATTTCTCCTTTCAACTCTCTCCTCTAACTGATTGGAAAAAAGATGACTTTGATAGCTTTGATTTGGCTCATGAGTAGGGGTCATATATGGATAATAGGAATCTTTGGGAAGTGGATCTGAACATTGATAAGTTTGGTGAGGTTGCCTTTCATGAACACTTAGCCTATCCTCTAAAGAAGAAATTAGGCCACTCACATCAAGCATCTCACTTGTGAGCCTTTGCCAATTGGATTTTTCAATAGGTACCCACTCTCTTTTAACCAACTATAATGCTTCTCTCACTAGTATAATTTGGAAAATAAATGACTACGTGACTAAAAATTTTAGTCATGACAACTAAAAATGACTAAATTTTACTATTTTTTTGCAACACAACTATAAATGACTAATTTAATCATTGGGTAAAAAACACAACTAAATAATTAGTCACACAAATAAAAATGACTAAATAATTAGTCTCACAAATAAAAATTAGACAATATGATATTAAAGTGGGTAATTAAAAAAAGATCAAGTTGTTGGATCAAGTCATTTGCATGGTAGGGCAGAAGATGTCAAATGATATTAAGCCAGAGAACATGCATATTTAATTTTTGCAGTTTTATTTAGTATTTTTTTTTAAATTTATGGAGTATATTCTTCCTAAATGTTTGTATTTTTATTTCATTTCCTCTTTAGTTTTATCAGTGCATGGACGAAATGAAAACCTGAGTAAAATGAAATAATAATGGCGCATTGAACAAAGAAGAGAGAGAATAATGATTTTGATGACAAACGTAGAGCTCATACGGGGTAGTACTAGAGTGAAATTTGTTTTTTTATTAAATGTGTTGAAACCTCTGGATTGTTTTGTTTGGAGACATTTTTGTTTGAAATTTACCATATTTTGTATTATTTTTTATATATGTAAGTTTGAGGTTGTTTTTTTGAGAATAAATTTGTTTTTAACATGTTTCGAGGTGAAATTTGTTTAAGTTTGATTAAATGTGTTTGAACTACTAGTTTTTTCCAGTTTGAAGACTATCTAGTACATTTTTTATTTCTAAATAGATTTAGTGGCCATTCTTTTCCTTCATCATAATTTGTTGTTTTTGTTTCATTAATTTTTTTAAGGCTATATATCTTTAGCTTTGTCAAAAAAAATTAGGAATTGAGGATGTTCTACTCACTGATTTGTATAGGGAAGGACTGGTTGTTGTCATCTTATGTTTATAATCATGTCAAATTGCCCAGTTTTATACTGGTATTTTGTTCTCATTACATCAAAATTTCATATTCATTTCCTAACATTTCAATAAGGTTTTAATCTAGATTTTGAACCTTCTATTGATGTTGATGTGAAATTTATAACATATAATTGTGTTTTATGAGATTTTTTTCTTATGACACGTTTGAGATGCCTTACTTTCAATATTTGAGCATAACTTTTGTTCTTGCTATCTAAATGCCTCTATGAGGTCATTTAGACATGTTAATTTTATGAATGCATTTTTTTCTCAATATTGGTATTTGATTTTAGGGTTTGAGTTGTAAGTTGGCCTTGCCTCAAAAATTGTTTATGTAACAGTTTGTTAAAATTAAAAGGACAGTATTTAAAAATTAAAATGACTAAATTTACTAGCAATTAATGGAAATCAATCAATTAAATTGACTAAATATACTACTAATTGACGTCAATTAATAATTAAATTGATTAAATATATTATCAATTGACAGAAATCAGTGAATACATATGACTAGATATATAACCAATTTAAGGCAAAATAATGATTAAAATGACTAAATATACTACTAATGGATAGAAATCAGTCAATACAAATGACTATATATACTACCAATGATTAAAATGACTAAATACACTATCAATGGACAAAAACCAGTTAATACAAATGACTAAATATACTACTAATAGATGAAAATCAATGAATAAAAATGATTAAATTTATTACTAATTGATGATAATTAATGATTACAATGACTAAATAAATGACCAATTAAAAATAATCAATGACTAAGTATATTACCAAATTGATCAATCAAAACAATCAATAAATGATTAAAAATGGTTTAGTTATAAATTTGGTCATGTTATAAATGATTGGAAATAAACTACTAATGGCCACATGACCAAGCTTAGTCATTTATATACAATTTTTAGTAGCTTTTTTAGTCATTTATTATTGTTTTCTACTAATGTCTAACCTTATGAATGACATGATTAGGAATCTTTATATCACATCCTCTTTGTGTGTCAAGATCCAACTTGTACCTTTCATATCCCAAAAGTGTCCTCTTGAAGGTGGAAATGGGTTGGCTTGAGAAGTGACTAGGTTGACTAAGAGGAACAAAACATTGACGAGGTTGGTTATAAGACTGATATACTTCATACATGAGCTGACAAGGATAATATTAGAGATGATGAAAGTCATATTGAGGTTGGTAAAGATCATGACAAGATTGACCAAGGACTTGTTCATATTGATAAGGAATGGCACAAGCTTGAAATGTCTCACCAACTTGTATAGAGAAAAAATAAACACCAAAGTCAGCCATGAAATTTTATTAAAAACAATAAAACAAAGAAAAATGTTACCAACAATATTCAAAGGAAAACTTACGCTATTTGACCAGCTAATATATCTTCAAGGTTGTCATTGATGCTTTGATAGATGCCTCCAAAGGTTGATTGTTAAGAGACAACACCAAAAAAATATCAACCTCTTAGACCAAGAGTCCCACAAGGCATGTCAAAAACTATTATCACTTGAATTTTCACCCTTTGAGATGGAAAATCTCTCTTCATCCAAGTGGCACAATGGAAACACCTCTAGTATTTTGGGTATCCTAAGGAATGAATTGAATCTCTAGATAAGGCTAACTCCCTTGATGTACCATTTTGGATCATAACCATAACTAAACTTGGGGAGTGAAAAGGGAGAGAGATAATTGAAAACAAACTAATCTAAGGGAGGTGTTACACCAAATATACTAATGAATTCCATTCATATACATGTTACAGTTAAAATTAAGGGACAAATTGAACATACACTTCTCCAATCTTCATATTCTCACATCAATGTTATATTATGAGGTTATAGATGAATGTATAAAGCTAGGAGAACTAGAAAAGAGGCATAGGAGGGCACTAATGAATAGACTAACTCACTTAATCCTTAAAATTTCCTACAACACTTCACATACCCTTCAAGAAGAAGCTTTCCAATTATAAACAAATGATAGAATTAAATAACATGCTAAGGAATCCATAGTTTTCACTTATGCAAAATCAAAAATTTCAAATGAATACTCTAAGAACAGTAATGGAGGAAGTAAAAATCAATAGCCTTATTGATCAAAAGGTATAAAAATGAGCAATTTTTCACTATACTTAGGTATAACATCCCTTACAATGGCCAAAATGGCTAGTTATTATAAAACTTGAGAGAGAGAGAGAGAGAGAGAGAGAGAGAGAGAGAGAGAGAGAGAGAGAGAGAGAGAGAGAGAGAGAGAGAGAGAGAGAGAGAGAGAGAGAGAGAGAGAGAGAGAAGTCCAAGGGTCATAAGGAAAATTTTAAAGATAATATAATGATTTAATTTTATATTTTAATATGGTATGGTATGAAACATGTAAGGCTAAGAAGTATAAATGTCAATCCAAGTCATCAAACTTTTGCAAAGTGGCATGAAAACTCTTTGATTGGCTTAGAAAAAATGCCTTCGTGATTGATCCTATTTGAACACCTCATAACTGATTAGGGATAAGATATGATGATTATAATTAAGGTTAAGGTTATCATACATACCTCTCCATGCATTGGTTGTAGGCCTGGTCATCTGGAATCATCCCAAACTAAGCTACCATCATCTGCTACCAAGAAAATTCCTCTTTCATGCACCCTACACACTTGGCCTGAAAAATGGCATCAGTTAAAAATGAAAATATATGGGAGGGAGTGAATTATAAATTTAAATACCCTCCATGTCCTTAGGGGCATCAATCATGCTTTAAAATTAGCTCAAGATAAGCTTTCAACCCATCTCACTAGCTTGTCCATTAGGCTAGTTTTGATTGGCTAAGTTAAAATACTTAGTTTGGACACTTATAAGTTTCTTCAAGGCATTAAATTACCATATATAGTTATAAAAATTCTATATATTTCCCCTAAACTTTATTTCATATTCATACTCCTCTCGTAGCCTGCAAAACACATAAAATGGTCAAACATAGCCTATTTCTCACTCCACTCGTACAAGTTCATACATATAGTTATAATTTTAGGGAGATTGAGAGAGTACTTTTCAAGTTAAAATATTTTTCATGAGAAAATTGTGCCATTAGATCATCTTTCTAGCTCCATTTACATCATCGGGTCACCAGAAAGGGATTTGAAGGGTCTTAGGCCTGTCTAGCCTCTTAAGGTTTGTTCATAAAACTATAACATCCAACTTGTAAAAAAATTACAAAAAACATGGCCTTAAAGACCCCTAATAACATATTTTAACTCCCTTGGAATCCATGCAAATCCTTTAATAAGATATAATCATTTGAATTTTCCTTATCAAGCTTCTTTCTCCATTTCCTACAAGTCTGAATTATCCTAGGGTCCAAAAATGGATTCCTTTGGGTTTAATTTTCATCCAAACATCTTTAAAATGTTCTAAATGACCTAAAAAACATGTTTTAATTTATTATGATGTTCATCTCATGCCAAAATGGTGGATTCCGCACCCCCCCCGGCCCTATTTGGCCTTAGGCCTACACCTTGTTTAATAGGCCTGCTTGCAACTTTTGATGTTTAGGCCATCCAAATTATATTCATTGAATTCCACAGGATCAAAAACCTCTAATATTATCTAATAATAATATCCAAATGTATTATAATTCTCCTCCAAGGTTTCAAGTGAAAGTGATCTTCTATTTGGTCTCTAGGCTTAAAAATGCCTATCATGCATAATTGCAACCCTTGTAGTCTAGAGAATTCTATTGGGTTAAATTCCTATATGATTATTTTTAAATGTTTAGCTATATTTATTATAACTCCATACTCCTTATATAAATGTTTAGATAGGTCCCAACTCATCCTTTTGTCACCTTCTTTAAGATTGGCAGGGTTTATGCATGGGGAAAGTACCCTCTATCTGAGATAAAATAGAGGGTGATTACCCTATCTTATCAAACCATATAAAAATTATATAATATTATTTAAGTTTTAAATAACTTCTCTACAAATTATATCTCTTGGTCATATAATTAGACCTTCTAAAATCATTAAAAACTAGGACAACTTACTAAAGAAAGGACTGTGTGCAGGATCTTCCCCAATGAACTATGTTTTAATGATTGGAAACACTAAATTTTATTGATTTTTGATTCAAAGAGCCTATATAGGTTTTCATAATCATGATTAATTTTTTCTAGTCTTTGTTCCACATTTTGACCTCTCATAGATCACTCATACTCTTGGATTCACAAGACTGAGTTTCTTCCTAACTATATTTTACCTTAAGAGGGATCCCTGTAGGTGGAATTGTCATGACTTAGTCCCTAAAAACAATGTGTAAATACCACATTTGAATCTATCTATGGTTATCTATCAATTTTTGTAACCACTATGTGCTTTAGGTTTATGCAATACCACCCTAGGTGCTAAGTCCCATCTTACTACCTGTCTCAATCAACATAGTTGATTGTAAGTGATTTTCAAGACCTATAGATGGTGATTTTCATGATTCAAGATTTAAATTATGCTTAATTACCTCTTTATTTTTATTTTAAGTCACTTGGAACATGCTTTGTGTCACTTGTTTCACAACTTCAAACACTACCTCTTCGTCAAGCTAGGTGCTACCCTAACTGTGACTATGTTTGCTTGTTTAGTAAAATTATAGGTATATTTTCCATGAATAATGTCATTGGGAATGGTATTTTAGGGTTAATTTTAATTTACTAATACCATTTTTACTATTACTCATTCCTCCCATCTTTTCACATACACCTTAACCTCTCCAACAATATGCCTTTTAGACTATGCTCTACCTCAATAAAACTATAGGTGTGCATGCTCTGTTAGGCTTGAAACAAGTGAATAAGATCTATTATATATTCCATGATTGTTTATAAATGTTCTAGACCCATTTTTTCACCTTTATTATTATATCTCTTAATAAATCTAATTTATTTGCTCCCTGCCTACCTTTCCTAGTGTAGATCAACATCTCCATAGTGTATAGACTGGGAGAGCTCATGAGAAACCAAAAAACAACAAATCCTCATTCCTAAAATATATTTGTTCCATGAATGTTAATTTTATCATTTATAATCATTCAGACATGGTTCTTATTCAATCTTTGAAACCTTGAGTGAGGAAGGGTTTCTTTTAGATCAAACCCTGTATATTTCACTATTTGTTTTTAGTGTCTAAATGGCTACTTTTGGGACCTCCAAGAACCAATATCTACTTATTATCCTTCCTTCAAAATCTAAAAAGTCATTTTCATATATGGAGGATATAATATTAAATCATTGGGAAGCATTGAAACTACTTGAAACTATATTTTATGCCATCTCCAAAACCTATAGGACCTCTATTTTCTCAGTTTAGGGACAAAAGACCTGAACATATTCATTTCACCCTTAGAGCTAACAATTCTCTCTTGTCTATCTAATTATAATTTCAAACATGTAGGAAATAATATACTTTACACCTTATGACTCTAAGAATAGTTTCATTTCATTCCTTAAAACCTTATTGAATGCCTCAGTCCCCTATTTGGGCCACCTATAGGTGACTATTTACAAATGTAGGCAATGAATTCAAATTTTGGATAGTAGGCATCAAACATGTTGGTTATTGAAAAAAAAAACTTTACTAAATGTTTCCATGGACTCCTAAAAATCTTAAATATTGCAAAAACATCCAAAATCTTCATCCATAATGCAATGTCATCTTGAGATGTTGCAGGTGCACTGTTGGATTGTATATAAATAGTTAGCATAAGCTAGAACAATGTACCATAGATTCTAACTTCAAAATTTTGTTTATATTAAATGTGTTCAAATGGAGACCTCAAAATTATTCAAGGATAAGACCAAGGTTTCACAACTCCCTTAAAATGTTGGAATATTCTTTTATAGCACTTGTAAGAACACATTGAGCTATGGCAAACAAATTGTGAGTATGTGCATTGTATGACTGCATCCATGGAAAATTTATTTGGTAAAGAGGATTAAATGTGAATATGGGGTAAATAAAACCTTTAATACATGAAAACATCATATCCTTTTCACATGAAATCTCCTGAAGGGAGTTTAACCTGCTACAAGTGGAAAACTAGACTGAGACCTCTCATAATAACACCCTCCTATAACATGAGATAATTTTTTCATTAAAACACCATGAAACATGAAAAAAATAATGGTTAACATCTAAGGAGGAGTTAAAAATCATTTGGCATCAAATTCAACAACTAGTTTTTACAGACTTTCTCAAACTAAGGCAAAACCCACAGGGTACATAAATTAGCAGGCAGGTTTGAAAGGTCAACTTCATGAGAATGGTTCATGAAGAAAAGGCCACCATTTTTAAAAATAATTATATTTAAATTAATTTATTTTATTGTAAAACAACTTACCCAAATAATTTTCTTTGAAATGTCCTAAGTTGTCCGTACCAAGCAAAAACCTGAAAGTCACTTTTGCTTGCCAAAAAGGGTGAAAAGGGAGTAAAATAGTTTTATATAAAAAATGACACTTAAAAAGAAAACCAATCATGTAAATTAGCATGAGGAAACTTAATATGATCTGTCTGACCATTTCCCATGTGGCACACTCCTTAAGGAGGCTGTACAAGTGCCAAACTCTTCTTTTCCTTAAAAAAAACTACCTTTTATTTTGCACAACCTACCATATTTCAGTTATGTTAGTTAATTAAGACTTATAGGGACACATGGGATATGAAATCACATTTTTGAACCTTCATGCTTCCCAATAAATTTATACAACTCATTAAATGCACCCTTTTGACCCCAAAAATGACTCAAAATGACTAAATGAATAAAAAAACTAAGAACCAAGGCCAATATAACATTAATAGACATTAATTTACATATAATACATCTCATGACCAAATTTTATACCCCCTAAAACACCTAAAAACCATGTTTTTACCTAGGGGTGCCCCAATTTGACCTAAAAGTCAAATTTGATCAATAAATATATTAAAGGAGAACAACAAAGATATCACTTTTGACAAAGAATATTTACCCACATATTATACACGTAATAGAGAAAATTTTCTCATTATTCATTCATGTTAAAGTACAACATAGCTTGGTCAAACATGTATTGGTAGATAATTATTATAGATTAAAAAATTTGTAACACTATCTTCTTAAAATTATGGGGATCAACATGGATACCATTCAAAAAAATTATTAGAGAATAAAAGGATTTGATAATGATCCATATCAAATAATTAGAATCATCTCATTAGATGTGATATTAGGTCCTAAATATTACATATTATTTTCCATGTCATGCCTAATCATTTACATTATAACTTAATTTTTAGACAACCATGGATACATGCTATGGAATCAATACCATGGACATTACATGGATGTATCAAATATATGCTTAAAGGATATTTCTTATCAAAATCAACATATGAGGATCCTTTCAGATATTGTAAATTTACTCAATCTACTATTGAGGATCAATCACAATCACAATTGGAAGATCATACCATTATCATTCCATCATATACCATTTCAATAATTTAGATGAAAAAAATTGAGGTGGTTGAATTAAGTATATAAAAATACAAGGATCTAATTATAACACAAGAAGCTGATATACACTAAATATGACAAGTTAATTCCCAACAACCACAACCTCTTCCTGGTATTCCTTTACTAGTGAACCCAAAATATCAATATGACATGATTAAAAACTATTATCAACATGATGATGAATATATCAACATAATATATACAAAAAATTCTCGTATACAAAATTTAAAATTCAATCCCTTAGAAGAATACTTGTCTCATACCCTATTTACACCTATTGGATTGGAACATATTGAGATGATTCATATTTACTTTTTAGTTTTCCTTGACTACCACCATTTGCGTGAATCACCATTGAGAGGTGGACCATGATGGGGGTTGAGGATTCAAGACACTATCATGGAAGTATGATCTTAATGTGAAGTAGGTCGAGTGAGCTACACAAGGGAGACAAAGGACAAAACCAAGTTGTAATCAAGGAAAATGACCAACATTGATCATGGTAAGAGGTAATGGGGGTGGTAGGAGGTTTGTAGAAGATAAAGACTAGTTAGTGAAGACCATAAAAAGTCTTGAATGACTACAACTAGTAACCTGCACCACCTAAAAGAACCACTATGAAAGAAGAAGAGGGAGTCAGCAAGGATTGGATGAAAACAAGTAGGGAAATTAATAAATAACAAAATCACATGAATCTACTTTTATCCCAAGGTGTACCTAACAAGTCATACATAAGCCTAGTAGGCCAAGGGACTTGGGGTTACAAGAGACTGAAAAGGTGTAAAAATAGGCCTAATAAGGACTTATATCAAAACTTGGAGGCTGACATTACATTAAAAATGGGCCAAAACACATAAGATGAAGGTTTTAACATCCTACTAGCAACAACAGATGAAACAAATGCCATAAATAGGAGTTATAGCGAGCCTAGGAATATGTAATGGATTGAACCACTACTAGGCCATGGTATTTTTTGTAACCCATTGCTTGGACCACTATTTACTATAGGTTTTTCTTAAAACCTACATCTTAGCTTTCAAATCTCAAAAATTGCTTCGTGGGGGCCAAAAAGAGGCCCTGTAGGCCATTAGAGGGAGGGAGAAGTGAAATAATAGGTAAATACCCATATTTCACTTTAATTTCTTACATTAGCATCCTAATTTATCATATAAGGTTATAGACATGAGTAGGAGTTAGCATGTGAGGGGTAGGAGAGGCATCTCAATCGGTATAGCCATCATTGTTATGCAATGACCAATCAAGAGAGAGTGTCCAAATACCAGTTATGGTAAGAGGTGAGGAGGGGTAGTAGGAGGCCCATTATAGATGAAAACTATATAGATAAGGACAAAATTATTCTTGAATAACCATAACCACTAACCCACATGACCCATAGGAACCTAGTGAAGGAGAGAGGGGGTCAGTAGAAGACTAACTATAAGCAAACAGTAGTACCACTAAATGAAATAAGTAAAAGACTACTTCTATCCCAAGGTGCATCCAAGAAGGAGTGCACAATCTATATGGCCATGAAGACCGACAAGATCTAATAGTAAATACCATGAGAGAGGCAACTCATCGAACAAGGGTCTGGGGTAGGGTGTTATGGTAATCTTTAGGGATTACTAAAGTACCATAGGCCCATGTCTAGACCTCCCTTCAAGGGCAGGACACCACTTCACCCTAATAAGGGGCCTACCCTAAAGGTAAGCCACTACTTAGCCTTCATAGAGGCTAAAGGTAGGGAAAAGGAAAGAAGGAGATAGAGCATCCATATCACGAGGTTTACCAATTATGACCTAAAACATGGGTGTTATGGAAATGGGATCATTTTTGGTGAACAAGATCTATTAATATAGATAAGTAAGAAGATATAAATGCATGAAATGCATAGGTATGAGATTTTTATAATCTCTCCTCTCATTTATTAGGTTGCATGTCACAATATGGATGAAATAACACTTGATATCTGGCTCACTAACTATAATAACCTCATCAAGATAGGTGTTGAGAGTGTCAATGACATGATGGGACAATCATGATGAAAATAGAGGTTATAATTTAGGGAAATTCCTTGAAAGAGGTCTCCAAAGATTTAAAATCTAGTTTGACACCTAGAAGGAGGCATTAAGAACATGTAATGGGTGTAAGATGAGTGAACACCAATCGATACTCATCAAGGTCAAACTATTCATCCTTGAGAAATAAAAATTTAGCAATGAGAGCCTTGGATGAATCCATAAGGCCCTATGAGGAGACAACCATAGCCTCATTAGAGGGATTTTTTTTTGCATATATCAATGCTTAGGTATCTGGGTCAGCCTCCCTAGTGTAAACCTCACTTTTATGCATAAATTGGACTATAAAAAACATTGTGAACATGATGGATTGCATGGCAATGGTCTAGGGATGGCCAAAAATCATGTTGTATTATAAACACAAAACTTGATCCTGATTATCTTGGGTCTGAACTTGACCTAAAACTTCATGTTTTCAACCATTATGACTGTATCATTGTTGAAACCAACATAGTTTTAGGGAGAACTAGAGATCTTCTTACAACTACTCTTGAGTTCATTGAACACCAAAAATGGCATGATGTTCAACATGAATCCCTTACCAACAATACATCTCTTGAAATAGAAATCATTAATTGAGGTCTCTATGTAGATCAGGAACCTAGCCCTCTTTACAAGAACATAAGCATTTGGGAAAGAGGTGGGGTCAAATGATAATGTAGGTGGATGAAGGAAATTAAGGATGTCAAATTTAAATAAGACATGCATTTCATCCCATAGTTAATCCTCATGAGAGATACCAATCTCATCAAAGATGAGTCCCTTTGCTTAGGGCAAAGGCAAAGAAGGTCTCAAATGGAGATCCTAACATAATGGGAATACAACTCCTATATAAAATAATAAGGATGTTGTCTAGTTTGGGGAGGGATATTGCATTGAAATTCAAACCTTACTTTGGAGTTTCTTGTTCCCATGGTCGAGGCTATAGGTCCTACACCACTAGTCTCTCTAATGAGCTCAATGGCCGAACCTGAGAACATGTTGACAAAATAATCATACCCAGTAGAGACTATGTCATTAACAATAATGACCTTGTTACTCCTACATTCAGCCTTTCCTTTTGATTCAATTAAGGAAGAGGAACTATAATAGTTAAAATATAAGTAATGAGAGTGATGGGCATTGGCCTTTGAATTATTCTTATTCTTATTTGTATTATTTTCCTTGTTGTGATCAAGAAGAGGCTCCTTGAACACATTCAACTTATGATTAAGCTACTTAAGTAGATATCTTTGAGGGTTAGATGAAGTCTTCTCACTATATTATTGGGTGACACATTCCTTATCATAATTCCCCTTAATCTTGTGGAAGTTGTAGAATTTAGTGGGGTTGTAGGGATACAACACTTGTTTCCCTTCTATGCTCTTTTTAAGGGCCTTATTTTTGGTTGGCCTCTTATGTATAATGTTTACATCATAGTCATCCTTATTTTCTTTCTTATCCATAAGATAATCAATGTCACCATCACCAGTCACATTATAAGTATGATCATGTGAGGAGGATGAATTTTGAGTAGGTATGGGTTGAATGTCAACATGCACCTCAAAGACTTTTATCTTCAAGCACTCATTAATAACTTCACCATAAAAAGAGGGCTCATGCTTGAAGACCTCAAGGTGGACCTCTTACCTCAATGCTCAAGTGAACAAATCACAAAGCTAATCATCCGTGAGCTTTATCTTGTGCATGTGGATGGTTGAATGCCACCTACACATAAACATAAAGTCAAGATTTGACTCACCCTTGGCCTAAACCATGGAGGTGAGTGACTGGATTCCAAGGTTAAATGGTCTGGAGATATCAAATTATTGGAGGAAGTCATCCATAAGGAATTGGAATCTAGAAATAGAATCTAATCGCATATTCTAAAACTAAACAAGAGCTTCAAATCATAGGGAATGAGTAAAGAGATTCAACATCATGCCTTCATATTTTTCCCAATTCCTACATTCCATTATAAGTGTCATGATATGATCTATGGTAATTTTATCTTGATTCCCATTGAAATTGGGTAGTTAATGGATTGGAGTAAGAAGGGGAATTATACACACCCAAGGGGATAGAGGATTTATATGGAGATCCTCATAGGAGTTGGAGGCCTACATGGGTCATGACGTTACCTACACTTGTATGGGTCATTGTGACCATGGTAATGTGGGATGTGTTTTTTAGGTAGCTCTTGATATTAGGGACACTCTTGATATGGATCTTCCCAATCATGTGGTGGTGAGCAACCACAAAAAAGGTATTGTTCCTTATGGGGACTATGAAATGATGTAGCATGCATATGGGGATGTTCATGATGACCTAAATCCTCATAGTGTTGTCCATATGTGGAAAAAAAAGCATCCATGTAAGGGTATTTATGTTTAGGATATAAATCTCATGGATCTCTAGTTTACAAATGGTGTTCAAAATTAACATGCTCATCAAAGACCCTAAAAAAAGGACTAAGAGGATGGGAAGGCTTCATGGGAGATGGACACCTAGTCAAGTCTAGGTGCCCATGTATCTCAACATGGACATGAGGGGATTCTCTCCATAGAGTCTCATACTAAAAAATAGGTGGGGGACTCACATGAGAACTGATCGAGGTACTCAAACTAGACTAGGTGTGATCTCTATCTTTAGAGGAAACACACTATGTAATCCTAGGGGAAGAAAGGTGATCTTCATTCATGTTAATCCACCTAATATAATCATTAATGATTATGTGTAAATCATCAGGACTCAATCATGAAAGGGGGTCATCTTAATCCCTAATAGATGAATGAAAATTAGTTTCAAGTCTCAAGGAGTTATCTTCAGACAAGCAAAGCTCAACATACTAAAAAAGTGAGTGAACCCATTGGTTATAGATTCACCAATCCTGTTCCCTATAGAACATGGGAAGGTCATGGTTATTATTCTAGGGAAGGGTAACCTTTTGGGTCTTATGATGTCTATGGCATTCTTTGCATCCTTAGACTACTCATGAGTGATCTCAGGGACAAGACCCTAAATTTGATAGGAATGACATCCCAAGGGTGGGGGACCAACCATGGATGCAATGAAACAAGAACAACATGGGTGATAAAAGTAAATGTGCATGGTCTAGGAACTAGTAGGGATAAGGACACCAAAAAAAAACAAGATCAAATAACTTGGAAGGGAGACAAAACATAATTAAAATCAAAGACTCATGACTATCAAATGGGAACTAGCTAAGAGATCTCTAAATAGGCTAGAACTATTGTGAGACTGTATGTGAAGTCCCACCAAGTGTGTTATAATGTAGATCCAAGAATAAAAGTGGAGCCATCAGGATTTAGAATGGGGGTTCACAGGGTACTAAGTAAACACCTACTAAGATCAAGGGCACTATGGGATATTAGGATCTAGAGAGGTTATTTGTTTTTTTGGATTGCACTAAGCTATAGATATAATTGTAAACCATGTTAGGGTTAGCATGATTAAGTGCACAAAAGACACAAATATCTCTAATAGGTATAACCATAGTAAATTAAGTAGTTAAGGGGGAGAATTCAATGTTTAAAGAACAATAAAGTAAACTAATGGAATAAAATAGCATTACCAAGTAAGGATTGTGTTTCAAAAGGATGCAACTCTAGTAATTGAAAGATAGTTTTAGAAAGGAAATGACATTTTCAAGTGAGAGAGAGAAAGAGAGAGTTAGAGAGAGTATGTACTTTTAGATACCTAAGATAATGCCTTTTCTCAAACAAAATTATCTCTAGCATGTGATATCTAATTTATCAAAGGAAATATTATTTTATAAAAATTAAACTAAGCTATTTGAATAAGAAAACATCTACCAAGTAGTAAAAGGATTCAAAATCAAGCAAACCTGTGAATTGAAAGATGTTTCCAATAGGAAAGATGTTTTTATGTTTGGGAGAATGTATAAACTTTAGAATCTACTCTAAAACATGTTCAAAATAATTTAAACAAGCATAAACATAGTAAAACCTAGTAATACACTAGTCTTCAACTATGGAGCTTCACTTTGAATAAAAACATGCCCTTAGATCAAGCTCAAAGTACTATGCAAATTTTCTACCAACTAAGAATCCAATTATGAGGTAGTTATGGAGGAAGACAAGGCTGCAATGTAGAGCCAGGTCCAAACTAATGTCCAAACAATAAGGAGAAGGAGAATCAAGAACTTTCAAGAGTGTATGGGCCCAAGCTATGTGAACACATTAGGTACAATGCAACTTGTATAATCTAGGAGCAATCCACAATAGAGAAAGAGTAACTAAGAGTTGTAATGGAGTCACCAAATCAATATGTAATAATGTAAGTAATAATCTATCACAAAGCAAGCTCAATATCACCAATAATTAAACAAGATATATTTAAGAAGGTGGGAGAGACACAATAATTAAGAATAAGGGTAAAGAGGAATGATTTGGAGTAATATAGGGCACCCAAGGCTTGAGAAGTCCAAAATTTTCTTGTTTCTAGCCATTCAGAGTAAAAAAGCTCAAAAATAGCTCATTATGGGCATGTTACAGCCTAAGCCATAGGTTTTGGTCCAAAACATGACTTAGGATGTAGGTTATCCTAAAATCCATGGCATGATTCAACCCAGAGTCTCAAGGTGGTTAAAGCACCTCCATAAGGGTCCCAAGAAGCACTAAAAACATTTGGTAGTGAGTAGGATGGTCAAGAGAGTGAAAATAAGGTTTGGAGGGGTTCACGATAGGCTAGAGAAGTGTCCAATCATGTGTATAGTCACAAATTAGATTGATGAGGTTGGTATTATACACATAAGGTGATATGTAATCATCAGGAGGAACAAGGTCATGGGAAGTATAATTACAATGGCATACATCATTGTGAAGTGTTACAAAAATAGACATATAAATATAAGGTTAAAGGTATTATTAGTATTTTTGAACACCAATATGATCAAACATCATCAATCCCCATAAAGGTACCATTTCCAACAATAATGACTAGGAAGTGTCCTTAATAATATCCATTGACTATTATTATTTTCATGGAAGGTGAATACTAAAAAACAATTCAAATTGATAATATCAAACATCACACTATTTGAAGTCTAATAGTTTTGAAATAATTGGGACATGACTTAAAAAAATTACAACATAATACACAATGGCCAATACCCATTGGATATAATTTTACCAATAGCTTGTGGGCCAAAGTTGGCCAACACATACATATGGGTCATGCCTCCAAAATATAGAGTTCTCTTCAAGTTAGGAATTAAAAATGGTTGTGATAGATGTGGGCTATAGTATAATAAACCAATTAACCTCTCACTTTCCCACATTGATAAATAATGATAATGATTTTACATGAAGGTGTGCTTATCATAAAAAAACACAATCTTAAGAGATGACCAAAGAAACACTAGTGGACAGATCAGAACAAGAATAAGAAGGATAAATGCGATTATATAACCTTAATTAAAAGAAAATATATTTAAAATTCAATCTTGATGAAGATTACCTAATTTTAGATACATGATTTCAAATCGCAAATATTCCAAAAATTAAAAAAATAATTAAAATACAAAAACATTTAAATATTCAAAAACCTAAAAGTGGGACCTTATCATGACATAATTAATTGTTTACACTATTTACATATTTTATTTATCACATGTTTGGCATATGTCATATTATTTACATACATACATGTATTCATGATATTCGAGTGCTATTTAGGAGATACAAGTTACACATGGACATATAGATGTTGGTTTTTCCTATACCTAGTGGCCATGTGATATTAGGGCATCTTTCTCCAAAGTTTTCACTTTTACAAGTTATATCTTTCAATGACCCTTGTACCATGTTGTTCCACCTATATTACTTACACATGCCTTCCTTGTTACTCATTTCTTACAAAGTGATAAATGATATGCCATTATATTGTGATGTGACATTAATATCCATGGATGGTATAGACTAGTTCCTTATTTTGTGTTCCTTTGTTGATGCTAATATTTTACATGATAGGTTACTATGTGTGCATGATTAGTTTATGTGGCCCTTAGAATTACTAGATGCAACATCCTTGATTTCCATAGTTTACAACATTTTTTATGTCCACTTGAGTGTGGCCCTTGACCTTATTTGTTGTGACATTTTATGTTGCTTGTATGTGTTCCTTGGCTTTAAGTGTGACACTAACAATTGCATTTATTGAGATTTTTGACATTGAGGGGTGTCATGATATATATCATGCACTATTACTATGTAGTTTTATTTAGATATATTTATACATCATTCTTTATTTATAAACCTATCTAGACATGATACTTACATGTCATGTATTCTATATGTTACATACACACCTTGATTGACATATAAATTAATATGATTACATATTCTAAACATTATAAAATAATATTACATGATGTTAAATTTACACATGACATGATATAATTAACTCTCCTTTTGTTATGAGTGACTTACAAGATGCATCCCTCATCTCAAAATGGGGACATTACAATGGGCTTGTCATAGAGACATAAGATTTCATGTTCTCCTAAATTAGATTAAATTACATATTCAAAATATTATTATGGTTCATATATTATATTGGGTTACATAAATGATAGATATGGACACATTGGTACAAATTAGAGGGGACATATTCCATGAATATGCATTAAATTTATAAATATTTGAACACTTGTTCATATACACTTGGGAGCATATGAATGGGCATATGCACAATAGATCAAATAAATAGGATTACATGTCTCCATATATGCATTTTTTTAGATACAAGTTCTCAAATTATGCATATATATGCATATCATTTTATATTAATTGCTACAAATTTAAGGGGTATGATACTAGTTCATGCACACATACATAACAACACATTTACATTTTAATGGAAAATGGTTGTCATTTGACTTCGCATTTATTATATATTTAGTCATGATGTTGGAATTTTCATGGTCCATTCTCTTTTGATTGCATATTATATTCTATATTGAGTGAAACTAGATAATAAAACATGTGTACATGATGTGGGCATGAAAAAAGTTCCTTCCAGTTCAATCATGAATTTTGAATTTACATAGATCAAACTAGATTGAAACATCAAAATTGAATCTATAATCCATATATTGTTTATGATTAATTTTTTAGAGAGCCTTGCTTGATCAGTTCTCTCATTTACCTATGTAATTATTTTTTTGAGTTGAATCTAGTTGTATGGTTATCTCTCTTTTTCATAAATAGTTATTTGGGTTAGTGCATTGTGTAATTTCCCCTAAATTAATTATGTTTGGTTCATGCTTACTTACCAACTTAAGATCATACATAATTAATAAAGTTTGGGCCATAATTACCCCAAATCTCTAATGCTTCATTAAGGAAGCATCATCTCAAACAAGTTGCAAGGGAAACATAAATTTCATTGATACACAGGCTTGTATAGTAAAAAGATACATTTGGAACCATCTCCAAAAATTCAAAGTGTTTTGTACATATTCAGATACATTTTTAGCATTTTACTCTATCAATTCCATTACTAGTATAAAAGGGGCTCATTTGCAGATATTAAAATATTGTCTTTGATACTTAACAATGACAAGCTTGATACACATTTATCATGCATGACTTGAACACATAAACATGACCATAATTAACCATATTATCACACTTTCATGCTATAGACACTCCTTTTCATCCACTTACATGTCTAAATAGACTTCAAACTGAATTATACCAAACGATGTAAATTAAGCCTAGAAATCACCTAAACATCTTAAATTCATTTGCACATTACACGCAAGTGCCCAAAATTGCATCAAAGCATACATATTTGGTGTATTACCCTATACACAATGGTAAACTCTCATAGATTCATCTCCAATCAGCTTATGATCAAGCAAACTGACATTTTCAACCAATTAAGTAGGGCACTTAACCCAATTCTTGAAATGACTAAAAGACTAAGCATAATTAATTAACCAAGAAAATCAAATTAATTGCTTAAGTGAAAATTCCATGTTGAATTAGTGAATATGTAATTTTTAAAAAGTATTTTTCAACAAAATATGAGGTCATGATGATGTTATCATCCTCAAAGTGAAGATTGTAAAATATCAACATAAATGCCATAAAAATTAGAAATGTTGATCCATGCCTCTTTAAATGTATAAAATAATCCTTTATTAATAATTGAATTTGGAGTTCCAACCTTAACCCTAACCTAACTACACTTGGGTTATAGTTATTTGAAAATATATAAATACAAGTGTCATGACCATTCCCAAATAAACTTTTTTGTGCACACTTACTATGTATAATTTACAAAAGGAGATTCACACAACCAATTCATGCCCAAGCCAAAAACAAAGTGAACAAGGGTAGGTGATTCCCACAAATCATTAACATTGACAAAGACTCTACTATCCACAAGCTAAGCACAAGCCAAATTTTCATGCTAATAAGCCATTCAAATTATCAAGGGAGGTAAAAGTGTCATTTTGTCTTATTGTTGCTTTTTTATCTTGTTTGTTACATTGCTCACCCTAGGTTTTAGGCTTGGAATGCTAGTTTCATTGAGTTGTTTTTGTTTTATTTCACTATCAAGGAGAAAGTAACAATTGTCCTCATAATCCTATGATACATATTGGCATGCCCAATGGAACATGCACCCACACTCATCATAAGAGAATTTTTGGACCTCATAGACAAGGAAAACTCATTTTAAACCTTAGTTTTAAAAATTTTAATCCAAAAATCACGTGTTTTTATTGACTACTAATCTACGACTTTGACTTGAGAATTAAATGACTTTGCTAGTTTTATATGTTCTATGTTTTTATGTATTCTTCAAGAAATCAATGACTTCACTAATGCATGTCAATAAATTTGATGGAAAATAATGAATTTGCCTAAACTTGGTGACTTTTACATGTAACCTTATTCTTCTGGGAAACAACTTTAACCTAAGACATTAATGACTTTGCTACTAAAAATAACTTTTCTAGGTAACACACTTTTATGAAATTTATGAATTTACCTATTTTTAAAGTAAATAAATGACTTTGATAGTTATAATTGATGACTTTGTACCTATTAGTTAGTGACTTCACAATTTTTTTTACATTTTGTTTGTTTTATATTTGTAGGAAAAATGATGACTTTGCCTTGTCTAGTAAATGATGACTTCACCCTGAGACCAAAACATGAGACCTTAAAAGTTTTAAAATTACATTTTAAAGGAGATCAATCCTCCTTTATTTAGGTTATATAATCAATTAAAAAACAATATTCTAATGTTTATTCAAGGGAATTAAGTAAAATAAAATGAATCATAAACATTAACAAATCCATTTCACATTTCTTTTGGTGTATTTAAAAGCCATTTCACATTTTTTTTAGTGCTTTAGAAGTCATTTCACATTATCTTTTGGTGCTCTCGAAAACTTGCACAAAAAATTTCTATTTTTTTTATTTCAAAAGTTCCAAACAAAGGCCAAATTTCAAGCACATTTCCATATGTGTTTAAAAAAACAATCATATTTAGACTTAGAGCTTCTAAGAGCACTTTGTTTTTTGTTTCGTAAAACACTACACTAGTTTTAGTAAAGCTTAAAGCTTTGTGCCTATGCTCTCCCCTTATCCCCTTTAGAGAAATTTGGTGAACAAAAGCGTATTGTTTTTACTTGTTTGATTTATTTTACCCACAAAAATGTTGCATATGATTTCTCTTTGCTCCTAGGGACTTGGATGACTCAGATATGACCTAGTTCTTCTTTTTATTTTCTTTTTTGGATTGTGAGTGCTTTTTCACAATTTATTTAGGAGTAATTTGACTAAAAGTTTTCATCTTCCAACATTATTCCAACCCCAATTATCTAATGGGGTATTTAAAAAGAGTGTATTTTCATTGGGACAGTGGTTGAGCGGTTAACTTGACCAACTAGAAGGGGACTTGGATCAAGCAATAGTCTAGACATTGAACTTCACTAAAAAGTACATGAATGAATTCATTGTGAAAGGGAAAAGACTTTTTCATAAAAATATATGTGGTTTGAATCCATTGACAAATATTAGTGCACCTAAATGTTTATAGGTGCTTGTGGACCATCTAAAAAATTTAGTAAATTTTTTAAAACTAATTGACCCCACTTGCTATAGATTATCCTCCCAATGTCAAGTTTCTTCATGTTATAATATCCATGCAACATGTCAGTTATTGAGAGATGAAGGCAGCTTAAAAAACTCTACATACATGTGTTATAACATCCCCATTAGGATTTACTAGAATAACATATATTTTTCATTAAATTAATTCTACATATTCAACATTAGAATTCACCATCAGAATCTTATTAGTGATCCTAATATAGACATATTGAATATATTAATCATAAAATAGACATGTAATAATACATTTAGGTACTAATCACTAAAATAATTAAACAAAACATAGCTGCATATATTCTAGAAAGTAATTATATAATTCTAGCCACTACTAGTACAATATTATAGTCACTACTATAAATGTACTTATAAATAAATATTATATTTTCATAAGGAATAATGTCAAAATAATAAATAAAATACAAGATACAAGGCTCTATGGAACATGAGTCTCATGAACTCTAGTATCTATGGTAATCTCAAGTGTAGTCTCTAATGAAGTACTGTTATAGGGAGGGAGAGCATCATTTGAGCACTTTTCCACACCAACCATAGACCATTGATCCCATACATAATCCCCCAACTAAAGAAGGGTCCTCCCTTCGTAGATGGGTAGATAGTGATGGTGTAGGAATCCAAAAAGACAAGATAGTACCCGTGTGTTGTAAGATTTCTAAAAAATGATGTATATCATAAAGAAAATACATTCTAACACGATATCTAACAAACATGTAAATCACAAATATGAAATGATAATGTTTAACTAAACACTACTTTGGACAAAGTTTTTAAATAGTTAATGATATCAAGGATCAGTCAAATTCATACACACCACTTGATTAGATTACCCTCATCTTGCATTGGTGATGTTAAGTAAACTAGGGAAGTCTGTCTCCCTACTTATTTGGTTAAACTAAAATATATTCAATAGATTCAAATGGATTACTTCCTATAATTAGGAATAAAACATGTTAAGTACAAAAATAATCATAGTACATACATTTAGTCCATCATATATATGAAATAAATCTCTATCATATTATTTATTTCAAAAATAATAGATGTAAATAAGTATAGCCCTAATAGGACATACCATCTGGGTATAATTATACTTGGTTTACAAGCTACTAATTATCAAAGTAACTCAATATAGAACTATCTAAAATAACAATGTCTATCTCAGTTCTTTTCCATGTGCAAGACTTACAAAATACAACAATTAGTCATAATTAATTTTAGGGATAAAGTACCTCATAATTTATGTCTTAACTCACATTTAAACAAAATCTACTTTATAAACATGGTATTCTAATTTATATATTTATAACTCAATTAGCAGTCATAATATATACCATATTTAGAAACATACATCTCCTACATAAAAATATATGCTATATATTTGTATTTGTATTTATTTCCTTCATACAGGTATATGCCATATACATGTATGATTACATATCTAAATTATATAATTATATATCATATATATGTATCTGTACACATTTCTCAAATAACATTATGCATATATTTTAAATATATTGTACTATTATAAACTAAAAGTGTAACATTTATACTCTGGGTATTTGAGTGTCGTAAATAATACTTTAGAGTATATGTATACAAATGTTACGTATTCAAAATTATTATATGTGAACCCAATATACAAAAATACTTCAAATAGATAGCCAAATGTGATGACTATCTTAAGGAAATATCTCATGCGTAGTCATAGGCTAAATATAACTGACTAACTAAAATAAGAAGATTTTAGATGACATATCTAAATATGTATATCTATAAGGAGTTGATATTAATGAGTTATAAGCTTCATATCCATTCACCATAAATATTTAAAATGATTTCTCAAATGAATAATCATTTCACCAAATGCATATTTATGCATGGAAATTTTCTAAGAAAAAACAAAACTTGCATATTTACTTTACAAGCAATACTTAGATATAGCCAACATATCAACTTCACAAAAAAACAACTCATTTACTCAACTGCTAGTTTGACTCAATCGACTATATGAGTTTGGGGCATATAGGGGTTCAATTTAAAGACTAAATATAAAAGGATAATTAATCTTGGCAAAGCTACTGCATTTAAGTATCTAAATGGATTTCATTTAAAAATAATATTTTATGCATTTAATATATATATATATATATATATATATATATATATATGTATATATGTATGTATGTATGTATGTATGCATGTATACTCTCTACATTATGGGTCTATAGGGTAGATATACAAACCCATGTATGATTAACATTCTCCCAATCTCACTTAAACTATCAAACAACTCTTGTGGATAGTTAAATATTGAAGAGGATAGAATAATCACCATTATTTCCCTCAAACCAATTAAAATCAATACTTTACAAGGACACAATTTTTTTCCTTTTATAGTTTACTTAATACCTACTTTCCAACCTGGGTCGAGGCTTGATATTCTCTCTCTATATAGGGTTCTAAAATAATTTTTAGCTCAGTCTATCCCTATTTACATAGAAATTCAATAGTAAGGGTCGTAATTTTAATGGAAAGGCTTAAGTTACACACATAATTTCCAACCCATTCCATTCATCCCAACAAAACCATACATAGTATTAGTCGTTTAAGATTCAAGGGTTTTAAGGATTTAAAGTTTCTAAAAATTCAACGTACTAGTAAATTTTACACAGTCTTGGTAATATAGGCTTAGGGTTTCAAGGGTAATGATTTAGTTATGTCAATGGCCAAGCATCCACAAAGTTAAATCCTTATGACCAATATAATTCTAAAATTATAAATTTATATAAACCCTTTTACACAAAAACAAACACATATTTTCCAAGCCTAAACAACCATGAAATGGAATGACATCACCAGCCTGGATAAGACCTTTGATAGTTTATCTTTTTTCTCCATATTTTCTCAAACAAAATTTCTTTCCACCACTTTTCTTTGCTCCCATTATCCTTGCCCATAGAATCTTCTATATCCCTTTTATTTATTTTCATCTTACCTAAACTTCCTCTTTCCCCTCCATGCATTTATTATCCACCCATCTCTCCCAACTCCATGATGGATTAGTAAGTAAACAAAGCAATGCATGATAGGTTTAAATCAACCAGAACAATAGTCTGTCAAATCACACAAATAACTTTTGATCAAAATGATATGGTTAACTTGAGTTAAACTCAGATTATCAATCCTAATTCTTCTCAATTTTTCATAAATAATTAAATAATCATTTTCATAGCTTTATAAAAATATGCATGTCCATTGAACCCATACATTGACTTTATAAAAGTCCATTACCAAAATGATTTCCATGTTAGGTTGACTTTAAAAACAAGTCATTTAACATAATGTCCATATGATAAGGTGGCCATAGTATATGACTATTAACAATATTTTTTAACAAATATTTGACAACCACAAAGATGTCTAATTAATTGTTAAACAATGATATTACCCAAATCACTTTGCATAATAATATATTTATTACCTACACATAAAATATTGATAATCATCATTAGTCAATAATGTTAATATCGATTACCATGCCAACTAATGTCCTCCATCATAGTTAATGAAGAATTATAATTTAATAATAAATTAATATTAATTATTTAACTATTAAAATGATAATAGTAATCATATAAGCCACCAATAATAACTTATCCACCCAATCAAACATAATATCAAAAACCAAACAAAACGCTATTTATTACTCACTTAGATATATCCAAAAACAATGGTAAGTCACAAAATACAAGTAAATAATTACTCATACGTTAAATCAATAACACCAATAACCATTAATACATTAACATAACCATATTAGGGAAATCAACAAGATCATCAAACAAAAAATAAGATCACATCATGCACATATATCATAAATTAAAGACATACTACAGATATCATAAAACAAGCATAGATATCATAAATAATCACTCATATCATTCTAATGTGGTGTGTGTGTTAGGTATCTAGCTTTTCTTTTATCATCCCCTAACATCTGAATCTATGTCACCCTCTCTGATAATGCTCTCCCTCCATCATACTATGATGAATGAATCTATCCTACATCTAACTTATGACAAGAAGATAGCCTATATATCATGATATATATCCATCAAATACTATTGTAAAAACTAACACCATGATCATAATGTAAATAATATACAAATACAACTAACTCATAGTAATTTAATCATGTAATCTAAATAGCATACAAATGTCTCATAATAGTATATGAATTACAATTTAGTTAAATAGTATCAATCAATTTAAAAATCATAATAATACACTGATAATCAGGCAAATCAACTTAGTGAGAAATCAGGGTGTGACATCCTTCTCCCTTAAAGCTGGTCATCATCCCAATGATAATTATTCAAACATTATTTCTAAATTTAAAAACATTATTTAGCAAAAAAATAACATAGTATGAAGCATCAAATCAAAAAAACAAATTTAGAAATAGCTTGTAGAACTCATCATTGTCCTCCTAAGTGGCACTATATTCAGAGTATTGATCCCATAGGACCTTGCATTGTGATACTTCTCTATTATGCATATGGAGTTTATGAGTGTCAATAACTCTGATTGGTTCTACCATGACCACCTTGGGGTCCAGAACCTGTAAAACATTCCAATCTAACAGATGTGAAGGATTAGCTATATAATTTTTAAGATAAGACACATGGAAGATATTATGCAATAGAGCTAAGGCTAGTGGAAATAGAAGCCTATATTCTATAAAGTTGATGACTTATAAAAATTCAAAGAGTTCCACATATCTTGGTAAAATTTTCACTGACTTTCTAAATTTAATCGAGCTTTTTTTAGACTTAACCCATAAAAACACTTTCTCATGTACTAAAAATTACCTAGTTGTTCTCTTCAAGTAAACATAACTCTTTTATTTATCATTAGCCTCAGCAAATATCTACCTAATTGATCTAACTTAATCTTACATTTTTGAAAGCATCTCAGGTCCAAAGACTACCTTGTCTTCCAACCTATTCCAACTGATTGGTGTTATGCACCTTCTTCCATACAATGCTTCAAATGGTGACATCTTAAAATCTAATTGGTATGAGTTATTGTAATAAAAATCAACCAATTGAAGATAATCATACCACTATTATTGATCTATGTAATACATACTAAGGATATCCTTTAATACCTGATTAACTCACTCTATTTGACCATTAGTCTATGGGTGATATGTAGTACTAAAATTTAGTTACCTACCCATAGCTAAATTTAGAGTTAACCAAAACTTATAAGTCATCCTCAGATCATGATCCAAAATGATCTTCTTTGGAAATCTATGCAATTGATACACTTCCTTTATGAATCTCTTTACAATATTAGGTACATCATCAGTCAAATCATATGGTATAAAATGAGCTACCTTGGTTAATTTATCAAATACTATTAAGATCATGTCTTGATTATTCTATGAAATGGTAAAACTTGGACAAAGTCCATACTAATCACCTACCACTTCCATTTTGATATGTCATGTGGATATAACAATCTAGCCAGATTCACATGATCAACTTTCACATGCTGACATTCTAGACAATGAGACACAAAGTTGATTGTATCTTTATTGATTCCCTTATAGAAATAGAGTGGTATAAGATTAGATATAAGCATGGTTACTCTTAGATGTCATAAATATGGGGCATTATGTAGTTATTTTAGCATTGTGCTCCTCAGATCCTCTCTATCTAGTACATACATCCTTCCATTGTATTGTAAAAGACCATCATTCTCTATTTTAAATCCCTTATATTTAAGATCTGAGCATTCTCAGATAATCCTTTCTTGACCTAATCATATAATTCATCTCCTTCAATTGATCCCTAAAAGTACTCCTAATAATAGCCATGACTTCTATGTAACTCCTATGGCTCAGGGCATCAACTACTCTATTTTCCTTGCATTTGATATAGTTGATATAAAAATCATAATCAGATAAGAATTCTAACTAGAACCTTTGAAGAACATTCAAATTAAATTGGGTGAAGATGTACTTGACTTCAAAGTTATCAGTCTTAAGCTCAAATAGTTTTCTTAACAAATAATGTCTCTAAACTTACAAAACATGTACAATTGTTGAAAGTTTTGGGTCATGACGGGTATAGTTCACCTCATAAGGATTTATTTTCCTTGATTCATAGGCTATCACTATTCCATCTTGAATAATAACTCCTCAAAATCCATCCCCAGATACATCTATGATCATTGAGAATTGGCCATTGGGATCTAGAACTCTTAGTACTGGTGATGATATAAGCTTCATTTTCAAATCTTGAAAAACTACTTCACACTTATCTAACCAGATAAAACTTTGATTCTTACTAGTAGATAGGTAATCAGATTAGTTATCTTAGAAAAATTTGAAATGAATTTCATATAATAACCTACTAATCCCATTAAACTTCTTACATTGTGCACATTATTTGGCATCATCCACTTCATAATGGCTTTTATCTTTGCTGAATCTACTAAAATACCATCCACAAAGATAATATGTCCCAAATATTTTACTTTCTTTTGTAAAAATGCACACTTGGATAACTTACCATATAATTTGTGCTTTTTAAAATGTTGCAAACCCAATTCCACATGTTGAAGATGTTCTTCATCTTTAAAATATACAATAATGTCATCTAGAAAGACTAGGATAAATTGATCTAGATAATGTTTGAACACATTGTTCATGGGATTCATAAATTTTTTTGGAGCATTTGTCAACCTAAATGGTAATAGTATGAACTCATAATGCCCATATCAAGTTCTAAACACTATTTTTGAAATATCTTCATCCCTTATCCTCAGCTGATGATATCCTTCTCTAAGATCAATCTTATAAAAAATCATTTCCCCTCACATCTGATCAATGAGATCATCTATATGAGGTAGTAGATATCTATTCTTGATAGTCACCTTATTCAACATTTTGTAAACAATACAAATGAGAACAATACCATCCTTATTCTTGATGGATACAAATGGTATACCCCATGGTGACACACTTGGTCTAATCAACTCTTTTTATCATAACTCTTAGAGTTGAGCCTTCAATTCAACCAATTTAATGGTTGTCATTCTATACAGTGCATTAGACTATGGTTCCAATCTAGGTATGATATCAATTGAGAAATCACACTCACATCTAGGAGGTAATCATGGTAATTCCTATAGAAACACATCATGAAAATTACTAAGAAAAGGATACTATTCAAGGGATGGTTCTTTAGATTCCTCCATTTCATTTATATTGACAATAAATTCTTGGCATCCTTTTTCTTGAGCCTTCTTGAGTTGCATTGCAAAAATCTACCTAAGCCTCAACTCTATTTTTTCACCCTAAATTTGTGTCTGATTTTTAAAATAATCTTGACACTCAACCTTCTTTAGGTAGTAATCATCCTTGGACTTATGCTTCAAAATACAATTGACTCCTATTATCACATCATATGACCCTAATGGTGACG
Source organism: Torreya grandis (assembly GCA_037957365.1). NCBI lineage: Eukaryota > Viridiplantae > Streptophyta > Pinopsida > Cupressales > Taxaceae > Torreya > Torreya grandis. The sequence goes on from JARHVA010000336.1 coordinate 5,555,485, forward strand.
TATAAATATCCACTACTATTGTGAATTTAGGCAACCTAATATCAGCTTCAACTAAACATTTGTCAACTTTGACCTTTGACTCATTCCCATATTGTAATGACCCTACATTTCCCATTACTTCAATTTTTTTAGACAAATTATTAACTATTATATGAGCAATAAAACATTCTATAGCCCCCATATCTATCAAAATAGAAGCTAGATGTTCAATGGCTACATAACCAATAGATTCAAATAGATTACTTCCTATCATCAGGCATAAAACATGATAAGTACAGAAATAATCATAATATATATATTTAGTCCATCAAACACATGCAATAAATATCTATCATATTATTTATTTAAAAAATAATACACATAAACAAGTAAAATCCTAATAGACATACCATCTAGGTAGAATTATACCTAGTTTACAAGATACTAATTATCAAAGTAAATCAATATAAAACTATCTAAGATAACAATATCTATCTCAATTCTTTACCATGTGCAAAACTTACAAAATACAACAATCAATCATAATTAATTTCAAGGATCAAATACCTCATAATTTATGTCTTAACTCAAATTTAAACAAAATACCACTTTCATATTAAATGTATTTTACATTTAATGAGCTATATGCATATAAACATGGTATTCTAATTTATAGATTTACAAATCAATTAGTAGTCATAATATATACCATATTTAGAAATGTACATCTCCTATATATAAATATATGATATATATTTGTATTTGTACTTATTTACTTCATACATGTATATGTCATATACATATATGAGTATATATCTGAATTATACAATTATATATCATATATATGTTTCTGTACACATTTCTCAAATAACATTATGCATATATTTTAAAAATAATGTACTGTTATAAACTAATAGTGTAATATTTATACTCTAGTTATTTGACTATTGTAAATAATCCTTTAGATTATATGTATACAACTGGTACACAGTTAACATTATTATACATGAACCCAATATACAAAAAGACTTCAAATACACAACTAAATGTAATGACTATCTTAAGGAAATATCTCATGCATAGTCATAGGCTAAATACAACCAACTAACTAATATAAGAAGATTTCAGATGACATATCTAAATATGTATATCTATAAGGAATTGATCTTAATGAGTTATAGGCTTCCTATCCATTCACCATAAATATTTAAAATTATTACTCAAATAAATAATCATTTCACCAAATGCATATCTATGCATGAACACTTCCTAAGAAAAAATGCAACTTGCATATTTAATTTACAAATAATATTCAAATATATCCAACATATTTAATTCACAAAAAAAAAAACTCATTTAGTCAATGACTAGTTTGACTCAGTTGAATATATGCGTTTGGGGCATACAAGGGTTCAATTTAAAGCCCAAATACAAAAGGAGAATTAATCTTGACAAAGCTACTAGATTTAAGTATCTAAATAGATTCCATTTAAAAATAATATTGTATGCATTTAATATAAATGCATTGGTATGTATATATACTATGTACCCTATGGGTCTATAGGGTATATATACATACCCTTGTATGACTAACATTCTCCCAATATTGCTTAAACTATCAATTAACTCTTGTGTACAGTTAAATATTAAAGAGGAATGAATAATAATTATTATTACCCTCAAACCAATTAAAATGAATACTTTACAAGCACACATTTTTTTTCCTTTTATATTTTAGTTTATACCTAATTTCCAACCTGGCTTGAGGCTTGATATTCTCTCTCTATATAGGGTTCTGAAATAATTTTTAGCCTAGTCTATCCCCATTTACAAATAAATTCAATAGTAAGGGTCATAATTTTAAGGGTAAGGCTCAAGTTACACATAATTTCCAACCCATTCCATTCATCCCAACAAAACCAAACACGGTCTTAGCCATTTAAGATTCAAAGGTTTCAAGGATGTAAACTTTCCAAAAAAATAACGTACTAGTAAATTTTACATAGTCTTGGTAATATAAGCTCAGGGTTGCAAGGGTAATAATTTAGTTATTTGGAAAGCCGAGCCATCCATAGAGAAAATTCCTTATCACCAATATAATTTTAAAATGACGAATTTCTATAAACCTTTTTACAAAAAACCAAACACAAAATTTCCAAGCCTAAACAACCATGACAAGGAATGACATCACCAACTTGATTAAGACCTTTGATAGTTGATATTTTTTCTCTATATTTTCTCACACAAAATTTATTTCCACTACTTTTCTCTTGTCCCTTTCTCCTTGTCAATCAAATCTCCTATCTCCCTTTTATTTTTTTTCATCTTATCCAAACTACCTCTTTCCCCTCCATGCATTTCTTTTCCACGCATCTCTCCTAACTCCATGATGGAGTAATAAGTGAACAAAGCAATGCATGACATGTTTAACTCCATAAATGGATTTTTATCAAAATGATATGGTTAACTTGAGTCAAACTCATATTAGCAACCCTAATTCTTCTTGAATGTTCCCAAATAATTTAATAATCATTTTCTTGGCTTTATAAAAATATGCATATCCATTGAATCCATGCATCAACTTTATAAAATTCCATTACATAATTATTTCCATGTTAGGTTAACTTTAACAACAAGTCATTTAACATAACTCTCATATGACATGGTAGCCATAACATATGAATATTAATAAGACTATTTAATAAATATTCGACAACCACAAAGATGTCTAATTAATTGTTAAACAATGATATTACCCAAATCACTTTGTATAACTATATATTTATTATCTATGCATAAAAGATTGATAATAATCATTAGTAAATAAAATTAATATCAATTACCATGCCAACTAATGTCCTCCATCGTAGTTAATGAATAACAATAATTAAATAATGACTTAATATTGGTTATTTAACTATTAAAATGATAGTAGTAATCATATAATCCACCAAGAATAACTTATCAACCTGATCAAGCATAGTATTAAAAACAAAAAAAAAGACTGTTTATTACTCACTCAGATATATCCCAAAATAGTAGTAAGTCATAAAATATAAGTACAAAATTACTCCTACATTGAAGCAATAATACCAATAACCATTAATACATTAACAAAACCATATTAGTGAAATCAACAAGATCATCAAACATAAAATAAGATCATATTATATATCATAAGTTAAATACATACTATAGGTATCATAAAACAAGAAATAATCACTCACATCATTATAATGTGGTGTGTGCATATGTATCTATATTTTATTTTATTATCCCCAAACATCTCAATCTATTCCACCCTCTCTGATGATGCTCTCCCTTCATCATGTTCTGAGGGATGGATATATCCTGCATCCAACCCATGACAAGAAGGTAGTTAGCCTATATATCATGATATATATCCATCAAATACTACTATAAAAACTAAAAACATGATCATAATGTAAAGAATATATAAATACAACTAACTCATAGTAATTTAATCATGTAATCTAAACAACATACAAATGTCCCATAATAACATATGACTTACAGTTTATTTAAATAGTATCAATAAATTTAACAACCATAATAATCCATGGATAATAAGGTAAATGAGCTTAGAGAAAAATTGGGATGTGACATGTGTTGTTTATTTATTTGATAACAATTAATTTCTTTAAATAACTTGTTTGGTAGATACTATGTACGCCTTGTGTTAGTTCAAGCATAGGAACATGCCCTTAGGTGATACTTATTATTTTACTTGTATTATTTGAGTCTAAAAAACACTTTGCCAAATCAAAAGAGTCAAAACATCAAACAAACAAACACATGTTACATACACCATTTTTTATTAAGAAGTGTTACAAAAACAAAATTATTCCATTCTTTGCCTTGTTAAAATGAGATTCTTTACCAAGTTTCAAACATCCTCAAACTATGAAGCCAATTTCAAATCTAACATGGTTATGATGTTCACATAGACTTATGACCCTTTTGACAAGAGTTTAGTTTCCTTCTCAAATTAGGTCTAAAACTCACTTTCAAGTATAGATATAAGGACAATTAGTTTATTTTTGAGTCTTGACTACTACTTGGGCTTAAATTTTTTACTTTTTTCACTTAGTTTGTGGTACTTGAGTTGGTTTTCTAATTAGTTTAAGACATTTTCCTAGAAACAAGATCATACCATTTTGATAATGTAAGTTCCTTTTAGACCAAATTCAATTTTTACCTAATTTCCAAGTTCACCTTGACCAAGTACACTCTTTTTTTCAAACCAATTTCCGTAGATTTAAGTTTATTTCAAGTTTCATGCCTAGATTAAGTGCATTTCCAAGACTAGCTTTATGACTTTTTCCATGGACCTAACACAATTTCATTCTTAGACATAGACCAAATTTGTTTTGCATTTAGATAGTTTAATACCTTTGTCAAGACCAATTTTATGTTTTCATTCCAATTTTCCTTATACTTAGATTTAGTACATACCTTTGCCAAATACTGAGTTTACATTTAGACCTCTTTATAAGAGATAAGTTAGACCACAATCAAGTTTTTAAGAGATATTTTTAGGCCAAGTTCTAAACATTTTCAACACTATATCAACTCTTCATGAGATATTTAATCATTAGTTTAACCATGCCTCAATATACACATACCAGAACTATGAATAGTCCTTCATATGAGGATGTTGTCATGAGTGACCCCTTTGTTCAAGAGCCTTATGGAGATGATGTAGTCTATGATATGGATCCATACCCATCATACATTACCCACTATATAAAACATAGGCAAGACCCATTAACACACTACCTCAACAACATGCCTTCTTATCTAGGACAAGAACAAGACCAAAATACCCAATACCTTACAAATGTACCACTTAATGTAGAATAACTCCAACAACAACAACCTTATTATGGGACCACATCAACTAGTGCCAATTATGATCCCTAATTATTTTATCTTCATCTCCTGGAGCATATAGATGAAATTATTATTAGAACCATAGAGGTAAGTGTTAATTTCCCATCAGACTTCCCACATGAAAGTCTACCTAGCTTTGTTAGAGCACCTATAATGCATCTCTTATCAAATCATTCGAGCAAGCCTCATCTAGCCAAAATCAGGCCCTTGTACCAATGCATAACCAAGAGCTTACCACACTTGTAAATGGTCAAATTATTGATGAATTAGCATAAATGTAGAAAGCGCATCAAAAATATATTAACCTAGCCATAAATATAAATGCCACAACCATTTCCAATATGCCACTCATAAAGTTAGCTCCCTCAATTGGGGTACAAGATGACTCATCAAGTTATGCCAATCCAAACACAAACCTATTTGCTCAAAATACATAATTTGTAGACATGTTTAATGTTCCTATAACTACAAAAGAATTCATAGCTCCATCAAAAAAGCCTTTTCAAAACATGGTGGGTAACACACAAGTTTATCCCAATCCCAACCAAGTTTAATCAAATGTTTAAAGAAGTAATTCACAATAGGTTCTTCCTACAAACACCATCAGTAATTCATAATAGTAGGGGATAGGAATGTTTAGTTCACAAATGTAACATACAACTACTCCTCCTCAATTGATCACTTCTTCAAACACATAGCAAGTGGAAAGCAACCAAACATAGACTAATATTCCACCCCAATAAGTGGTGAACACTACTCCACCCTTATATTTGGTGACCAACATTCCATAGCAATAAATATAGAATAATATTCCACCATAAGTGGTAAATCATTTATCACAAATGTTATTTAATCAACAATTTATCCTTATTAGTCAATAGTAGTTGGATTTTAGTCAACAAAAAGTGCCTAACATTCAACAAGTGTTAACATTCCATAATGAGGTCCCAACATACAATAAGTACCCATTAGGAAACAATTTTTCCATACCAAACATGTACCTCGCATATAATAAGGGACTAACATTAAACATCTTCAATAATAGACCTTTAGCCAACAATGGGTGCCTTTTCTATAATAGGGTTTGACTAGCCAATAATAAGGTCCCTTATATGCCCATCTTATGCAAACTATTCCCCAACACTAAATGCCTTTGATAAGGCCATATTTACCTCCACTTCAAAGTCATATCACCAATCCTAGCCTAAATATGTACAAATAAAAAATAAAATACCAATAATTTAACCTAAACTAGTGAATCCGTATTATTGGTAAGGTGACCAACCAAGAAAACATCCCTCAATCCATTCCTCCATTATACCCTACTCAAGGTAATTCACCTTGGACCACCTAACCTCATCCATCTGTACCATCCATATTTTTATCCCAAGAACTATAATAAATGAAGGATGCAATTATAGCTATTTATACTGAGAATCATATACATAAGTTTAAATTGAACAAGATATGCTTGTATTCATTTAACATGGATTTTCTTCAAATACCATTCCCTTTAGGTTTTGAGCCACCAAAGTTTAAAAAGTACAAAGGTAAATCCAACCCAAAAGAACATTTGAAGGAGTTCTTTTTTACTTTATTGCTAGTGACATTTAGTGATATCTACCTGCTTCTTCTTTTTACACACAATCTGATGGGATGGGCCTTGGAGTGGTTACTCCAACTTCTAAAGAATTATGTGATAAAATTTGATGACCTCTCAAAAAATTATGGAACATTTTTTTTATAATCTCAAGCACAAAATTACTATGGTGGATTTAGGTCAAACACAAAAAAAACTTGGTGGGAGTTTCTTAATCTATTTAAAACAATGGAGGGCACTTACTAACTGCTTCAAGTATAATTTATTAGATAAATAGTTGGTCATAGTTTTTACTCAAAATATATAAAGTGATGTATCCTATCAGTTGGAGTTGTAATGTGCCCACATTTTTGAGGAGATAATTGACAAGGACCTACAACTTGAGAAAGCTCTTATCAACCAAGGAGAAATCAAGTTGTACACACCTAATCAAAGCCAAAATCACTACTAAGGCCACAATAAGAGACAAAACCAAAATCAAGGCCAAAATTAGAACCAAAAACCAATTCAAACATAAGCTCTTGTGCTAACCTAGGGAAATACTTTCAAAAAATCCAAAGCCTATAAACACAACAATAACATTATGGATAATGGATTTACTGAGTCACACTACATCCAAACAGTGTACACACCATCTACCCAGCCTACTCCTCATATGCAACCAATTTCACAAATGTAGGCATTCCCACATCCTCCTTTGCAAATGCATCAACCAATAAGAGGACCACCTATGAAGAGAATTTTTAATGACCTAGGAGATCCTATTGAATTCATGTTTTGAAAACTAGTTAATGCCAATCTGATTAGTTGGCCTATTCCCAAACCATTCCCTAGGGGTGTTTCTTTCCTTGATTGGTATGAAGAGCATGATTTTTGTGACTATCACCAAATCAAATGACATTCCATTTGCTAATGTGTGCAACTAAGGCATCTCATTTAAAAAATGTTAGAAAATGGAGAAATTAAGTTGGATAATAGACCCCCTACTTCTAATTAAAATCTAGGTATTTATCAAAAAAACTTTTTTGTAGCATAATGCCAATAACCACAACCAACAATAGAATAAATATTAACATAGACCACCACCATAGTAACAATAATAACAATAAGAACATCAGTAACAATAATAACATCAACAACAATGATGGTAACCACAACTATGGAATGGACAGAACCAAGGTTTGAATGATAACCAAGGGCCTATAATGTCATTACCCATGGCTATAACAAAGTTTTAGGACATATCATGGGTGGTCATATAGCCACTATTACCATCAACCTAAGACTAATAGCCAATCACTAATTACCAGTGCCAAACAATGCCTAACCACTTCCTTATGTCAATAATAATCTTATAATTTATGTGGGTAGCCAAGATCACCAATGCCCATGAGTTACCATCCCAAGACCCTCTTATAATTAAAATATTCCATTACCTGATTTGGATTGTGTAATTATAACTTAGTGGATTAAAGTTACCATTATAGGACCGCAAACTCATTCTACCAATGAGTTTATCTAAGCTCCCATGTTAATTCTAAATAAGCCAATTAACTATGCCAAGGAGAAGATCTATGATGTTGTGGAATAATTACAACATACACCCAATTAAATATATATTTTACATTTATTGCATACATTGACTATCTACAATATCTTACATAACTCCTAAGCCAATCCCAAGTGCCAAACGATATTACGTTGGATAAATTCTAATAATTAGTTAGACATTTAGCTCCTAGGCAAAAATTGACCTTGACCAAAGTGATATGTCATCCCTTGGCCCTCCCCACAATAACCCTTTGTACATCAAAGTTGTCATAGCCCAACATAAGGTTAAATGTGTCCTCATAAACAATGGGTCAGGCCTAAATAATATGTCTTTAAGGTTAGTCAAGTATCTTGGATACAAGTTAGATGACCTTTAGTGATATAAAATTAACACCAAGGCCTATGATAATGAGGAAATGGAATCACATGGAACCATTTATTTGTTAGTTATCATTGGGCCCTTGATGCTTGACACACGTTTCCATGTTCTAGATCTGGATTTATCATGTAATTTTTTATTTAGCTAGCCATAGATACATGAGATTCCTGTAATACCTTCCAAATTACACTAATGCATCAAGTTCCCCTATTTTAAGATGGAGGTGACTATTTATATAGACTTATATTTGTATCAATTCTATAAGAATTTAGAAGCTAAGTATAAAATTTATAATTACTAATTCAGCCTAGACCATGTATTAAAAAGAAATTTAAGGATGTACTTGTCTAATTACCAGATTCTAATTATATTAACTAAAAATCCTTGCCTCTACTTCCTATATAGCCCCTCCTGAAATATTTAATCATTTTACTATCTTTGACAAAGGTCTAGAAGAATATATCAAACACAATGCCTTCCATGTAGCTAGACTTACACAGGCCCCTAAATCCTATAAAAGACCCAAATCAAAATATGTTTGTATGGATATCCATAAAAAATAAATATTAACAACCAAATGCCTATTATTTTCACACTAGCCACTGGCCCCAAAAAAGACCCACTTTCCAAATATGAATCTTGGCTTTATAATAATGACTTGGTCAATTGTTACCAAAATAAAAAATATCCCATCCCTAATCGGATAATGGATAATCAAAATTATATAGGTAGAGGCCTAGGGTAAAATTAGTAAGGCACTCTTAAGCTTATATCTATGACCAAACACAAAGGAACTTATGGTATTGGATTTAAACCATTTAGGGGTGACCCCATATATCTTGTCTATGTTCCTACACCAATGACTAGCAATGATGATGCTAAAAATGACTAGAGTCTGATTATAGTGTGTATGAGGAATTAGCCAATACCAACATGTTTAACCCACATGTTATATCTACCATTACACCTATCATTCATAATTACCCACTTTTCCTTCATCATTCGCAACTCATCGATTAGGATAAATAAGAATCCATAGTATCATTTGACAAGTTCAAAAATCATGAAGCTATTTGTGACTTCTAGGCCTAAGCAACCATATTCCACTTGGAGATCATAAATAATTTTTCTCTATTAGATTATATCTTGCTAAATATTTTAGATAGATAATAAAATTCATTTTCCAAAAAAAAAAATCAAACATTGAGGTCCCAAAGTGAAAACCTCTTTGAGGCACTTTCAGACTAGGGTAAAAGTAAAGAAAAAGGCCAATCTCTTGGTGAAAACCTATTTTAGGCACCATTAGACAGGGATGTTCACCCTTCCTTGGATAAATCTCATGATGACACCAATGCCATAATCATATTTATGTCTAAAATCAGTGAAGAAGAACGATGTGCCTTTGAACATATTTTACAAGAATCTATAGAAGTATTTATTACATGGCCCTTGATACTATTGGGTGATTTTGGTTCATCCTATTTAGGAGAACTATATGAACCAGTCCAGCTAGAGGAATTTGATATTTCCAACCAATTTACATCTTTACTAACTCTCCTATAATATGGTTTTATACTCCTTGTGGAGGACACTTCTAAGGTCAACATTGGAACACTAACCAATCCAAAGTGGATCAAACTAGATGCATCTCTTACTAATGATGAACATGAAGTCCTTAATGATCTCCTAAGGGAGTTCATTGATATATTTGCATGGGATTATTCTAATATGTCAGGTTTGGATCCTTCATTGGTTGTATATCACCTTATATTACACCTTGATGCCAAGCCAATTAATTACAAGCTTAGGAAAATGCATCCTCAAATTATCATATTGATCAAGAAAGTAATAGAAAAACTTTTAGAGGTACGGCGAATTCATCCCATTGACTATTTAGATTGGATTTCAAATATTATTCCAGTTAGTAAGAAACTAGAGGGTATTAGATTATGCACTTATTTTTGAGACATCAACAAAGCATGCCCAAAAGATGACTTTCCTTTGACAAATATTGACATGATTGTTGACTCTATAGCTGGGTATGAGATGATTTCTCTCATGGAAGGTTTTTTAGGGTACAATCAGATGAAGATAGTGCTAGAAGACCAATACAAGATAACATTCACCACTACTTAGGGAACATTTTGTTATCAGGTAATGCCTTTCAACCTCAATAATTATGGTGCCACATATCAATGTGTAATGACTTTAATTTTTTATGACATGATGCATGATATTGTCGAGGATCATGTTCATGATATTGTGTGAAAATCTAAGTATAGACACTATGAATTTACACCATTATATTAGTATGAATATATGTGTCTTACCACTTCCCCATATTTTTTATGTTAGTAATTTAGTTTTACCAATTACTATCTTACTTCATGTAATTAGTGTTACTAATTAATTTTTATTAGGTAACTAATTTTAACTACTTAACCCTCCTTAAATCTAGTCAAATCTCCCCAAATATATTAGAAGTAAGTTATTTTTAACCTATTAACAATCTCTTGCCATCTGAACTTCATTTAAAGTAGTCTATGACTAAGTACCTCATGGATTGGATTTATTTGAATAAACTTAGACTGGATTGACACCAATCCCCATGATCAATGTTGATCCTATTGGGATCATCCTTGATTTAAAATTAGGCCATCCTCAAGTAGAGAGATCCCCAAATTCGTATACTGGAATGCTTGAGAAATTGTCTTGGAATACTTGCAAAAGAATGACATACCTATCTTGGTATAACCCCACTCATTCAAATATTAAGAATATCCCCATCGACATGATAGTTCTCTAAAATATTAGAAGCTTTTCAAAGGTAAGTATATTGCTCATTTGAATATATTTTGATTCTTATATTATTTTATTATGTTCTATTTGTTGCCCTTAGTCTGGTCAGATTATCATTAAATATTCCTAAATCCATTTAAAATCCCTTAAAGCCTACCTTTGGGCCCCATCTTGATCTTTCTTTCCCCACTATTAGGAGTGACAATAATTCCTCACATGAATTGTCTCTAATTAATATAATCATTAGCGATTCTAAAATAATCAACATTGATTATAGTGTGTTTAACTTTTGTTTACAATCCAAATCTAATTTAATAGTGCAAATTAATTTCAATTAGTTGTTTTTAGTCTTAAAATATTGAATATCTATTTATATATGACATTACAAGGATTTATACATGATGTGGTTTCCATCTATGATTTGCCCATAGTCCCTCGCCTGCTCATTACAATCACTAAACAATTAAAAGTAATATAGGCACAATAAGATTCAACTATAGCTTATTGGAATGAACACTTTGTTAACATCCATGCAATAGATTAATCCATTTCATTTTAGTGTCACATCTATATTATCATATGCTTTGTTTTAATTTTTATTATTACATTTTCTGCTTAATTGCTTCATATAGTGGGCTGACATACTCTTGAAGAAGTGTACCACTTCTTGTAACTAGTCTAGCATCAGGTAGTCCACTTATATATCCTATTAATCAATATTTCTTGAGTTTTCTCTTATGTGCAGGTAATCCTTCCTAGCCAAAAAGGAGTTCCCACTTATTTTGATCAATGGTGTGAAACCTCCATCACAGGTATCCCTTTAAAACCCTATATCACAATTTCCTTTTTTAGTAAGTTTATTTATTAATAAAAAATGAACCAAAAAAGACTCAAACATTCTAGCATACTTGTTGGGACTTGTAGACACCTAAATCTGGCCACCAATGACCATCAATAAAGCTTTTGACCAATTTCTACCAAAATGCACAATTTGGCCTAAAAACACTAAAACACATTAAAAGCTTAAAACTGACATATTCAAGTGCCAATTTTGACCAAAGTATCCCTAAATGGGGTAATGTATTTTATGGGATAGCTAACTTTTATCAAATCATTTTGAGTTAAAATTTCAATTTTACACCTAAGTGCCCTGGATTATTCTTTTTTGTTAAATTTTTTGTATGAAACATGTGCCTTTCTTATTTTGCATTAGCAACATCCTAAATGGGATAACAGTCCCAATGCATCTAACATTGACTTCAAATTCTAATCCAATCAAATTTCAAGCAAATAATATGACATTTGACCAATTTGATTAATTTGTGCACAAATTGCCAAGGTTTTACATCAAAGTTGACTAATCATGTTTAAGGGTAATTAAACCAAATAAATATCTTAAGTTAATTTTCCATATAAATTTTTGAATATTTATTTTTATAAATTGATATTGAATATCTACATCATCAAATGACATCATTTCTTGGAAAGACATCCCTAGGTCATAAATGCATAATATCCCATCAAGCCCTCCCATACCTCATCAATGCCTCCCATGCCTCTTAAATGCCCCTTATTTCCAAATATTTATGGGGGATATTTATGAATTTAATTACATAATTTATATTAATTCATGACAACACATCTTTATCTTCGGATGGATGGTTCAAGTTGATTCTAACCATTTTTAAAAATCTATATATAGGAGGCCTTGCCTATTTAATTTAAAGCTCTTTTATGCCAAAATTATAATGCTCAAATGCATTCAAAAATCCATTGCAATTAGTGTTATAATGTCAAATTATTAATCCAAGCCAAGCCAAGCCAAATCCAAACATGGTGCAAAGGAGAGATAGAGGTAGCCACACTTCATTGATGCAAACTTCATGAGCACAAACTGAGCAAGCTACTTCAACAAGCTATTTGGGGCATCTAAGGAAGGTGAAAGAAGGTTTTTTTTTTGCATTTTAGTTGTGTTTTCCATTCTATTTTTGTTAACTAAGCTCCCACATTGAGATATGCTTAACGTGTTAGCTATTAGTGTGTTATTTTGATTTTTATTTCATATACTAACACAATACTAATCTCCCCTTATTGCAATCCTATGTTCACAAATGGCATGCCCGATGCAACTTAGCCTCACAAATTTGGTCAAATTACATCTAAAAGCAACCTACTAACCATTGTCATATAGAATCTGAGAGTGTGAAGACAAAAAAGATTAAAATTTGAGAAAAAATCCATTTTTTCTAAGCCACAGTTTTATTCTCAAGATTGTGTAGCCCAACTCACTTGTCAAATCCAACTTGCCTATCTAACCCAACTCACCTATCAACCCAACTCGTTTCCAACCGAACTCACCTGTCAACCCAACTCACCTATCAACCCAACTCGACTATCAACCCAACTCACCTATCAACCTAACTCGCCTATCAACCCAACTCGATTGTCAACCCAACTCGCTTGTTAACCCGACTCAACTATCAACCCAAATTGACTGTCAACTCGAGAGCTAAATTCTTAATGTCATTTGCTCAAAATCCTAAGTGCTTAAAAGTAGGTAATTTTAATATTATTTTTTTCATGTTGAGAGGGTAGTTTGGAAGTAGATTTAAATGATTTTGACTAACCACACACCTTTAAAATTGGGTTTAAAAATAACTTGATAAAAAATCATGCACACTTCAAATTTGGCTTAAAATGAACATGTTTGATTTCACACATTTGAATTAGTGCTTAAAATGAACCTAAGATTTGGCTAATTCTTAGATAAATTTCATTTAGTGCTTAAAACATATCATAACTCTTGCAACATTTTAAATTTGGTGTTTTAATCATAAATCTAGGCTAAGTCTTGAATCTTTAATTTGGGCTTATAAAGAACTTAGGTTTCTATTACTTCATGTGGTTATTTTGTCCTATATTTTCTATTTTTTGTACTAAAGTCATGGGGCTAGTAATGAACCTAATCACACATTTCAAATTTGGAGCAATAAATCAACATCACTTCAATTGTTTGTAAAACTTGCTTGTTGATTGTTTTAGCGAAAAGAGATGTGCATGTATGCTCTCCCATCTATCCCCTTTAGGGAACTTTTGGGATCAAAATCACCATCTCATCATAATTGGAGCCTAGTCTAAGGCATAGAAATAATATCATCTAAATCACTACCCAAAAACTTGCAATAGTTTGGGTGACATTGAAATGACCATAAAGTCTTTCTATTTTAAGTCATTTATTTTATGCAAATGTGGCTTACAAGGGGGACTTGATTACCTCCTGAAATTTATATAGGGAATATTTGACCTAAGGTTTCATCTCCTAGAACTGACTTCATCACTCCCACTAGGATCAGAGGTTTGAGCATTTAAACCACATTCTAGTGTTGGATTTGCACATGGGACATAACTACACTTTAGACATCGCACTACACTGAGCAAGTGATGGATGTAGTGGTTGCAAAAAGGGCAAGACATTTTTATATAAAACTAAGTTACATGAACACCCAATTAAAGTGTTTCTTCTCTTTTTTTCTAATGTGAAAGTTTTTATACATGGGACCCATCTAAAGATGATTGAAAACTAATTAGTTTTAGTCAACCTCACATTGCCATACCCTTGCTAGGATTTGGATGATTTACTTATAATTTGTCATTTTATTACTTGTTGTTTTGAGACTAAAAATTGTTTATAAACCATGTCAAAACCAATTTTTTATACATCACTCTTTTGTCTAAAGAGGTGTTATGCTGGCCGTTTTACACCATACTCATGCCTTGAATTTTTTTCTAAACTTATTTGTGTGTGTGTCATTTGAGTTGCAGAGGGTAGTGTTATGTTGCCCAAAACATGTCAAAACATTTTGAATTTGAGTATTTGAAACACTGATCACATCATTTGTGCATGCTTATGCTATTATAGTGCTCAATTTATTTCAAAACTTGTTTACCATTGCACCAAAAATTGTTTGTTTCAAACTATGTCACATCAGCCATTTGAACCTTGTTTATGCATCATCATGATATCCAATTTTGTCTAGCTTGTTTAGTCAATCCTAGTTTTCAATATTGAGTTTTAAATTAACCTTATTAATTTTGGAATTAAACATTTATTGATTTTTGTTTAGGCCTCAATTTATGGGGCTGATGCATAGTTCTTTCTCTTTTGGGTTGCATAACTTTGGTTAATTGATTATCCAAATTTGAAGAATATTGATTGTTTGTTTATTAGTAGAGCCTATCCTTATCATTGTTTATGTCTTTATTTAGGAGATAACAACCTTTCTCTAGATTCCTTTTGCCTCATGCCTTATACCAACTAATCATGTTTATGTTTGATTCTATATTCTAAGTCTATGTCAAAGTTGTTTCTAAACTTGTTATATTAAATCAAATCACATCATGTCTTTGTTTCAAGTATAGTTTTTTACATAATTTAGTGAAAATTCCTAGTATAGCCTATTTGAGCTTAGATTTTGACTCTACGTTTGGACAAAATACCTAGTGATTCTTTTCCCTTTCCTAGTTTAGACCTTATTTAGAACACTTTGACCTAGATTTTTATATGCTAGTTTTTATTCAAATGCTTGAAATTTTGGTTGTATGACATTTGATGTTAGAAATTTAATGTTAGAATGTTTTATGCCAAATCTTAGCACAAACCATTTTGGAGATACAACTCCACCTTCAACCAAGTTAGACCAAGTTTGAACCATTTATCCTTTAAACATAGTTTTTTAGAGTTTACAAAACTCTAAGCTTTTTTGTTTTGGAGCTTTCATCATTTATGCAGATATGTATAGCTACACTTATGGTGGAGTCACGTACAATCGAACTTATGATAGAATGGTTTTAAAAAATCCCACTAGGAACCCTTACAGAGAAAGATTTTCTAAGGAGTTTTATTATTCTCCCTATAATACTCCATATGGGAAACATAGTCAAAATCCACAAAATCCAAATGAAATTACCAATTAGAATGATATGGTTTATGAAGAGGACTTTGAAGACCCAACTACAAATAATGTTGTTTGGGATATGGATCCATACCCTCTTTACAATAATTAGTAAACATAACATATTCAAAGACCAACTTATGATCCAATTCAAGATTGGGATGATATGGTTTATGAGGAGGACTTAGATGCATTATATTATGCAAGAAATCAATATCCATAATGCCCCATTCCCATACTGAAACCTCATCCTTTGGCGTGTGTGAGAAATCAAGCTCCATAATGCCCTTTCATCATTATAAGACCTAGTCCTTTGGCTTGTGTGAGCAATCAAGCTCCACACCATCTTGTTGTTACCATTTTAAGACTTTGTAATATAGATTATTATAGGTTATGATAGATTTGTGGTAACTTGACAAATGCTACTCCATGATACCATACCATTATCCAACCATAGGACATTCCTCACTCAGTGCTAATCCCATCCAAACCTCAATCGAGCTAATCATTTGAAGAGTAAGCTATGTTCAAAACTAGTATCTTCTAGCTTATTGAAAACCAAGGCCAAGAAAACTAACCAATCCAAGATGTTTTTGTTGAACCAACCATTTGTGATAAGTCAACCTGTGATGAATCACCTTTAAATCTTATACCAATTATCAAAGAGTCTCACTCTAATAAGCCAATCTTTGTTAAGTCAATTCTTAATAATTATAATTACCTTTGGGAAAATCATTACCTTGACCATATTCCTATTTTCTAATATCCTCTTATTGACAAGCCAATTGTTTAAGAGTTGTCTCTTGACCTTTTTACCATCCTAGAGGGGTCTCACTCTAACAAACCAATTTTTTTGGATCCCATTATGCCATCAAAGGCCATTACTTGTCCAATACCAAAAATTCAACAAGACATCATTATAACAGAGTATGCATCAGATGAATAATCAGAGTTAGAGTTAGGTTTTATTCTTGGATCAACATTGGATTTAGCATAAAAATTAGAATCAACATCAGTTTCAACATTAGATTTAGATTCCATTGAGTCAAAATTAGATTAAAAAATGGATTACATTTATGACTATTAAAATATTAGTTACGCATGACAAATAGATTAGTTTGAATAAATTTGTGATCCTTATACAATTTTTGAGGATGAGTACTTTATCATCAATACAAGTTATCCTAGTATCTTCTATGAGGATTGTGTAACCTCCCCCCATTACATTACCATTCCAAAATCCATTACCATTAACCAAAGTAGCCATATTATTGACATTCCATCTCCCACAAGTGTCAATTGGGACCGACAGAATGACACTTTGTTGAACTGCATCCATGGTGACATAGCAGTTGAAGAAGAGCAAGGATGCCAAGACCAAATTCATGTATGATAATAATATTCTCCTAGTGAAACCTTTTTGAAGGCACTAAGGGATAATCAAAATTCAAACTCAACATCTTTTAATGAAACTTTTTTGGAAGTGTTATAAGAAAATTAAAGTCAAAAGCCAATGTTCATTAGTAAAACCTTCTTAGAGGTGTTATGGGACAATCAAAACAACTTCATTGGTGAAAACCTCTTTTAGGTGCCAATATTTGAGCACAAAATTTATTCACTCCTCAATATCAAAGATCCAATCAAAATAGCTTCTAATCTATAGTCTAATCAGATGGTAGCTACTCTCAAGATCAAATAATAGAAAAATATAGTTGTCTTATCGAGAGAACAAATCTTCAGCCCCACCACATATAAAGTTATGTTGAATTTAGAATCAATAAAATTATGTGTGACATCTTCATTTGTTTCCCTACCATTACACATTCCATTGTAATTTGCCATTCTATTTCACAATCTAACCTACCATAGATTATTTGTCCCTCTTTACTATCCATGACTACACTTTCTTTTGTAGAAGCTACAAAGATACCTTTTCTTGATGTTTTAAGGAATCAATGACCAATGAAGATCACAATAACATTCTCAGAATCCAGATCTATAGCCAGTTCTTGATAGAGCAACTATTTAGACAAGGTGTGAGATAGTAATTAACATGATTGATTGTTCTGTTTGTATCATTTATTGATCAAGATGTGTATCTCCACTTCAACAAGAATAATATAATCATATGCCATTTTACCATACCTAGGCCAAATAGAATTAAAAAAAACCAACAATCACCTAGACCAAAAAACATGTACCATACCATTTCAAATTGCCATATACTTTTTCCATTGTTTTATATCCTAGCCATTCACCTTACCACTTTGGGGAAACCATCTTACCATTTTATCCAATCTATCAAACCCATAATTATCCTAGAGAAAAAACATTTCATTCTACCATATCATTCTTATCTAGATTAAAGCCTATTTTTAGTCATCCTACCCAATCCTATTTTGATCTTGGTTCCTTTAGTTATTCCCACACATTTCATGAGGGGATTATGATCAAGTTTCAATAATCAATCAAATCCATGTTTCAAAGATAGTATATGAAAGTAGTGTGACAATTGATCTAGAAAGATATATTTTATTTTCCATCCTATATCAAAGTTGGTTTATGTGAATCTAATTATAACCACCTATGGGTAAATCAGTGTTTCACTAGTCTTGATACTAATTATAATTGCCTATGGGAAAATTAGTATCATTGATCTATGCCATTATATCCTATTTATAACCACCTATGGGAAAACTAGGGAAAACATTTATTTATCATACATTGTCATCTCACCTTGCCATTACTATTTTTATTTGACTGGCCATTTTCTAGGTATGAGAACTTGTTAGGACCTAGTTGTTTTTTCCTCACCTTTTGTGTGGATGGAACTAATGTGATTTGACATCATTTATAGATTATGTAGGTCATGATCAATTCATTTTGAGGTCACCTTAGTCCCCCTAAGCCACACTCTCACTATTTTTTGAATAACCTATGCCACACTCTAACCATTTTACAAGCATCCTAAGCCACACTCTCATTGTTTTATGAGAAACCTAAGCCACACTCTCACCATTTATGAGAAACCTAAGCCATGATTTCACCATTTTTTGAGCAACCTAAGCCAAAATCTCATCATTTTATGAGCAACCTAAGACACACTCTCATCATTTTGTGAGCAACCTAAGCCATGCTCTCACCATTTTATGATCTTGAACCATTTTAGTATCTTGTCATTCTCGATTGAGTTGAGATACTCCAAAATTCCAAAAACATAAGACACGCTCTCATCATTTTGTGAGCAACCTAAGCCATGCTCTCACCATTTTGTGATATTCAACCATTTTAGTATCTTGCCATTCTCAATTGAGTTGAGATACTCCAAAATTCCAAAAACATTTGTAAAACTATTTAGAAAAGACCAAAAACATTGACCACTTCTCTACCTTAAAGATTTTGGGAAACCTTACTAAGTCACAAGCAAATCACTTATTCTTTAGTTTCCCCATCCTTTTTGGTCTTTTTCCCCACACACTTGCCATTTTTCAAGACCATTCCTATTCTTATATCACATCCATTATATTTGTTTTCATCAGTTATCATTTTCTTCCCATTTCTTGGGAGAACTGCTTTTGGCCTAAAGTAATTGTTGGATATTATGTCCATGGAATTATGTAGGTATTATCCACTTGCCTGGTGCATATAGAGACAACTCATCCACCCCTTCCTTTTTTCCTTTTCCCCTATTCTATTAGTTTATCAAGTTGTCACCTATTTTCTAGGGGCAATGTTCACATGGCTTAAATTTAAATTATTTGTTTTTTTTATTGTTTTGTTTGTGTGCCTATTTGTTTACTTTTAGTATTGTTCCCTTGATTCAGTCTATGTGCATTCATTGGGTTATTCCTTTCTTAACCTTACACTTAAATCCATCCATATTCATACGTCTACATTGGCATCATGGTTTCTATCATTGGTGCATTATTTTTTATTGAGTATTGGATTAAGGGGTCAGTCCTTATGAATATTTCGACCAAGTACTCATGATTTTATACCATGATACCTAATAACATGTGATACAACAAAACTTAGCTTCAATAAGTCTATTCAGTAATGTCAACATTGACATATCTTTGGCACTAACATCTTGATTCAATCCCAATCATATCTTTATACAAAGTAATTAAACAATGAATTAATTTCAACCTGTGTTTAGTTTGGATGAGCATCTCCATACTAAAAGGTTGTCCCAATTCATCTGTATCCTCTATTCATATTATCATCACCATCATCATCATCATCCAAATCAATCATGTTTGCCATCATCAAGGTTGAATGATTATAACTGCCTATGGGAAAATCATTGTACATCATCCCACCTGCATTTTTCAATGATTATAACCACCTTTGGAAAAATCATTGTGTTATCACCACTTTAATTTTTTGAACCATAAAAGGGCATGTTTTTATCTTGTTTTTCTATCCTAATTGGGATAAATTCATCTTCTCAATGATTATAACTACCTTTGGGCAAATCATTATGTTTTCATGTCACGTTGCCACTATCGGGGTATAATGCTTATAAACGCCTTTGGGAAAACCATTGTATACCATCCCATTTGAATTATCAATGACTTTTAATAATTTTTCAATATCATTGTTTTCTCATCCCCTGATTTTCCTTTTTTTGGTCCCCTCGTCTCCATTTTTTCTTTCAAGGGGTTGCTTGCTGACCTTTCCTTGTGTCAACCATTCTCTCGAGGGGACATTATACAATTAGTTCATCATCATTGAAGTTGTAGGTATACAATAAATTTTAATTATTTGAGAATATGTTATAATTCCTATATCTCGCAATGCCTTCCCAAACAGGGGAAAATTATAGACACCTAAATCTAGCCACCAATGACCATCAATTAGGGTTTTAACCAATTTCCATCAAAATACACAGTTTGACCTAAAAAAACTAAAACATATTAAAAGATTTGAAATTGACATATTCAAGTTCTAATTTTGGCAAAAGTATCCCTAAATGGGGTAATGCATTTTATGGGCTAGCTAACTTTTATCAGATCATTTTGAGTCAAAATGCCAATTTTGCACCTAGATGCCCTGGATTGATCTTTTCTATCAAAATTCTTGTATGAAACATGTACCATTGTTATTTTGCATTGGAAAAACAATAAATGCGATAATGGTTCCAATTCATATAACATCAACTTCCAATTCTAATCTAGTCAAATTTTGAGCCAATAATATGACATTTTGACCAATTTGATTAATTTGTGCACAAATTACCA
Source organism: Torreya grandis (assembly GCA_037957365.1). Lineage (NCBI taxonomy): Eukaryota > Viridiplantae > Streptophyta > Pinopsida > Cupressales > Taxaceae > Torreya > Torreya grandis. Next base: position 5,576,902 of record JARHVA010000336.1, read on the forward strand.
AGGTTTTGCATCAAAGTTGACTAATCATGTTTAAGGATAATTAAACCAAATCAAGATCTTAAGTTAATTTTCCATGGATTTTTTTTAATATTTATTTTTATAAATTGATATTGAATATATGCATCATCAAATGGCATTATTTCTTGGAAAGACATCCCTAGGCCATAAATGCATAAAATATCTCATCAAGCCCTCTCATGCCTCATCAATGCCTCCCATGAATATTAAATACCCATTATTCCCAAATATTTATGGGGGATATTTATGAATTTAATTACATAATTTAGATTAATTCATGCCCACACATCTTCATCTTAGGATGGACAATTCAGGTTGATTCTAACCATTTTTAAAAATTTATAAATAGGAGGACTTATCTATTGAATTTTAAGATATTTTATACCAAAATTATAATTCCCAAATACATTCAAAAATACTTTGTAATTAGTGCTATAATGTCAAATTATTGATCCAAGCTAAGCCAATCCAAAGCCAATCATGGTTCCAAGGAGATGGAGGTATCCACACTTCATTGATGCAAACTTCATGATCACAAACCAAGCAAACCACTTCAATAAGCCATTTGGAGCATCCAAGGAAGGTGAGAGAAGGTTTATTTTTTATTTTAGTTGTGATTTCCATTCTAGTTTTGTTAACTAAGATCCCCCATTTAGATAGGCTTAAGGTGTTAGCTATTGGTGTGTTATTTTGATTTTGATTTCATATACTAACACAATACTAATCTCCCCTTATTGCAATCTTATGTTCACAGGACCCATAGGTATCATGATTCTTTTTGTGTTTTAATGTGAAATATTTTTTTGGTTGCATTCTCTTGATTATGTGTTTGTATTCAAAAAAGAGAAAATACAAAATTCTTGCTTTCCTTTTTAAAGTCTAAAATAAAATTGCATTCATCTCCTTGCTTGTTTAGATAATCCATATAGATTAATTTAGGTATATTAATGCATCATGATAGTCATTATCTCTCACACACAACCAAACCATGGTAATCTTAAAAAAAATCATCAAAAAATTTCCCACCTAGGTGGACCCACTTGGATTTCATTACCAAAGGGAAAACCAACTTAGTGTACTGACTATGTGTAAATTTTGGTAAAGAAGTATAAAGGATAAGTACCTGACACCCTTATCACTATGGTGTGTGAAGTGAGGGGTTAGGTCCCAATACCAAGCCATGCACTTACTTACAACATAGAATTAGTCCTCAACATACCTTTGTATATATATATATATATATATATATATATATATATATATATATATATATATATATATATATGTTCCCATCCTTAAACAAAACGTGAAACTAGCCTCAGACTGGCATTTTTTAGTACCTTCATTAACCCATCTCCCCACAACATTCTAATTTTTGTTCCTTAAAAATTAAAAATATTTAAGTACATTTAATAGAGTGTGTGTTTTATTTCACTAAAAATATATCATCAAAAAAATTTGTGTGCCTTTGAATTTCATTCTTTGTTTCTTTTTTAGTGCTACATGGTTGTAACATGACAACAGTTTCTAAAACAAATCAAATTTCATACCTCATCCTCATCCATGGAGAAAACACCAAGTCCTCCTACCTCCCTAGAATTCATGGGGGAAGGCATTCCCCAATTTTATACATAAGGAGACCTATACTTTGCTAATATATTAGATAGTAATCCAATTTCCCTCAACAATTATCTTAGTACTCAATCCATACAAATTCCTATTTTAGCTCAAACCCAATATTCTTGGGTTTTGTATGGCATGCCCCTAGAGGGACTTGAAGTGATTACTATGGCCATGGTTTCCTCTTCCACCAATCCACCTCCAATGGGTTTTGATACCAACATAGTGCATCCCTTAGATAATCAACCATCATTAGTATCTAGAAACCCCTCTTCGATCATTACCCAAACCCAAAATGTTACTACAACCCAACTTATGCTTACCCCAACACCCACTACTTCACTCTAAAATTTATTAGTCTCAATCCCTATGACTCTCCCATATATCAAAACAAGCATAACTTTTAATCCTCAAACCTAACCCTTACAACCTAAATAACAAGTTCCTCCAAGTCAATCTCTTCAACAATATGTCCCCTTGACTACTCAATACCTAGCTACCTCACAATCCCTTGTGACCACTCACCTTCACTCATCCCAAAAACAAAACATAACTTTTAAAATCCCATAATATGTGGTTGCATCTCAACCTATCATGAACAGTTCTATTGGTTATCCCCTTTCACATCCATTTTCCACCCCATTCCCCACTTATCAACATTTACAACAAAATGTCTTAGGGGGTATGCCTCAATATAATACCTAGCTTGACCTCATGCATATCCTTATGAATAGGATGGAAAATCTAGAGGTTTCTACCTCTAGGAAAAAAAATATGCTTAGAAATGAGCATTTTACAACAAACCTATCAATATTTTTGTCCCAATTAGGCCATATCCCTCATAGTGGGAACTTATTAAATTTATGAAATTTAAAAACAAGGAAGATCCAAAACAACACATTACGGTGTTTAGGCATGCTTGTTACCTTATAGCTCATGATGATGCTCTCCTTTTAAGGATGTTTCCCATGTCATTGGTTGGACTAGCCTTAGATTGGTACAAATCCATTCCTCAGTACTTTTTTTATTTTGGACAATTGTTTCAAATCTTCTTAGAACACTTCTCCATTAATATCATAAGGAAATTAACCATAACCAATCTATACTCTATGAAACAATTTGATGATGCGTCCATTTCCAACATTATATCTAGGTGGTGAGGCATTATAAATCAACTAACCTTATCCCTTCCTCAACTTGAATTAATTGATTTATATTCAAGATTGTGTGCTAAGAATATCTCATCAACACTACAAGTTCAATCCTTTAGAACTTTTTATGAAGCCTTTACCATGTCCTGTAAACTAGAAGTCTGAGCCTTAGAGGAAGGAAAAGTTAAGATAAGTAATAATAACTTTAAACCTAACCCCTCTAAAGGAACTAATAATTTTAAAACTAAAGTCACAACAAATGATGTTGTCTTAAAATTGACACCTCTACAAATAATGAACCAACCCAAACCTTATACCTCCTAAAAACTACCACAAAAACCCTTAACATGATTTCACCCTCACTAATACACACTCTTATGGGAGTCATGTTTCTATTTTAGATAAAATCCTAAAAGACTCCATTATCAAGCTTCCTCCGGTCAGACCCCTTAACAATTCTCACTTCAAACCTAGCTGGTTTAATAAAAGTGATTTCTACGCTTATCATCATGTACCTGGTCATGGGGTTAATAAGTGTTGGTATTTAAAAATTTTGGTTTAGAACCTTATTGACTAATTGGAATTATAACTGGATAATCTTAATGCTCCTCCCAATCAATCCATCAATATCTTTAGGCAGCCATTCCTCAACCATAATTCTAAATCTAATTTTGTATAAGCAAACATAAGAACCAACTTAGATCATGAAATCCATGTAATAAACACAATCCATGATCAGATTTTACCTAAAGAAGTTGATAATGCTTTCAAATCATTTTCCAAAATAACAAGGATCCTAGATCTCTTTATAGGAGATATTTTTGAACCATCTGAATTGGCTAAATCTATTCCTAATATACACTATATTTTTCTTAATCTCATAATTTGGGATCCTCCTGAAGAAATGCTAACTAATCTTGTTCAAGGTAACCAATAAAAAATAAAATATAAAAAAAATATCAAGGGTGATACTTGTTTAGATATCTAATAAAATACACATGATACTCCTTTAGTCATGACAAAACCTTTACATAGCATGCTCACTCCCGCTTAATATGTCCACTACATTACATCGACCATCTCCAAAAATAGCTTCCCTTATAGTTCAAGCCAAGCCAAATCTTGTAAAAGGGGGAAATAGGGGAAATGTTTTAGGAAGTGCAAATAAATTTCGTGGGGTGCCAAAGGTAAATATTTACAACATCCATCAATAAGAATTGATCTCCTTAAAGAGGATATCCTTAATACTTCCAACCTAGCTCAAAAAAGGAAAATGGTTATGCCACCAGCTCAAACTAAAACATCTATATTTGTACCTTATCCTTATGTAAGGCCAAAAGCCACTATTATGGAATCCTCCTCTAAGAAACATACACCATTAAAAAAAGGACCTTATTACAATAATAATGCTAATACACAATCCCTTAAATCCTTATTACCCTTATAATATTGGTATAAGGTCTTATTCCAAACATAAAGTACCATCTATTAGAAATATTTGAACAATCAATGTAAGAAATCAAGACATGAAAATGAATGTATCCCCCATGGAAATTCCTCTAAAGGTGTAAAAACCTAACCAATATCCATTATGGGGGTAATATTACATGATTATTGATCAACTCCTTCAAACCTCCCTTATCACACTACCACCTATAAACCCTATTAACCCCCATGCTCAAAAACTAGTATGGTATCAGGAAAAAATAAATGTGCTTACCATTGAATATCGAGGAATGATACCAAAAGTTGTAATGCTCTCAAAGCTATAATTTGAGATTTATTAGTAGAGGATAATCTTTTATGAGAATAGTTTGGTTTTGATTCCTCATAATTAAAATACTAGAGTCACAACCACCTCGGGAACTAGTATGTTCTTGAGAGGGTTATAACAAAATTTAAGAAAGGAAGACATAACCTATGATGAAATTCATTATCAACCCATCTTAGACCCTATAAACTCAAATGATTCTAAAAACACAATAAACCAATCATTGTTTCAAATAGATGCAATACACATAGCCACTCAATCCTAGACATAGGGTTAAAAAACCCAAAATCCCAACAAAACCAAGGTTTCTATTATAAAATACCCTACTATTTCTATAGATAATCCTAAATCACCTATCCCAAAACCCAAAGTTTTTATTCTAGGGAAATAACAAAATAACAATCCCTTAGAGTTGATATAAATATTAGTTATGAAATAACTCCACTAACTTCCCATCAAAATGTCTTTATATGAACTTATCCAAAATTCTCCATAACACTGTGAAGCTATGATAGAGGCCTTGTAGGCTACCTAGGTATAATAAAATTAACCTTAGCCTCTATTATACTTCATTAAATCCTTACAAAACTCATCATCTATCACATTTCATGATTTTAAAATATCCCTATTACAATCTAAAGACCAGGACCCACCATTATTTATTGCTACCCAAGTTAATCAAACATAGATCAAAAGAGCTATGATTGATAATGGAGCCAGTATAAAATTTATATCCTCACATGCTTTTAGGCAACTCCAGTTACTATAAATTATTATGGCTCAATTTCTAACCATCCTATGAGCCTTTAATGACACTATTTCCCCCACATAAGATACAATCATCTTCCCCATCCAAGTAGGTATACATACTCTCCCAAAGCTATTTTATATGATAGAGGGAGATTTTAAATATAACATCATACTAGGATGTCCTTAGATACATGCTATGTGTTGTATCCCGTCTACTTTACATCGATGACTTAAATATGAACATGAAGGTAATATCCATGTCATCCCGGTAAACCCACACCCATTCAAGGAATGCAAATTAGCTTATCATCGTAATGATGCATTGATCTCCCTAAATAACTCGATCCCATTATTTCTATGGGAAACATCAAGTAGTTATACAATACCCTCATCTTGTATCCATGGTGAAAACTACCTTGACTTGGCATTCTGACATCTCTCTTTAGGGGAGTATCAGTTATTAAATCTTAACACCTTATCAACCCCTCAAGAATATGCATGCCCTAAAAAATAGTGTGTTTACCAACCCAACCTAGGAGATATTCTCCCCTTCGACCCCCTTACCTCCAAATACACTTAATTTATGGGGGAATCGATTAGTCCCCTTTATATGGGGAAAGTCAAACATGTATAAAACCATTATCATCTAAATTTTTCTTTCTTAACAAACCACCATTTTCACAAACCTATCTACAATGATGTGCTTGGAAAGGATTTGGCATAGGAAATTATGAATAAGGATTCCAAAAAGTTAAGATAAATGAACTTAGAAAACCACACAAAAAATATGGCCTAATTTCAAGAAAACTTTTGAAGTTGATAATGATATCACTTTATCAACCAATATTTCTATAAATATGGATGATAGAGCACCATCAACCCCACTCATTTCTCATACAACAACCAACGACACCATTTCCATCCTACCTAATTTTTTTTATTGACACCAATCACTTAGAACCACTAACTTATCAAAGCAATGAAAAAACCTTATAAATTCCCCTAACATTTCCTAACCTAATAGATGAAAATTCCTCCTTAGCCATGTAATAGAGTGTCAGGGGACGATGAATCTATTTTAACATATTTAGGGGTAAGAGATTCATATCTGAAGAATATCACACCATTTGATTCTCCTAGTATTTTAAACAAAGTTAAAATTGATATTAACATAAGAACACTCAAGGTCCCATGAAACATCAAAGTTAGCCAATCCTTATATTCTCAAGAACACCAAGATTTCAAAACATTCCTTGCTAATCATACCCAAGACTTTTTTTGGTCTTATAGTGATATACCAGGAATAGATCTTGTTATATTCATCCATAACATTGTCACCATTTTTGAAGCTAAACTAGTAAAATAAACTTTGAAAAATGAAACCTCATGTAGCATTAGTTGTCAAGGAAGAATTATAGTGGTTTTTATCCATTACATTTATGAACCACATCAATTATCCTCAATGGGTATCTATCATAGTACTTATCATAAAACCCATAGGGGGACTATTCCTTTGTACTAACTTTCATGATCTTGACAATGCTTGTCCAAAAGATGATTTTCCCCTTCCTAATATCAACCAGCTCATGAATCTCACTGTAGGACATGAAATGTTTTCAATCATGGATGAATTTTCTGGCTATAACTAGATCCTTATCATCCAACAAGATTAGCATAAAACCTCTTTTATTATTCCATAGGGGAGTTTTTTTGTTATAGGGTCATGCCTTTTGATTTAAAAATGTAGGAGAAACTTACCAACGTGCCATGACCTATATTTTACATGAATTAATTCACAAAATCATTAAAGATTATGTGGATGATCTCCTTGGTAAACTCAAGTATCATGAAGATTACCTATATATCCTTCAGATAATATTTTCCCATTTAATCAAATATCAAGTTCATCTTAACCCCAAAGAGTGTGTCTTTGGGGTTTTATCAATAAATATATTGGGTTTTATCATTTCCCTTTGGGGAATTGAGGTTGATCCTACTAAAATTAAATCCATTATTGATATGCCTCTTTCCTCTAATATTAGATAGCTTTTTAGTTTACAAGGGAAGCTACAACCTATTCAATGTTTTATTTCATAATTATTTCACTGATGTCAACCATTCCATCACCTTATTAATATATACACCTGATTTGTATGGGATTCAAATTTTCAATTAGTATTTTCTACACTTAAGAAGTATCTCTTATCTCCCCCTATCCTTATTTTGCTAAGAGAGGATAAACATTTTTACTTTTAATCTTAGATATAGACCATGCTTTAGGTGCCATGCTTACCCCTTTCAATGAAAAACATAGAGAGTAAGCAATTTATTATATAAGTCACACTTTGGTTGAGTATGAGACTTGTTACATGCATATTGAAAAATTATGTTTAGCCTTAGTATTTGTAGATTCTAAACTTCGCTACTATTTCCTTAATCACAAAACCTATGTGATTACCAATATTGATCCTCTTAAGTTCATGCATTCAAAACCCTATTAAAATCAATAAATGTCAAGATAGATTATGATTCTCACCAACTTTGATCTTGAATTCCTTAAATAGAAGTCAATTAAGGGGAAGATCATTACTGATAAATTGGCTAAGGCACCCCTTGCTAATAATCTACCATCCATTTATGAATTTCCTAATTAATCTATAGCCTCCACATCCCAAGGAGATCTCAAATATCAAATGATGTTATTCTTTAATAGATCTAAATGTAAATGTGGAGGGGGAGTAGGGGTTATTCTAATACTGCCAAAACACATTCCTATACCCCTATCTTTAACACTTGATTTCAACTATAATAATAATATGGTAGAATATGAATCCCTAATTGTAGGTCTCTAAATAGCTTTGGCTCTAGGTGTTATGTCACTTCATATTTTTGGGGACTCCCAACTGGTAGTCAATCAAATAAATCACAGATATCAATATAATAATAAAATCCTCGAGTGGTATAAAATGTTATCATAAAATTTATTATCCACCCTCAACCATTATGTCATCCAAACCACTCCTTGGTCAACCAATAATTTTGTTGATAGCATGGCTTCTTTGGCTTCCTTTATCCCATTTGCCTCTCAGGAATCTAAATTGTTTGTCCTTATCCAAAGGGTCAATCAACATTGTTACACCAAAAATGATCTTCCTAATGTCCATATTATATAAGAAAATAAATTATATCTATGGTACACATATATATTTGATAATTTGTCTAAAGGTATCATTCTTTCATATTTATCCAAACATATTAAGCATGTTTTTCAGTAGTGGTATACCCAATATATCATACTAGAGGGTGTGATTTATAAGTGGGGGTTTGATGGTATTCTCCTTTATTGTCTCCAGAGATCTAAAGCAAATATATTAATCAAAGAAACACATGATGGAATATGTGGCATCAATTTTAGTGGTTTAATTATCACCAAGAAGATTGTGCAAATAGGTTATTATTGGCCTAATTTGAATCGGGATTGTTGTGAATATGTCAAGAAATGTGTGAAGTGCCAATAACACACCAACTTATACCATGAACCTAGCCATGAATTATATGTATCCAAGGACTTTTGGATATTATCCCAATGGGGATTAAACCTTAAAGGGTAGATTAATCCTAAATCTTCCCAGTGACATAATTTTATCATTACTGCTACCAAATATTTCACTAAATGGGTGGAAGTTGTTCCCATTATTTTGACCAAGGTAGATAAGATCATGGATTTAATTAATCATCATATCATATGTCAATTTGGTGCCCACACAAAATCATTATAGATAATGGCAAATATTTTTGAAAAAAACAAGTCCAAAAGTTGTGTGATTCCTTCAATATCAAGCTAAGCTTCCATCACCTTATTATCCACAACTCAATGGCCAAGTAGAGGCATTCAATAAAACCCTTGTCAATATGTTAACCAAATTGGTCAATGAGGTTGTAAATAATTGACATCTTCACATACCTTTTATTTTTTGGGCTTATCGAAATAGTATTCAAAACCCTATAGGTGCTACCCCTTTTTCATTGGTCTATGACACTAAAGCAATTCTCCTCTTAGAATTCCAAATTCCTTCTCTTCAGATCTCTCTTAAGGACATCATTTTTGAAGAGGATTATCATCAAGAATGATTAACATAATTGGAAATTTTAGATGAGTATTGATCCATAGCTCTTGGTTAGCTTCATTTACATTAAGAATGGATAAAATGTGCATATAATCAACATTTAAAAGAATGAGGATTTAATATTGGTAACCTTTTCCTTAAATAAAATCAACATGTCATATATATGGAAAGAAGTAAATGAGAAAATTTTGACCTAAATTGGCTTGGAACCTATATTATCACTCATAAATATGGATCTGGGGCATATTGCTTGGCCTCCCTCGATAGGAAACTAGAATGTGAACCTATTAATGCTTTACATCTATATCCTTTCTACTATTAATAATCCTATTAAAAGCTACAGGCATCATAAGTTATCCTAAAATCTTATCCCCTATTTCTAAACATATTCGATAATGATAAAGAATCATGTGAATTTATGGTAGTATAGCCATTTTATCCTTAAAAATGGACACCCTGGTTCTATTCATAACATTTTTTCATGGAATAGATCTGTTAAAAATAGGGTGGAGTTCCAAATCATTATTTACTAAAAGTCCTTCACCTTAAAATTTTATTCAAAAGGAATGAATTATTATCTTATTTTGTGGCTTGGTTTATGAAAACACCATATGTTGCCTTAATCTAATCCATGGCAAAAGGTCACTTTGGGATATGAAATCAACAAAAAAAGATCAAAGTTGTAGATTGATCTCTCGAAGGATAATTGTTATTGAAATAAAAAAATCAAAGTTGCAGACTAATCCCTTAAAGGATAGCTGTTAAAAGACAAACATATAAACATATAAACCACTCCCTTGAACGATGGCTATATGCCTATTTTTTAGGAAACTTCCCACATTGATCAGTTTCCTATTAAAATTAGGCCCTTTAAAAATCTATAAAATTAAAATTATATCCCACTAAAGATTCTTACATTGATAAAATCTCATAAATTTGTAGACTTCCCACATTTATTAGTATATATATATATATATATATATATATATATATATATATATATATATATATATATATATATATATATATATATATATATAATGTGGGAAAGAATTATTTCTTTGGGTGTACAAATCTTGTTTTGTGTTTCAAAGATTTTTGGGTTAACTTTAAGCTAATCCATATATATATATATATATACACACACACACACACACACATATACATACATGGATTTTTATGTTTGTAGGGAATGTGGGAAAGACTTATTTCTTTGGGTGTACAAATCTTGTTTTGTGTTTCGAAGCTTTTTGGGTTAACTTTAAGCTAATCCATGTGTGTGTGTGTGTGTGTGTGTACATATATATATATATATATATATATATATATATATATATATATATATATATATACATACATGGATTAGCTTAAAGTTAACCCAAAAAACTTTGAAACACAAAACAAGATTTGTACACCCAAATAAATAAGTCTTTCCCACATTCCCTACAAACATAAAAATCCCTTTTTAAATCCAAATAATTGTGAATTTAGTTGACATGAGATTGTTAAAGATTCTCATTAACATTGGATAAAAGGGTACATACATGAAATCAATAGAAGGCCTAGCTTTGGTTAAGGTCCAAGTAAATTGTGATTCATACATTCTTGATAAGTTAACACATAAACCATTTCATCATAAATTACCATTATTTAAAAAACATTTAAATTCATAAAAACCATAGCATAATCTAAATCCATAATCAAACATGACATAAAACCCAATCCATAATGTCCCACATAATCCAATCAGTATAATAAAAAATAAAAAACCATGTAAACACCATCCATGTAATATTAAATCCATAGCCAAATACATCATAAATTCATAAGTTCATGAAATTATCACATGATTTAAAATCCATGATCCATTGTAAATCCATTAAAACACATAAATATAAATCCATAATCAAGATAACAATTTAAAGCTACATCACATGATATAAAAACTATAATCCATGTAAACACCATATAAACAATATAAACTATCATGTATCACATAACTAAACTCATATACCCTATAAACATAATCTAAGTAATCTAGATCCATAATCAAATAGTGTAAGATCATGTAAGAAATATGTGGCACATAAAATCATGTGTCTATATATGGAATCTCAAATACACATTGTAAGAATGTCATGATATAAGATATATACAAAACCAATCCATATAATAAGCCATATATATGGTTACTTTACAAATTGGAGCTGACTCAGGGGGATACTAAATCTACCTCCTACACTACCTCCATCCCCATCCCCACCTCTATCTCTACCTCTATCTTCTCCTCAACCCTTCCCATATCTCCCTCATGATATACTCCCCATGCTAGCTATAAAAATCTATGTCCATCATGGATTCTAACCCTATGTGGTTATATGGGTGGCATATCTGGGAACCTATGGTAGCTACTCTATAATAATATACTCATATTCTTGGAGATCTATCATGACATAATAATACCTATCAATACTAATAGTACTCGATGTCCCCATCTTCCTACCCTGTGTCCCTCTCCCTGATGTAAATCATGACACAATTCCTCTTCCAACCCTTACCAGTACCCAAAGTTTCTCACATCAATTGTGATAAATGTTCTTAGCTTGACATGCCTCATCATAAATCTCTTTTAATGAATCAAATCACCCCTAAAAATTAATCAAGTTACCCTATAGGTGATCTCACTCAAACTCAACAATGGATAATCATGTTTGTAAAACATGGAACTCTACCTGTAGTCCATCCCTCTCTACTATCACTACTTGTGTATCCAACTCTCCATCCCCATCTCCTCTCTCTTTGAAATCCACCATCTCTATATCTCCTATCTCCCATCGAGGCTACACCACTCTCTCTTGTCCTCCTCCCAATTTGTCCATCTACCATAAATAGTATTCCACTTATTGTTCCCAAAATTAGCTATGCTCATTTTGTAGAAAACCCCTACAAAACTCGTCTATTTCATAATCTACACTCTAAGTTCATTGATCAAGACAAGATTCTCTTGATCTCAAGCAAAGTCATTTGACATCCTAGGAGAGTTTGTGACATTCCCCTACCATGATTTCTCATTTGAATATGAATGTGTCAAAGCAGTCAAATTCACAGTTGTTACATATTTTGAGTATTTGCTTGTGTAAAGTCAGCACTTATTGCCACTCTTACATGGTTTTTTCTTTTTCACATGCTTGAGTGGCACTTTTTTCCACCATTACATGTTCTTGATCAAAAGGCATGTGTCAGGTCAGCGAAATTCACTGCCTGAGCAAGATCTCCAAGATCTTGAACTTCAAGTGGCATTAATGGCCACTCATGCCACACATTAAAGGATTGTTTTAAAGATTTTAAATGTGTTATTTCATTTTTTTTCTTGTCATTTATTTTGTCAAAGTTTCTTAGTTGATTCCTCGACCCTTCTCAAAATTGCTTGACCATGGTGACAGAGGATACAAATAGATTTCAAAATTTGTCGCCATCAAGATTAGGGTTTCAAACTTAAAAGGTAAGTCATTTTAACTATTTTTGACTTCTATGGTTTCATTTATTTATCGATATCTATATTGTTTTGAATTCATCATTTGCTTAGTATTTTGTGTCAAACCTTTGTTCTTCCATGCATTTGTATCCTATATTATTTATAGTGAGTCAAACTGGCGAAAATTGCCAACCATTTTTTGTGCCCTAGGTTTTAAGTTGATGTGTGTCATTGGTGGTTTGACATGACAAGGATTTACCCTTCAAATCATGTTAGTTAAAAACCAATTCTTACAAAAACATTGTAATGATGGATATATTAGCCACTCTAACATCTTCCTGTTGTGAATAATTTAAAAGCAAAGTCATCATTTTTTTCGACTTATGTATTTGAAGATGCTTTCAAGTGGAAGTGCATGGGTGGCGAAATCCAACACCCTTACACAAAAACCTTGCAACTCCTCTCACATGCATTGTCAAAAAAATTTACCTCTCAAACATCAAACTTGGAATTTCCTCATTACTTACAATGTTAGCATTTTTTACCACTCCAACATATAACCATTTTTCCTATAATATGTGATAGCGAAATTTTTTTCCACCAATACAAGTGCATGATATCCCTCACATGCAAGGGTGGCAAATTTTACCACCCATGCAAAAATTCTCTCAAATTTTCCTAACTCTAGGATATTTTCAATTTTATTTTTTTGAGCCCACTTTCCTTTGATTTTTTGACCTGCTCGCACTTTAGTCCTTTCAAGCATGTCTCCATAGTCATGATCATTGACATGAAATTTTCCTAGATTACCAGTATTTTCCCTAATTGCATGATCATGATTTTTTTTGTTTTACATTTTCTTCTATGGATCTTCTTTCTCCATCAACATCTTTCTGGTGATAACTCATTCAAATGACTGAGTTGTCTTTGAAGAAGTCAAAAGTGATGAAGTACAAATATCAAGGTGTTTTTCCAATCACCTCAGTTACTTCTAATGTCAATGACATTAGAGATACAAAGATTGGCCATGTGGACATGGATGAGTTTGTGGAGAGAACCAAGTCAAGCAATCCCAACTTTGAAATGAAGAATATAATTGATAGTAACATTCATTTGGTATCTTCTTTTCCATTGGTAGCCTATAACACAGAATTTGTCCTTCAGTGTCCTTAGTTTTATAACAAAGATACTAGGGTTGTGATGAATTCTAGTGGCAATGTGATAATCAGACTAGATCCTAAATTCATTGATAAGGTGTTTATGTGCCCTCCTACTACAGAAGTGTTAAATATTTATTTTGTTGAAGCACAAAAAGAGTATGAAAAAAATATTGAAAAGGCAAAGAAGGTAATCAATAATAAATGGATCAAGATGTCAAGGTCAAATTTTTCAAGGTGGCCATAGAGTTTTCCTAAAAGTGACTTTATAGTTATCCTCTTCCTCACTATTTCATGAATAGATGTATCCTTTCATCAAGGTAATACTCCAAGTCAAATAAATCATCTTCTGGGGAGAACAAATCAACAATGATTTACATGAATAATTGATGAAGGTATCCACTACCTTCAATTTATACATGAATTTTTATCTGGGGTATATTATAACTTCTATGAGAATCTTTTCAGGTCTAATATCAGAAGGAGATAGGAGGGTAATCCCTATATATCAATACTATTCTCAATTAACAATGAAGGGTTTTATTCATCATTTTAGGAGAGTAAATGATGATTTATTTACAATATTTTTATGTCTTTTTGATCCTCAACTAGAACAAAGAAGAGTGTCAGATGAGGCTTGGATAGTGGTAAATGATTTTGGATGCATGTTCTTACAGTTTCCTTCTTTCTCATACCTAAGGGTTGGATTTTTCCAAGGTCATCCTTATATGCTTCCAAGATTCCTCTCAGACAAACTAGTATTAATGGAGTTATGTAAACAAATGATCATCATGTATAATAAATAAATGGAGCTTAGAAATCTTATTTTTAGGTTCACAATTGAAATTGATAGGTATTCAATATTAACTGTTGCAAAGGCTAGGGCCATGGAAAAAAAGATGCAACTTATAACTATGAAGCAATTCAAGAGAAGACCAAAGTTTGACTACAGGGGCATAAAAGACAAAATCAAGAGGAAAAATCAATTCCATGAACCTATGGTTGAAGATTTTTGGGTAGATTTTAAAATAGAAGAAAATGTCAGGAAATTGGACTACAGTCAATTATCTCTTGAGTAGATTGAATATCGGGGACTTGATGATATTCCTAACAATCTAGTGGATGATGGAGAGTTGGTTGATGATAGATATAATACTAAATATGTTGATAATACCCCTCTCCCCCAATCCTATGGTCTCAAAAAGAGTTGACCTCTTTGAGGAAAATATTTGAGCCTATATTGGCAAACACCAATAATTAGCTAGCAAATAAGGGAATTGCTTTGAAAGAATTTCTCACAGGGTCAGAGACTAAGCTTCAAAATCAAATAGGAAAAAAGGTAGAGAATAGGACAAATAAAAAAAGTGATGTTCCCTCTTCTTCTAAGACACATAAGCCTAAGATCAGATCTGTGATGAAGTCAAAAGTTGTGGAGAAAGAGTCTGAAATCAAAGATATGGAAGTTGAGAAATGGAGCATTGAAGAACTAGCCACAGAAGAGATGGAGATTGAAGATAGGCCTACAAATCAACAAGAGGAGAAAGCTTTGTCCCTAAAAGAGAATGTACAACAAGAAATGGGAGTCTCTTCTCCCTTTTCTGACACACTTGTTGCAGCTCCTTTGTCTATTTCTCTTATTGATATTCCCTCTTCTGAATCTCCCTCTCCTTCCAAAATAATTTTTGACAACCCTTAAAACATTTTTGAAGATGTTTTCCATTCCTTAGGGTCTATTCTTAGTTTTTCCTCCTCATCTTTTGATATTGGAGATGCTTCTATTTTTTATCACTTTGTAAGAGGTATAATTTTTACTAACACTCCACCTATTGTTTCCACTACCAGTGCAAGTGCAGTTTTGGTGACACCAACAATGGGAATATGCCCTAATGTGAGTACTACTATGCTTCCACCATGGTTTTTAGCTTATACAATAAAAATGAAGAAACAAACCATCTCTCTAGATGACTTTGATTTTAATAAGCTAGTGCTTATAAAATCTAAGACCCCGAATAAGCCAAAGATTTTTTCAAAAATGCTTGGAGACAAGGGACACAAATTTTTGGAGATTGCAAGACCTCCATAGGATGAAACCATGGAAAATTTTGATATAAATGATTAATCTATCTCTAGAGTTGAATTAAGAAAGATAACTCATGAAAGTGCCAAGAATGATATGCAGTCAGCCATGGACATCCTGATTCAAAAATTTGATAGGAAGAAAGAAATGAAAGATCACTATAAAGAAATGGTGGAATAGTTGACTACAGTGGCAAGGAAAATCACTTTGATTTCAGAAGAAGTAACTCCTAAGGTTGTTTATGTAGAAGACCCCATCATTCAAAAAGCAGAAAAGACTCATCTCAAAGAAAAAGTACTTGAAGTGTACTTAGATAGGATGCGTGCATAAGGAATTTCCCTACTTATAGAGCTATCTGAGAAGACAGATAAAATGAGAAAAATAAGAGTAGAACTTGATGATATCATTGATGTTATTTCTCAAGATATTGAGAGCATAGAAAAGAATCATGATAAATGGGTGGAGATAATAAAATTGAAAATAAGCACTCTAATATTAATTGGTGCCATTCCTAATATGGATTCTTATACATAAACTAAAGAGGCATTAACATATAGGATCTGTGTGCTCAAATATTTGATCAATGGCCTTGAAATTGCAAGGAAACTTAGTGAACAAAGTGATGTCAGTCTTTTTCATAAATTGGAGGAGCTACCTTGCAAGCTCGTATCACAAGATAACCAATTTCTTTCTACAGAAGATATGGTTTAGGAATTTGAAGATATATTCTAGAAAGAGTTTGAAGATAAAACATTTTCAATGGCCTCTGTGGACAATATTCTAGACAATCAGTTAACTTTGGATAATCTAAAACCCAGGTTAGCTAGTCATACAAAATTAGTCACCACAGTAAGAGATGCCATAGTTAGAGCCAATATGATTTTCAGGAACACTATTAGTCTAGATAGTATCAGGATGCAAGCAACTTTCACTATGTATAATGGTTACATGAAGAAAGATGGCGATAAAAATTGAAGTAGTTTTTTCTGTTAGTTTATTTTTCATTTTTTAGATGTACTTTTGAAACAACTTTGGACATATTTACATGTACCTTTTTCATATGTAATTACATGTAAAAACATAGGAATTCTCAAGTCAATAAGGACTCCTATTTTTGAATAAGTCAAAGTAGTTAGGTTTTTCCTAAATTTTCTCAAGGCCTCTCCCTATAAATAAAGAGGGCCTCTATTGTAATGATGGATCTTTTAGTTATGGAAGTAAAACTCTACCAAATTGAAGAGCATTTTGAGACTTTGAGTTCAAATTGTAAATCAAATTTTATCAAGTGGATAAGAAAGAAATTTATCATTCAAAATTTGTGTTGAAATAATTTATGTTGTATTGAAAATTATTCTTATGTCCTTTTCCTAATACGATCTTATCTATTTTATTAAATAGTAGTGTAAGTGAGAATAATCTGGGAGATGTTCTAAAGTTAATTGTGGAGACTTTGTGCTACAATAATTATCTTTAGTTTTTGATTTAGTGTTTTAAAGTAAAGAATATTGGAAAGGATTTGAACTAATATTATCTTTTGTGATCATATATTTTGTCATATTTCTTGGTGAAGACTTTGGGCTACACCTTATTCTACTATGTTCTAAGTTATAAATCAGCAAAAGAAGCAAAGATGGACTTTCTACTCTCATGGGTTTCTTGGTTTTTCAATTAGTATCAAGAAAGTGTTCTTTTATTTTGTAAAAATAATTTATAGAAAAATAAAAATGGATGATATGGTCTCACCCCTAAATTAGTATTTAGTTTAAATTAGTTTGTGATAGTTTATAGGGAACCTCCCCTTATTGAGAAGAGAGATTTATCTCATTAAAATGTGGTTGATATAACTATTTTGCCTTCAGTTAGTTAAAGACAAAATATTCACCCAAAAGTTTTTGGTGACTCCATTAGGGATCAAACTCACAAACTGAAGCCTCACGCTCTAAGTTGAAGCATTTTTAGTTCTTTTCCATTTGTTGCAAAATTTTATTGAGTATACTACATGTTGTCAGATTCATGGTATACGAGAAGCAAGAGAGGTCAAGGTACTATTGATCCTCTATTTGAGTTGATGTATTAAAATAATTTTGATCTTTTGCCTCTATGACCTCCCCTTCAGTGAACTAGGAGTTTTCCTCCTACCAATGTCAGGTCTCCAATACCAAGTGAAGCTTCTAGTTTTAGTGCTACCAGAGTTTTTTCTATTCATATTCCTCAAAGATTTGTTATCCCAACTTTTAATCAGTGCATCATGGCAGCCCAAGGTCCTTGGGGTAACAATTTTTGTCCTCTAAATTTAACCCCACCTTTGCATGAACTACCTCATATTTCAAGAAAGAATTTTCCCAAGTTTTATGGTGATGGGAAAGTTCACCTTGATGAACACATTACAGCTTTTTGCATAGCCTATGGTGTGATAGGTGTTGAACATGAAGATTTATCAGTAAGAATTTTTGTGGAAACACTACAAGGTGCTACTATAGATTGGTTTTATCATCTTCAATCTCAAACTATAACCAACTAAAACAATCTCAAGACCAAGTTTGAGGCTAGGTTCAAACCTGTAGAAGATGCACATGCCTTATTGGCTCATCTCACACAAACGAAGAAGGAGCCTCATGAGCCTATGTGAGACTTTATTTCTAAGTTCAATAAGCTAATAAAAAAGATTTTTAAAACTGCTCAGCCAACAATAGATAATCTTAAGTGTTTCTTTATCAATTCTCAACTTCCTGAAGTGAGTTTCTGTTAAGGTGGGTTGGCCCTGTAGATCTTCTATAGCTCAGATTTTGGCTACCAAAGTCTAATATGATCTATTCTTGTGGGTAAGATAAGAAGATATTCTAATATAAATAAAGGTTCCTCTTCTACTAAGAATTCTTCCACAAGCACCACTGACCCTATGGTGCAAAAGTTAACAAATGAATTGTTATATCTGAAAAGGAAAATGTCCCAAGGTATGTTTGAAATTCCTTCTTATCAGGATATACCAAGGATGACATTTCCCAATAATTCATATCAAATAAATACAACTAAAAATCAAGGGCAACCTAATCGTCTTCCACCTACATAGGGGAAGCTTACCATTGAAGCAACACTGGTCAACTCAACAGTTGGCTATTATGAAGCAGAACATAATCATTCTTTCTAACCTGAGTTGGACTAAGATAATGATGATAATATATTTAAAAAAAGAGAAGAATAATTAGTTGGTGACTCTACCATTGGCTTTCTAAATTACCAAGACAAAGCTAAAAAATAAGAAGTGTATGATGGAGTATATGTTTTTGTTACTAGGTCCCAAAATTAGTCAACTCAGCAAGTTGATAAGGGAAAATCAAGAGAAAAACCTCAACCAGTGATCTCAATTGCTAAATAGGGAACTCTGATGCCTTTCCAATCAAAGGACCCAATAGGCAATAAGTAATTAAGTACATCTAACAATCCTATATCTTATATTTTTGTCCCTTAGACCAATACTACATCAAATAAAAATCAGAATGATGGATTTCCTTCCTCTATTTTTAGTTCATTCTAGTTATTTGGAATAATAGATCATGATAGGAAGACCAAGGTCGAAATGTCTAAAGTTGAGTATTTACAAGCTAATCTTGAACAATTTGATAGGTTGGCTAAATATGTCAAAACCAAAACCATCCCTATAGGACAAGATTTTCCAAAAGTTACCCATGATTATTCAAAGAATAAATCTACCCAAAATAATCTTGTCACTACTCCCCTTGTTGCCTTTATAAAAATAAAACCTTTCTATGTTTTTCTATTGGTAAATGGTCATAAGTTGAGAAATTGCATAATAGATTTTGGAGCCTCTGATAATGTTATGCCCACCAAGGTAGCAGACTCTATAGTCTCACCTTAACTAAGACTTTTGAGATATGTTTCTCCATGGAAAATAAGCAAGTACCACTTTTAGGTCAAATAAAAGATGCCCAATTTGCATTTGTAGCTTTTACAGATAAGAGGATTAAGATGATAGTCGTAGTCACTGATGTTCCAGCTTCTTATGGCATTCTACTCAGACATAATTTATCCAAGGATGTAAGTAGGGAGTTGAATATAGATCTATTTAAAGCAAGGATACCTGTTAAAGACATCATGTAAAAGTTTCTTCTTGAGAAGGAGGCCAAATACAATGTTACCCAAATGGCAAATCTCGAAGCTCAACTTTTGTTTGAGTCCTCGAGAATGGGTAATTATTTCCTATCCATTGAAGTTATTTCTAATTTATCATATGAGAGTTCATCAGGTGATAGCTTAGATAATTCAGATGGAGAATTAGAAGAGTTTTCAAATGAAAGTTTGGGTGAAGGCATAATAATGCTATATTCTTCCCTCACTAATGAAGAGGAATCTTCTGATCAATAAAAGTGAAAAAAATCAAATTTTAATGAGGTCTGGATTTTAGAATTTGATGGCAATTATTCCTCTACCAATTCTAGAGTCAGAATTGTTTTGATATCCCCACAAGGAGATATCTCCCCTTTCTCATATAAGTTTTAATTAGACAATACCAACAACACCACTAAATATGATTCATTGTTGCTTGGAGTGGAAGTTGCTCGTGCTAGAGGTGTTAAGATTTTTCATGCTTAAGGAGATGTTGAATTAGTGGTTTTTTGAGTGAGAAATTTGTATCAAACCAAAAATGAAAGATTGTGATATTATCACAATCACATATGTGATTGCATTGAAAGTTTTGATGCTTTCAATATCTCTACGGTGCCAAGCGATTTTATGATCATATAGATTCATTAGCTATCTCCACCACTCTCATGGTTCCTCATAAAGATTTCAAAGGAAATAAGTACACTATTAATCTGTTCTTTCAACCAAATGTACTGATAATGCTGACCATTGGTATGTGTTTAATGGTGATAATCAAATCATTTCTTTCTTTGAAAAGATGGATAGCTTTGATGAGATCTATTTTGAAAGTAGTGAATCTCCACCGTGGGAATATATTTTCAAAATAGATTCACAAACTGGTGAGGAGTTTCTTCAACTGAAAGGAAATAAAATTTCAAAAGGTTTGGTTTCCCTTGAAAAGATATTTGATAAACATGATAGATATATCAAACAACAATGACAACTAGATTCAAGTTCCTCGATGGAATTTGAGCAAGTAAATTTGAGTTCAGAGGTAGATCCCAAAATGATCAAAATTGGGAAATGTTGCATTGCCAATGAAAAGTTCAAATTAATTACTCTCCTTTACCATTACATTGATGTTTTAGCATATTATTATGATGATTTGAAGTCTTTTAGGCCTAAGGAAATTCAACATGAAATTCCCTTTAAAGTTGGGTCATTGCCTCACAAGCAGAAATAAAGGAAATATAACCCCAAAATATCAGGTACTATCTTTTTTAAGATTCAAAAGATGTTAAATGCAAGGATAATTTTTATAATTCATCATTCCACCTCGATCATAAACATAGTTCCTATAAGGAAGAAGCACAGATAAATCTATATTTGTGTTGATTTCATGAATCTCAACCAATCTTCTCTAAAGGATAACTACCCCTACCCATCATGGACTAAGTGTTTCAAATAGTAATTGGTTAAAAAATGTTATCTATGCTAGATGATTTTTCAAGGTATAATCAAGTGGAAGTTAATGAAGTAGATCAGTATAAAACTACTTTCACTACACTTTAGGGCACATTTGCATATCATAGAATGCCTTTTGGTCTGATCAATGCTAGTGCCACATTCTAGAGAGGAATGGACCTTGCCTTTAGATATGAGATGGGGAATCTCATTGTGGTGTATATTGATGACTTGACTATTTTCTCAAAACATTGTAATGATCATGCACACCATTTATGACAAGTGTTGGAACATTGTTAGCAAAATGGTATCTCTCTCAACCCTAAAAAGTCAATTTTTCAGGTTACAGAAGGTAAACTTCTTGATCACATTGTATCCTAAGAAGGCACTAAAATTGACTTAGAAATATTTAAATATATTCAAAGTCTTACACTACATGCTAGTAAGAATGTAGTTCATTCTTTCTTTGGAAAGGTGAATTTTATGCTAAGGTTCATTCCTGAATTTGCAAAGAAAACTTATCACATCGTCAACATGATGAAGGGTAAGGATACTTTCCATTGGAATAAAGAAGGCAAAATGGCATTTGAGGATATCAAGAATGATATTGATCATGCTCCAGTCCTTTTTTGTCATGACTATACCAAAGATTTCATAGTATACAGCTACACTTATGAACATACACTTTCAACCATTCTGGTTAAGTAGAACGAAGGTGTAGAATATCCCATATCATTTATGAGTTATCCTCTCCAATCTCATGAAATTAAATATTTGAACATGGAGAAGAATGCTTATGTCATGGTTAAGATAATAAAGGATTTTTGGTTCTATATCCTAAATTCACATACTCCTGTTCTGGTACCTGACACAATAGTAAAGTCTATTCTAACACAACAAGAGTTTGACACTAAAATGGGAAATTAGATTGATAAAATCTAAGAGTTTGATCTTGATATCAAACCTACTAATCTTGTGTGTGGAATAGGTTTGTGTCAATTGATTTTTGATAATGTACCAAAAGAGACAGGGGATGAAGAAGCAGAAGTTGAGGACATGCCAACAATTCTTTTTGTCACTACTACTGATGAGTGGTATTCAAATATCACTCATTTTATTACCTATGGTGAGTTTCCTACCCATATATATTATAAGGAGAAAAGAATTGTTAAGTTGAAGGCTACTAACTATGTATTTTGGGGCAATGGTTTGTACAAAAGAAGCCTTGATGGAGTATTTCTTCATTTCATGGATAAAGTGCAATAAAGTAGATTTTTGGAGTCTTTCCACAATTTGGCCTATGGAGGAAATTTTTATACACCCATGATGGCTCAAAATATTCTATGATCTTGATACTATTAGCCTAAACTATTTCAAGATGCATACAATTGGGTGCGTAGGTGTGAGTTGTGTCAACATTTTATTGGGAAACCTAAGTTGGCCGCATTACCTCTCAAGTTGGTGGTGATTGAAGAACCTTTTCAGTAATGGGGCATCAAATTCATTGGTGTTATGAACCCACCATCAATTGCAGGACACAATTATGTTCTCACTACATTAGACTATTTTACCGAGTGGGTGGAAGCCATCACAGTTAAGCATGCTACTTCTGAAGTGGTATGCAATTTCCTTAAGGAAAACATTATTTCCTAGTTTGGAGTTCCAAACAAGATTGTAGCAGACAATGTTACTTTTTTATCTTCCCATGAGATTACTAACTTTTACTACAAGCACAAAATCATTCTTTCCCACTCTTCAAACTATTATCTGCAAGGAAATGTTTAGGCAAAATCAAGTAACAAGAATTTGGTTCCTATTATCAGAAAATTGGTAGATGAGAATCATAGAACTTGGCATAAAGTTTTATTTGATGCTTTATGGGTAAATAGGATTACCCTAAAATGGAAATAGGTATGTCACCATTTTAGATTTTCTATGGTCTGAATGTAGAGATACCAATTAACTTAGAATTATTAGCACTAAAATTGGCAAAGGCAGTAGAAGATAAGACTTTTGAAAGTTCTATTGATAAAAGGATCATGTGTCTAACTTAATTTGAGGAGCAACGAACTATGGTAGTGGACCATATCACTGAGAATCAAAGGTAGGTAAACAAAATCTTTGACAAGAAAGCAAGGACTTGTGAGTTTCAAATTGGAGATCAAGTCTTGTTGTGGGACAAGAGGAGAGAACCAAAAAGAATGCATGGAAAGTTGATTCTTTGTGGAGAGGTTCATTCACCATTCATCAATTTTGTGGTGGAAATAACTTCTTACCAAAATATTAGGATGGAACACCATTCTTGCTACCTCATAGTAGGCAACATCTGAAACACTTCAATCCTTGAAGTATTAGATAAGTTCATTTATACATTTGTATAGTTTGTGTTTTTGTTTAGTCTTTTGTGTCTTTTTATTTTTGGTATCTTGACTCCGTAGCCTAATGGCATGGATGAAGGCACTTAGAGACTATATTTTTCTCTTCAATCATTTCAAATTTTGATTGATGAAAGTTCCCCAGTTAGAGCTAGCTGTTGTTCACAAAATTAGCTATGCTTATTTTGTAGACAACCCCTACAAAACTTGTCCATTTTGTAATCTACACTCTAAGTTCATTGATCAAGACAAGATTATATTGACTCAAGTAAAGTCATCTGACATCCTAGAAGAGTTTGTAACATTCCCCTGCCATGATTTCTCAAAAATTGCGAAGCTTGTTATAGTCGTAAACTGATCAAAATGTCAATTTTGATCATTTTGGGGGTGTTAGTGAAATTTTGAATATGAATGTGTCAGAGCAGTCAAATTCACTGCTATTACATATTTTGAGTATTTGCTTGTGTAAAGTTGGCACTTTTTGCCACTCTTACATGGTTTTTTCTTTTTTACATGCTTGAGTGGAACTTTTTGCTACCATTACATGTTCTTGATCAAAAGGCATGTGTTAGGTCAGCCGAATTCACTACCTAAGCAAGATCTCCAAGATCTTGAACTTCAAGTGGCATTAATGGCCACTCATGCCACACATTAAGGGATTGTTTTCAAGTTTTTAAATGTGTTATTTCATTATTTTTTTTCTTGTCATTTCTTTTGTCAAAGTTTCTTAGTTGAATCCTTGACCCTTCTCAAAATTTCTCAACCATGGTGACGAAGGATTCAAATAGATGTCAACATTCACCATCGTCAAGCTTAGGGTTTCAAACTTAATAAGTTGTTTTAACTATTTTTTACTTCTAGGGTTTTGTTTATTGATCAGTATCTGTATTGTTTTTAATTCATCATTTACTTGGTCTTTTGTGTTGAACCCTTGTTCTTCCATGCATTTGTGTCATAGATTATTTCTAGTGAGTCAAACCAGAAAAAATTGCCAGACATTGTTTGTGCCCTAGGTTTTAAGTTGATGTGTGTCATCGGAGGTTTGACCCAACAAGGATTTACCCTTCAAATAATGTTAGTTTAAAACCAATTCTTACAAAAACATTGTAATGATGGCTATATTAGCCACTCTCACATCTTCCTGTTGTGAATAAGTCAAAAGCAAAGTCAACATTTTTTGCCACTTATATATTTGAAGATGCTTTCAAGTGGAAGTGCATGGGTGGTGAAATCCACTACCCTTACATGAAAACCTTTCAAATCCTATCACATGCATTGTTGGCAAAATTTTCCACTCAAACATCAAACTTGGAATTTCTTTATTACTTGTAATGTCGGCATTTTTTACCACTATAACATATAACTATTTTTCCTATAATATGTGATAACTAAAAATTTTGCCACCGATACAAGTGCATGATATCCCTCACATGCAAGGGTGGAAATTTTTTTAGCCCATGTAAAAATTCTCTCAAATTAACTTTGGGATATTTTCAATTTTGTTTTTTTGAGCCTACTTTCCTCTGATTTCTTGGCTTGCTCGCACTCTAGTCCTTTCAAGCATGTCTCTATAGTCATGATCATCGATATGCACTTTTTATAGATTACCAATATTTCACCTGATTACATGATCATGATTTTTTTTATTTTGTAGTTTATTTTGTGGATCTTCTTTCTTCATCGACATCCTTCTGGTGATAGCTCATTCAGATGACTGATTTATCTTCGAAGAAGTTAAAAGTGATGAAGTATAAATATCAAGGTGTTTTTGCAATCACCTCAATTAATTCTAATGTTGATGACATTAGAGATACAGAGATTGGCCATGTGGACATGGCTGAGTTTGTAGAGAGAACCAAGTCAAGCAATCCTAGCTCAAAAATGAAGAATATAATTGATAGTAACATTCATTTGGTATCTTCTTTCCTGGTGGCAGCCCACAACACATAATTTATCCATTAGTGTGCTTAGTTTTATAACAAAGATACTAGGGATGTGATGGACACTAGTGGAAATGTGATAATCAGACTAGATCTTGAATTCATTGATAAGGTGTTTATGTGCCCTCCTACTACAAAAGTGTTAAAGCTTGATTTTGTTGAAGCACAAAAAGAGTATGATAAAAATCCTGAAAAGGCAAAGAAGGTAATCAATAATAAATGACTCAAGATGTCAAAGTCAAATTTGTCAAGGTAGACATAGAGTTTTTCTAGAAGAGACTTTATAAAAAAAATTAGTGATCTAATAACTCTTCTCAGCAGGATAAGAGGTTTTTCCTCTTCCTCATTGTTTCATGAATGGATGTAACCTTTCATCACGGTAATACTCCAAGGCAAACAAACCATCTTCTGGGGAGAACAAATCAACAATGATTTGCATGAATAATTGATGAAGGTATTCACTACCTTCAAGTTCTACATGACTTCTTATCTGATGTATATTACATCTTCTATGAGAATCTTTCCAAGTCTAACATTAGAAGGAGATAGGAGGGTAATCCATGTGTATCAATACTACTCTCAATTAACATTGAAGGGTTTTATTCATCATTTTAGGAGAGTAAATGATGCTTTATTTATAGTATTATTATGTCTTTTTTATCCTCAACTAGAACAAAGAGATGTTTCAGATGAGGCTTGGATAGTGGTAAATAATTTTGGATGAATGTTCTTATAGTTTCCTTCTTTCTCATACCTAAGGGTTGGTTTTTTCCAAGGTCATTCTTATATGCTTCCAAGTGTTCCCTCAGACAAACTAGTCTTAATGGAGTTATTCAGACAAATAATCATCATGCATAATAAACAAATGGAGCTCAAGAATCCTGGTTTTAGGTTCCTAGTTTAAATTGGTAGGTATCAGTATTAACTGCTATGAAGGCTAGGGCCATGGAAACTGAGATGCAACTTGTAACTATGAATCAATTCAAGAGTAAACCAAAGTTTGACTATAGGGCATAAAATACAAAATCAAGAGGAAAATCCAATTCCATGAACCTATGGTTGAACATATTTGGGTAGATTTGAGAATAGAAGAAAATGTCAGGAAATTAGACTACAACTAGTTATCTCTTGAGCAGATTGAATAACTAAGACTTACTGATATTTTTGAGGATCTAGTGGATGATGGAGAGTTGGTTGATGAAATATATAATAATGAACATGTTGCTAATACCCCTCTCCCTCTAATCATATGGTCTCAAAAAGAGCTGACCTCTTTGAGGGAAAGATTTGAGCCTATATTGGCAAACACCAATAATTGGCTAGTAAACAAGGAAATTGCTTTGAAAGAACTTCTCACAGGGTCAGAGACAGAGATTCAAGAGCAAAAAATAAAAAATGTAGAGAATAGGATGAAGAAAAAAAGTGATGTTCCCTCTTCTTCCAAGCCACATAAGCCTAAGATCATATTTGTGATGAAGAAGTCAAACACTGTGGAGAAAGAGTCTAAAATAGAAGATATAGAAGTTGAGAAATGGAGCACTGAAGAACCAACCATAGAAGAGATGGAGATTGAAGATAGGCCTAACAAGAGGAGGAAGCTTTTTCCCTACAAGAGAATGTATAACAATAAATGGGAGTCTCTTCTCCCTTGCCTGACACACCTGTTGTATTTCCTTTGTTTATTTCTCCTATTGATATTCCCTCTTCTGAATCTCCCTCTCCTTCCAAAATAATTTTTGATAACCGTCAAAATACTTTTGAAGATGTTCTCCATTCCTCAAGGTATATTCCTAGTTTGTCCTCCTCATCTTTTGATATTGGAGATGCTTCTATTTTTTTATCACTTTATAAGAGGTGAAATTTTTACTAACACTCCACCTATTGTTTCCACTACTAGTGCAAGTATAGCTTTGGTGAAACCAATAATGGGTACATACCCTAATGTGAGTACTTATATGCTTCCACCATGGTTGTTAGCTTATACACCAAAAAAGAAGAAACAAGCCATCTCCCTAGATGACTTTGATTTTAATAAGCTGGTGCTTGTAAAAGTTAAGACCTCAAAGAAGCCAAAGATTCTTTAAAAAATGCTTGGGGACAAGGGACACAAATTTTTGGAGATTGTAAGACCTCCATAGGATGTAACCATGGAAAATTTTGATATGAATGATTACTCTATCTCTAGAGTTGAATTAGGCAAGATAACTCATGAAAGTGCCAAGAATGATATGCAGTCAACCATGGACATCCTGATTTAGAAATTTGACAGGGAGAAAGAAATGAAAGATCACTACAAAGCAATGGTGGACCAGTTGACTGCAGTGGTAAGGAAAATCACTTTAAGTTTAGAATCAATAACTCTTGAGGCCATTTTTATAGAATACCCCATCATTCAAAAAGTAGAAAAGAATCATCTCAAAGGAAAAGTACTTGAAGAGTAATTAGACAAGATGCATGCACAACGAATTTCCCTACTTACAGAGCTATCTGAGAAGACAGATAAAATGAGAAAAATAAGAGAAGAACTTGATGATCTCATTAATGTTGTTTCTCAAGATATTGAGAACATAGAAAAGAATCATGATAAATGGGTGGAAATGAGAAAAATAAAAATAAGCACTCTAATATCAATTGATGCCATTCCTAATAGGGATTATTATACAAAAACTAAAGAGTCATTGAAATATAGGATCCGTGTGCTTAAATATTTGATCAATGACCTTGAAAATGGAAGAAAATTTAGTGAATAAAGTGATGTCAGTATTTTACATAAATTGGAGGAGCTACCTTGCAAGCTCGTATCATGAGATAACCAATTTCTCTCTACAGAAGAAATGGTTTGAGAATTTGAAGATATGTTTTAGAAATAGTTTGAAGATAAAATATTTTCAATGGCCTCTGTGGACAATATTCTGGATAATCAGTTAACTTTGGATAATCTAAAAACCAAGTTAACTAGTCATGCAAAATTAGTCACCACAATAAGAGATGCCATAGTTAGATCCAAGATGATTTTTAGAAACACTATTAGCCCAGACAGTATTGGGATGCAAGCATATTTCACTATGTATGATGGTCACATGAAGAAAGATGGTGATACAAATTGAAGTAGTTGTTTCCCTTAGTTTATTCTATATCAATTGATGCCACTCCTAATAGGGATTCTTATACAAAAACTAAAGAGTCATTGAAATATAGGATCCGTGTGCTTAAATATCTAATCAATGACCTTGAAAATGGAAGAAAATTCAGTGAATAAAGTGATGTTAGTCTTTTACATAAATTGGAGGAGCTACCTTGCAAGCTCGTATCACAAGATAACCAATTTTTCTCTATAGAAGAAATGGTTTGAGAATTTGAAGATATGTTTTAGAAAGAGTTTGAAGATAAAATATTTTCAATGGCCTATGTGGAAAATATTCTGGACAATCAGTTAACTTTGGATAATCTAAAAACCAAGTTAACTAGTCATGCAAAACCAGTCACCACAATAAGAGATGCCATAGTTAGATCCAAGATGATTTTTAGAAACACTATTAGTCCAGATAGTATTGGGATGCAAGTAGATTTCACTATGTATGATGGTCACATGAAGAAAGATGGCGATACAAATTGAATTAGTTTTTTTCCCTTAGTTTATTTTCTATTTTTTATATGTACTTTTGAAACAACTTTGGACATATTTACATGTACCTTTTTCATATGTAATTACATGTAAAAACATAAGAAGTCCAAGTCAATAAGGACTCCTATTTTTGAATAAGTCAAAGTATTTAAGTTTTTCCTAAATTTTCTCAAGGCCTCTCCCTATAAATAAAGAGGGTCTCTATTGTAATGATAGATCTTTTAGTTATGGAAGTGAAACTCTGCCAAATTGAAGAGCATTTCGAGACTTTGAGTTCAAATTGTAAATCAAATTTTATCAAGTGGATAAGAAAGCAAGTGATCATTCAAACTTTGTGTTGAAATAACTTTTGTTGTATTTGAAATTTTTCTTATGTCCTTTTCCTAATATGATCTTATCTATTTGATTAAAAAGTAGTGTAAGTGAGAATAATCTGGGAGATGTTCTAAAGTTGATTGTGGAAACTTTGTGCTACAACAATTATCTTTAGTTTGTGATTTAGTGTTTTAAAGTAAAGGATATTGGAAAGGATTTGAAATACTATTATCTTTTGTGATCATATATTTTATCATAGTTTTTGGTGAATACTTTGGGCTACACCTCATTCTATTGTGTTCTAAGTTATAAATTAGTAAAAGAAGCAACGATAGACTTTGTGCTCTCGTAGGTTTCTTGGTTTTTCAGTTAGTATCAAGAAAGTGTTCTTTTATTTTGTAAACATCATTTCTAAAAAAATAAAAATGGATGATATGGTCTCACCCTTGAATTAGTATTTAGTTTAAATTAGTTTATGATAGTTTATAGGAACCTTCCCTTACTGAGAGGAGAGATTTATCTCATTACACTATGGTTGATATAACCATTTTTCCTTTAGTTAGTTGAAAACAAAATATTCACCCAACACCACTTTAGTATTATCATCATCCACATCCACCCTCTCTATCTCATCCTTTACCCAAAAATAAAGACATGTCACCTATGGCTTTGATAACTTCCCCTTATATTTATCTTTCCTATATATATGTGGTGTTTTTTGTATATCCTAGAGTATCCCAAACTATTACTACACGTGCCAAAACTAAAAAAACTCTATATGCTTCACAAAATGCCCTCACAACTACCTCACTCATTGGCCCACCATCAACTCCCTATCCATCCTCGACCATGATAAAAATCTAACATATGCATCCACACCACCACCTCCTCCTCTATATTCTCTAAAATCTATCAATAATAATATAAATATCATACTCTCCCATCTCCATGTGAATGGTCAAAGTCATCTCTTCATCATAAAAAGCCCACACTAAATGCAAATCAGTGCCATCCCATCCATGGTAGCCTTGATGTCTAAAATACTCATATATGATTATAGGCCCATCACTATAGTATAAAGGTCACATATACACCAAAGCATCACCATGTCCTCTATCCCCATAACTCTCTATATATCTATGCTATAATTATAGTATCCCATGCAAATATTGTATGATGTTCCCACATATCTACTAGTACTCTTGTCAAGCTCCATGTAAACTCCCACCACCTAAATAAAGTAATGCATAATAAGAGATAACCAACACCATCATAGTAATCACTCATCTCATGGCTTGGTCATAATCATATAGAACCTCAAAACTAAACCCTCCTACTATAAAAGAAATATCTACAACATCCTCTCTATACAGATGTGTCAATGCTACTACTCTTCCTCTCTCATCCACTAGAATAATGTCTTCCCCTATATTTATAGTCATAATATTCAATATATATCCTCTAATGTCAAGGTCATCTACTTAGTAGGCATCCAAAAGGTCCTTGTATCTAGATGCCATCAATCTAATAATGCCACAAGTAAACATTGATCTCTATGCACTTAGTGATAGTGGCATAGTCCACCTAATTTTACAACCTCTATATCCTTCCAATCTACATCTCCCATCACCTCTCAAAGTTTCTCCAACAATGGTGGCACTTGATCCCACATGGTAATTAATATGTGTACATGCAATCCCATGAACCCCCTAGGTTTCTTTAGTTTCTTATGCCACTAACTTTATATTCTAAAGTTTTCTCTTTTACCCCCTAATTATTAATAATTGACATAGACCCTTACATGATCAACATCTATTAACACCCAATCATCATCAATTGTCTTATTAGTACCAATCCATAAATAATCGATGATTGATTGGAGGATCGATATTAATCCACTATGGATTGATAATGACTCTTGCTAACTTGACCTACCTCTAGGAAATGCAAAAATATCCAAAATACAAAAAAATAATACAAAAAACCAAAAAAACAAAAAAATACACCCTAAATCATCGTGTGATCATTGTCACCTTAGTTGACCACTCTTGCTAGCCTCCATCTTTTATACTTTTCTAAAACATGTAGATAGGTGTCAATTTTTTTTTATATTGCAAGCACATTCTTGAATCAAAAATGGGATTCCACTGTGTCTAGAGTAATATATATATATATATCCTTAATAAATTTATCATGATTATTTTATGATACCATCAATTATATGTCAATTGGTATCGACTTCTAGTTAATCAAAATCAATTAGGGAAATTAAGATTGATTCCATTCTCCTTAGCACTGTTTACTTTCATTAACCCTACTATCTATTGTGAACCAAGACCACACAAGTTATATTGCTATCATTATACCCTTATTTACCACCCTATACCCTTGGTTAGTGGACATATACCCTCTATTGATCCCATGCCTTTTCAAAAGGCCTACATTCCCTTCGAGACATTTCCCCTGTGAACCTGAGAATGGATTCTATCTTGTGAATAATCATCTCTAGATTGCACCTATGATCCATGTACACTAGATGTTTTGGTTGGCCAACCCTAGATTTTTTTCTCTTGATAACCTTTGCTTATGCATAATTTTTCATAGTTATAGCAATCTATTACTTGTTTACCTTGGCGCATTATTGCATGTATTATTCTATGTCTCAACAATACATAGTGTTATTTTCACTAGTTAGTTTCTCATCTCATTTTTTACCCCATACCTATAATATCCATTACCATTTAATTCAAACCCATCACCACTTTGTTCTCCTATACTGGCTCTTGGTTTGAGGGGGGATTTCCTCCTCACATAAACCTAGGGCATTAGACCCATCCTAGTTTTTGTCTCATGTTAGGTTATCATAAACTACTCAATAAAAAAGGGCCATTATAGACACTATAAATTTACACCATTATATTAGTATTAATATATGTGTCTTACCACTTCCACATCATTTTTTATGTTAGTTAATTTAGTTCTACCAATTACTATCTTACTTCACATAATTAGTCTTAATAATTACTTTCTACCTAGGTAACTAATTTTAACTACTTAAACATCCTTAAATCTAGTCAAATATCCCCAAATATATTAGAAGTAAGTTATTTTTAACATCTCAACAACCTCTTACTAGCCAAACTCTATTTAAAATAGTCTAGGACTAAGTTTAACCCTGTGGATTGGTTTTTTTGAACAAACTTGGCAAACTTAGACTGGATCGACATTGATCCCCATGATCATCATCGATACTATTAGGATCATCATTGATTTAAACTTAGACCATCCATGAGTAGAGGGATCCATAAATTTGTACACTAGAATGTTGGAAAAATTGTCTTGAATACATGTGAAAGAATGACATACCTATCTTAGTCCATCCCCACTCATTCAAAGATTAAGAATATCCCCATCAACGTGATAATTCTCTGCAATATTGGAAGCATTTCAAAGGTAAGTATATTACTTCTTTAAATGTATAATGATTCATATATTATTTGATTATGTTTTATTTATTTCCCTTAGTTTGGTCAGATTATCATTAACTATTCTTAAAGCCATTTCAAATCCTTTAAATCCCACCTTTAGGCCCCATCTTGAGCTTTCTTTCCCCACTATTAGGATCGATGATAATTACTCACATGAATCTCCCCTAATTCATATAATTGTTAGTGATTCTAAAATAATTGCCATATGTCCCTATGTTCTTACTTTTTGTTTGCAATCTAAAGCTAATTTAACAGTGAAAATGCATTTCAATTAGCTATTTATGGTCTTCAAAACATGAATCTCTATTTGTATATGACATTACCAAGAGTTATACATAATATGGTTTCCATCTATGATTTTACCATAATACCTCACCCAATTTTTGTAGATTAGAGTGATATTTCCTTTGAGCTAGGACTTTGTGCAATTGTGTTTACCCCTACTATAGAAGTAGTCACTAAACAATTAGAAGTAATATAGTCACAAGAAGATTTATCTATAGCTTATTGGAATGAACACTTTGTTAACATACATGTAATAGATCAATCCATTTCATTTTAGTATCACATCTATATTATCATATGTTTATTGTAATTTCTATTATCACATTTTCTACTTAATTGCTTCGTACAATGGGATGGAATCCTCTCAAAGAAGTGTACCACTTCTTGGAATTGATCTAGCATTAGGCAGTCCAATTATATATCATATTAATCAATATTTTGTGAGTTATCTCTTGTGTGCAAGTAATCCTTCCTACCCAAAAAGGAGTTCCCACTTATCTGGATCAATGATGTGTAATCTCCATCATAAGTATCCCTTTAAAAAAATTTATGACAACTTTCATTTTTATTAAGTTTATTTATTAATAAAAATGAACAAAAATATATTAAAACATGAAGACCAGATCAGGCCATCCATAGGTGTTGTGTAGAATATTTGAATTCCTTTGTGAGTACAAAGTAAGGCTTAACCCTAAAAAGTGCATCTCTAGCACCACTTCTAGAAAATTTTTAGAATTTATTATCTCTCATATAGGCATTGAAGTTGACCCAGCCAAGGTTAAATCCATTACCAAGATGTCATCACAATCTAATTTAAATTAGCTCCATAGTTTGTAGGGTAATATACAGTCCATCAGGTGCTTGATTTATCAATGTTGATAAATGCCATCCATTTACTCACTTGCTAAAGAAGGGTACCTCTTTTTCATTGAGTTCTGATTACTAGAAGGCCTTTGAACATTTAAAATAATACTTGGACAATACACCCATTTTAATGCCACCTATTTTAGATAAACCATTACTAATGTACTTATCCATAATTGAAAATGCCCTAGGGAAACTTTTTATAGACACTAAAAATCCACACACGATGGTTTTGAATGTCACAATTCCCCTAGACCACCTCAAAACCCATTTGGGCCAAACCTTGAACTTTTTGACCTCTAAATAAACCTAACACACCTAACCTAAGTCAGTTGACCTAATAGCTAAAACTCACCTTTTAACCAACCCTGCCTTTGACCCCTGACCATCGACAGTCAGGGTGATCATTAATGGTCACCTTAATCATTGATGATCAAGTTATACCATATAAACCAAATTAACTCACTCTTTACTCCACCTTTATTTTTTATAATTATCTCATATAAATCCATGTACGATCTATTGTATGTGTGAGTTATAATTATAAATCCCATTTAACATCTTGTTGCACCTCTCCTTCCTTGCCTATAAGAAGAGAGGAGAAGGAGGTGAAGATCCATCCATGATTTCAAGATATTTTTTTATCTAGAGTTTCTTTTAAGGTCATTTCTTCTATCAATCTAGCCATCATATTAGAGATCCAACTTGTTGCTGCTCCTCGGTCAATAGCCAAGTACCGTTACTATACCAAAATCATGTCAGATTCTATCAATGAGACAACCACCTCAACCATTCATCTGACCAAACTTTTGCAAGATAAGTATTTATTTTCCATTATTTAATTAATTTATTTATATTTTGTAATTATCTCAACATAAACCAATCTCCCAAAATCACCTTCTGTGATCCTGTCAATCTAAATTTTTATCACCCAAACCCAACACATAGTAACCCTTGACGGTCACCTTGATTTCCAATAGTTTGTTCAACCGCCGATGGTTATCTCAACAGCCAATAGTCACCTCAACCACTGATGGTCACACCAGTAACCAATGGTCACTATGGTAGGAAATAACATCAAGTTATTTTCACCCACTTACTCTCAACTAAATCAAATTTTATTTTTGTTTGCCTGTTCACAGACCTCAAACCTATTTTTTGAAGCACACTTGACCTATTTAGCATTAGTATTGACCCACTTATTTCTATATTAGTCATTTTAGTCTATTCCTTTATCAAGCATTTCTTGTGTTCAATTTTAGTAGCTTTTGATTATTTATGCAAGTACTTTATCTTATATTTTCTAAACTTAATTATTTAAAACATGTGGATTGATAGTTTTCGAGAAAGCTCTTGCTTCCAGGATCTAGCTATCACTAGGCAATCCACCTAGCTATCTATCTAACCAACCATTTACTTTAGTGTTATCTTATTTTTAGGTCATCCTCCCATGCCAAAGAAGAGTTCTTCACAATCATTTGATTTAATGTGTGCATAATCAAATAGGTTTTTCAACCATACCTGTATTTAGTTTCTCCTTTTCTTGAAATATAGGTTGAAATTCATTAAAACATTTTTCAACACTCGATGGACCTATGAGTCTATACTTGGGATTCATTTGTTTGCATCTACATAATTTTCTCCATATTTTGTGCTCATAAACAAAATCAAAATTTGTTTTGGGTTTAAAATAAAATGCATACATTGGTTTCTTGCAAGATTAACTCACATAGTTTGAATTAAATCAAAGTAATTCAATCATAGCATCACTTTGGTTGCACACACTAAACCAAACCACCTACATCAATCAAACATTAAACAACTTGAGACAAGGCCCAACTAGGATTTCATCACCTAGCAGTCACCTTACCATTTCTTAGCAATCCTACTTGGAGCTAATTACCAAGGGGAGAACCAACTCAACTCTCTAGTTGAGTATAAACTCTATATATATATATATATATATATATATATATATATATATATATATATATATATAGGCTAAGCTCCTAACACCCATATCGCTACGATGTGTTAATTGAAGGGGTAGGCCCTAATACTAAGCCATGTATTTATTTATAATATAAATCATTTTGAGAATCTAAACACAACCTAAAACCATCCACACACTTATTTTATAGTACTCGCTTTACATACCAATTTCAATTACACAATTTCTTACAAAGCTTAAGGCATAATCCAAAAGGTAGACTAAAAGGAACTCTAGGACTTAACTTAATTTTTAGTGTGTGTTTGATTTATTTGATAATTTCTTGTATTCTCTCTATTTTAGTGGTGATATTTTTTTTTAATTCTCTCCCCCTTTGTCTTATATGGTTCTAACTCGCCAACTGCAAAAGAGCCTAAAATAATATAACTCATTACCAAACTAATCAACCTCTTCTACCTCCTCATCCATAAAGTACATCTCTAAACCAGAATATTCTCCTCACCCTTAGAGAAGTCCTTATTTCCCTTAGGTAGTTCCCCAAGGAGATACAAACTTTACTACCTTCTTATATAATAATCTTGTGGCCCTTCAACATTATCTTAGCACCATGCCTCACCATACCTATGTCCACCTACCCCTACATAGCATCCACCCAACCACCTGTCTCCACATACCAATATGTGGTAGTTTCTCAACCTCCAACCAATTATCAATATGTCACCCAACCATAACAATAATATACACCTCACAACTTCCCAAGCACACAACCCCAAATAGATCTAATGAAGATGCTCATGGATAAAATGACTACCTTAGAGTCATCCATCTCTGATGCTCACAACATCTTATCATATGACTAGATCTATCATAAGATGATCCACCCATCTATCCCTATTAGACCATATCCTCCCCAATGGGAACTTCCCGAGTTTTCTAAATTTCAAAGTAAGTAGGATCCCCAACAACACCGTAGGGAATTTAGGCATGCATGTTATCTAATTGTATATGATGATGCCCTCCTTTTTTGTACCTTCTCCATGTCCCTATTTGATCCAGTATTCGATTGGTATAATGTCATAACCAAACACTCTCTTCTCCTTCACCTAGCTGGCCCAAAATTTCTTTAACAAAAATCTCCAAGAAAGTTTCCATCACTGACCTTTACTCTATCTATCAATTTGATGATGAATCTATTGCTGATTGTTTGGCCTATTGGAGAAGCCTAATCAATCAACTTCCTTCTCTTAACCCCAACTTGAATAGATAGAACTTTTTTCTTGGGCATGTGCCAAGCACATCTCTTCTATGTTACATTTTCATAGTTTTAGAACCTTTGACGAATCTTTTACCATGGTGTGTAAAGCTATAAAATAGAGCCATTGATGAAGGAAAACTAAAGTTAAAAAATAAAAACTCTACCTATAAAACCAATGAGGCTTCTTTCACTAAACTGAGCAACCAAACTAATACCAATGCCAAAAGCAAAGGAACTATGAATGCAGTTGTCCTTAAATCTACTTCTCTACCATTTTTCAATCAACCAAACTCCTCTAAATCCTTAAAACAAAGCATGAGAAGCCAAAACTAAAACAATTAGAAGTAATTTAATCCACTTGGGGAATCTTACGCTTTTATCCTAGTGAAGTTGCTAAAGTTTAATATCATACAACTTCCTCCTATCAAACCCCCTCAAAAATTTGATTCTTATCATCTTGTACCTAGTTCATACAATGAGAATGACCTATATTATTTCCATTGAGTAGTTGGGCATGATGTTAGTAGGTATATTACCTTCTAAAGTGTTATCCAATCCCTCATTGACAAGGGGGAACTTGTGTTGAAAAACCCCATTACACCTCCAAACCAATCCCTTGACACTTTCAAACAACCTTTTCCTAATCATGTGCACCTACCAAAAATGAGATAAATAAGGTTGAGTGTTTTCATGATGCCCATACCATCAATATGGTTCTTCACACAAATTTTACTGAGGAACCTACCACCTAATATACCTATTCTTTGCCCCTCCATTTATTGATGTAGTGAAGTTACCTTCTCTTCTTTTGGAGACCCAAACTGAGGAAGCATCCATTTCTCCTTCTCCACTTCTTGAAGTAGTGGAACCATCCACCACTTTTTCAATTGACATACCAGAGCAAATAACCATCACCAAATTACCTTATCCCTTAACTAATGAACAAATCACTTCCCCTTTAGAGATCATTCTCAAAGAGGAAACCACCACACCTGCACCTCCTATAGAGGAACCACCCATCCAAACCTTTCATCCTTTGATTAAGGAAAAGGATGAGGTCACCATTATCCTTTCTCAACCTATGGGTTTATCTTTCAATCCACTACCTAGGGAACAATACCATTCTACAAACCATTCTCTAGATTAGTTTAGAGGTTGGAATTAATCACCAAACCTAATGTAGATCGATAAAAAATGTAGGAACAATTGGGGCTCCCTTACACCTCCAAACAAGAACCTATAACCACACCTTTGGTAGACCAACCCACCACTTCTATTGTCCAAACCCTTATCTTATCAATAAAACCAATAACAACCTCTACCAACCCAACCATTTCTCAACCATCCAAAGCAACCAAATCTCAAACAACCAAACCATCCTCTATCACCTCAACCAAAAAAAAAACCTTGGCATCTTCCCTACACAGAACTTTAATCATCCATATTTAAAAGTGGAGCTAACCCCACCAAACCCATCAACCAAACACTAAACCAAATCAACTACAGAGGTAAAACCAACAAGAAGCCATAAGGTCAAACTTCTACCTCCCTCAACCTTGCCCTATATTTTGGGGCCTCATCCTTCCACTTTGATTAGGAAGCCAATTGTCTCAACCAAAACCCAACCATCACTATTGGTTACACCAACACACTTGCTTTTTGACACACCCATTTTCATCAAGCCATCAATAACCAAACTAACCAACTTGAAACCTCCTACCTCCAACTTATCAACTTCCAAATAACCAAATCCAAAACCATAAACTAAGAATACCACCTTACCCAAGACCTCTACCACCAAGCCTATTTTTAAAAAGACTTCCATCTCACCAACCAAGACCAAAACCTCTAAACCCTCTCTACCTTTAGTTGATATTTAATCAAAAAATTTCTAAAGGTTATTGTAAGCTTCTTATTTAACCTTACCCCCTATTAGGCCATTTGACACTCTTGGTTTGAAACCCATTTGGTATAATGAACACCAAGTGTGATCTTATCAAAAGACACCAAGGCATGACATGGATAATTACAAAGCTTTAAAAATCATAATCCATCAGATCTATGATGAGGATGATATATTAATAGATGAACCTCCCATGAGCTCGCTACCAATCCAACAACCAAAAAACACTACCCAACACCTACCTACTCCCCCACTCTCACCTCAGAGTGATGAGGAATCAAACTAGTCTCCTACCCTAAATATTCCCCATACCCATACTATCCATGTGGTCACTTGATCACATGCTTAATATAAGGATAAGGGGAAGGCCAGAGTGTTTATCCCATGGACATACCCATCTACAACCTCCCAACCAAGTCAAAATCAAACACCTTCACCTTCAACAAAACCCAAAGCATCTATTTTGGGTACCTCCCAATCTAACCCTTATAAATCAATCAGGATAGTGGTGTTCAAACAGCTTCACCAAACCCTAACAAAGATGAGCTTATATGAGTTAATTTATATTAAACTCATCATCACCAAGTAATGATAGAGGCATTTCAATCAGTAGAGGTTCAACCTAAAGACCCTCAACCTCTAGCAGTCTTTGTTGGCACTCTCTAAATTCCAACCTTATCACCTTTAAGAATTAAAAGATACCTTTTATCCATTCGAATGAACCAATTCCCCCTCTTTTCATCACTACCTACATCAACCAAACCTGCATCAAATGGGTCATGATTGATAGAGGATATAGTATCAACATCATCTCCTCCCATGCTTATGATCAACTCAAACTGCTAGATAATGTCATATCCAAAACCTCAGCTATCCTCTAATCCTTCAATGACACCATATCCACTACTTT
Organism: Torreya grandis; assembly: GCA_037957365.1. Classification (NCBI taxonomy): domain Eukaryota; kingdom Viridiplantae; phylum Streptophyta; class Pinopsida; order Cupressales; family Taxaceae; genus Torreya; species Torreya grandis. The sequence goes on from JARHVA010000336.1 coordinate 5,617,527, forward strand.
AGGAACTATTGTATTTCATATCTATTTAGGACCTTGCACACTCCTAGAGCTCTTCTATGTAGTGGAAGGTGATTTCTAGTATAATGTCTTACTATGATGACCTTGGATTTGATCCATGAGTTACGTAACTTTTAACCGTCATCATTACATAAAATTAAAGCAAAAAGGTCAGGTTACCACTATACAAGATGACTCCAGTCCTTTTTCATCATGAAAATGACTTATCAACCTAATGATGTTCTCCTACCTCTATCTAGCACACCCTCATCAGCAAAAGACTAGACCTCAACCATAAAGGATAAATCCATATCCTCTTATACCAACAAGACATCTAATAGCTCATCAATCCCCTCAGATAAAATCCCCACCACAGAACACTTGGAATCCACATTATAACACCTTTCATTGGGGGAATATTGCCTCCTCATCCTTGACACTTTCCTTACTCCCCAAGAGCATGGGAAACTTGACCACCAACCCAGATATGACCCCAATATTAGAGCCATTATTATTTTTATACCTTCACACTATCAAACCTATTTCATCTATGGGTGCTCGACAAACCATGTGATGCTTCTACCACCTCTTTTTCACCTTAACCATTCACCTCTAGCTTCTCTTATTTAGACAACTTAGGTTTTTCCAAGACATACCACCATACATGTGCTTGGAAGGGATTTGGTCTTGGATGATATGAGCATGGCCCACATGAGTTGATTTAAATTGATACCAGAAAGCCTTATGAGAAACATGTCCTCAATTTCATTCTACCCAACAAGAGGAAAACCAAACCACCTATCACCACCAATGTTGAGGAAGACATCCCTTCCTCACCAACCTCTTCTCCACTTGAGTTTGAGGAGGACGACATCATCCACCCTAATTTTTTTTTCATCAACATTATCAGCCTTGGACCCCTAATTTATCAAAATAAAGGGGTAATTGTAATCATCCCTATGAGCCATCCTAAGATGATAGAAGATGATTCTCCTATCATTAACACTATTTGGTGCCAAGATGATGATTCCATTCTCACCTACCTTGGTGCCCTAGATTATTCCATCCACAAATCCCTTCCTATGAAGACTTTGACCATATTGAATGAATACACCATGGATATCAACTTGGGAACTTTGGACAACCTCCACATTGTCAAAATTGGCTTATCACTAAATTTTGAGGAACTTCAAGACTTCCTCTCTTTCCTCTAGGATTGCAGCATAACATTTTCTTGGTATTGTAGTGACATGCCTAGAATTGATCCCATTATTTCTACCCATATCATAGTCACCAACTATGATGCCAATCCCATCAATAAAAAACTCTGATGAATACACCCTTGTATAGCCCTTTTTGTCAAAGAAGACCTCCAACATCTCTTATCTATCAATTTCATTCAACCCATTGACTATCCCCAATGGGTCTTGAATGTTGTGATTATCACCAAAGCCATAGAAGGACTATACATTTGTGTTTAATTTCATGAATTCAACCTCATTTGCCCCAAAGATAACTTTCCTCTACCAAGCATCAACCAGTTGGTTGATCTTATAGCTAATCATGAGATGTTATCTCTCATGGATAGATTCTTGAGTTTCAATTAAATCTTAATTGCCCTCGAAGATCAATACAAGATCACCTTTATCACCCCATAGGGAACCTTCTAATATAGGGTCATGCCTTTTGGAATTAAAAATGCTGGTGAAACCTACCAATGTGTTATGACCTACATCTTCCATGACCTTATCCACAATATTATTGAGGATTATATGGATGACCTTCTTGGGAAATCCAAATATCATAAGGATCATTTGGTTGTTCTCAAGATTATCTTTGAATGCCTCATCCATTACCATGTCTACCTTAACCCTAAGAAGTGCATTTTTGAGGTCTTATCAAAAAAAATCTTCAGTTTTATCATTTCCATTTGGGGAATCAAATTTGATCTTGATAAAATCAAATCCATCATCATCATGCTTTCTCTAATCAACCTCAAGCAACTATATAGTTTATAGGGGAAGCTCTAATCTATTCATTTATTTATCTCCCATCTTTTGGAACATTCCAACCCTTCCACCACCTTCTGAATAAGGATGTATATTTTAAGTGGAATAATGACTATCAAAAGGCAATTGATTCACTCAAAAAGTAACTTTGGTCTCCACCTGTCATCACCCATCCCAAGGATGACCAACCTTTCTACCTTTATATCTCTACCACTGACCACTCCTTAGGGGCAATGCTTACTCATCAAGATTAAAAACATAAAGAGCAAGCCATTTACTACATTATATGTACACTTGTAGAGTATAATACTAATTACACCCATACCAAGAAACTTTTCTTAGCTTTAGTCTTCATGGCCACCAAACTTTGTCACTATATTCTTAACCACAAAACCTATGTCATAACCAATAATGAACCACTCAAGTATATGCACTCCAAGCCATACCAAAATAAATGCATGGACAAATGGATTATTATTTTAGCAAAGTTTGCCCTTGAGTTCCTTCAATAAAATTTAATTAAAGGTCAAGTCATTACTGACTAATTGGTCGAAGTACCATTAGCAGACAACCAACCTCCTCCTCTTGAGTTCCCCGATGAGTCTATCATGACCCTCTCTCAAGAAGACTTGAACTATCAAGTCACCATGTTTTTTAATGAATCAAAATGTCAACATGGTAGGGGAGCTAGCATCATCCTTATTCCCTTTGATGGTGAACCTCTTCTTTTGTCTTTCAAACTTAACTTTGAATGTACCAACAATATGATTGAGTAAGAAGCCCTAGTGAAAGGGCTTCAAATTGCTTTAGCCTTGAAAGTAAAAATAATCAATATCTTTGATGACTACCAACTTGTGGTCAATCAAATAAATTACTCTTACTATTGTAAGAATGATGTTTTGAAATAGTACAAACAACTAGTTGACAAACTCTTAGCATCATTCAAACACTATCATATGGAATCAACCCCAAGGTCTACCAATAAGTTCCCTAACACCATGGCTTCCCTTGCTTCTCAGATCTTGTCTACATCCTTAGACTCTAAATTATCTATTATTATCCATAGACTTACCCAAACTTCCTATGTCAAACTAGATTCTCCAACCATCTTCAATGTGGAAGAGACCCAACCTGACCTTTGGTATTAGTAGACCTTTGAATATCTCAACCTTACCATCATTATTTTTGGTCTTTCTAGGAATGATCAAAGAGAATTTATCCAAAGTACCTCATTTTATACCATTATTGGGGGAATTATTTATAAACACAGCTTTTATGATCTCCTCTTCCACTACCTATGTAGTCATGAAACCTCTCATGCTATTAGGGAAATGCATGATGGGATATGTGAGCGACACTTTAGTGGCCTATCCATTACTAAATACATCCTTAGACTTGGATATTATTGGCCTATACTTAACCAAGACTATTTTGATTATGTGAAAAAGTGTGTTAAGTGTCAACAACATGCCAATTTTCATCATGCACCTAACCATAGTCTTCACATATCCACTAATTTGTAGGCCTTCTCATAATCAGGTATAGACCTTATTGGTGAAATTAACCACCATTATTCATAGAGGTACCATTCTATCATTACCATGATCAAGTATTTCACCAAATGGGTAGAGGCTATTCCTCTATTCTCAACCAAAGAATAAAATATTATTGACTTTATCAACCATCACATCATCTATCATTTCAGTTTTCCTCATAAAATCATCACTAACAATGGTAAATATTTTTAAAAAATCAAGTCTAGGGCCTTTGTGATGCATTCGGGATTAAGTTTCTCCTCGTCCTATCACCCTCAAGTGAATGGATAGACTGAGGCCTCTAACAAAAATATTAACAACCTGATCACTAAAATGGTCAATATATCTAATCAAGATTGATATTTACACATCCCCTTCATCGTATGGGCATATCATACTATCATTCTAACCCCTACAAGTGCTACACCATTCTCTATTATATTTAGAGTAGAGATTATCTTACCTCTAGAGGTCCAAATTCCATCTCTTTTCATATCTCTACAAGATCTCATTTCTAAAAATGATTATCATTAGCACCATTTAGCCTAGCTTGATCTACTTGATGAACATCGATTAACTACCCTCACCCATCTTCATTTCTATCAAGAGTGTGTCAAACGTGCCTATAAGAAACACCTTAGAGTATAAGAATTCAACATTAGAGACCTCATCCTAAAGGAAAATCAACATGTTACCAATACAGAGGAAAAAAATCAAGGCAAGTTTGCTTTTAATTGGATTGGACCTTATATCATAACTCACAATTATGGATTAGGAGCTTACTGGTTGTCCTATCTTGAAAGTAACCCAAAACTTGAGCCCCTCAATGCTTCACATCTATGTCCTTTATTTTTTTAGAAATTCAAACTCACTTTCTATTTAACTTAAGGTCATCCCTTGCTTTCAAACCATATTCATCTCCTCATTTTAAGGGAAACTAATTAAATTTGAATCATGTGATTATTTGTCACAATCATAACCTAATCTTGAATGATGGGTACCATATTTCTACCCATGGCATGATTCTCATCATACTTTCTACCCCTTTTCACAAGGGTGGATTCCCATGGTCATTGTCACCTAAACCTATTTATACCTAATCAACCTTATTATGATTCTAGTTTTTCCTTCATAAATGTGAACCCTTATGCCTATATAAGAAAGTCTATGTCAAATAAAATCAAACAAAGAAATAAGATAGCATTCATAGATTGTTCCCTTGAAGGATTTTTTTTGAAAACATATTCAAAATTGCTCAAAGTAAGGTGGACTACTCACTTGAAGGACATCTATCAAATTCATTAGACAAAGCATAAAAACTTAGACCACTCCTTTGAAGGGTGGATAAATAAATAATTTTTCAAAATAAGTAATTTCTTGGAATCTTCCTGCATTGATTAGCTTTCCCAACCCCCAAGCAACAACCAAAATAAGCAAAAGACCCATCATCAAGCAATAATAATTCAAAATACTTTTAAAAACTAAAATCGGCTCTCATTAACAATAATAATTTCAAATCCATAATTGAATCTCATGAGTAGACTTCCCACATTGATCAGTCTACACCTTATATGATATAGACTTGTTTATACTAACTCTTTGGAAACCTACAATAGAGGCATGCTAGTCTCACAAGAAGGTTCCACCTTTCATCCATCTCCCTTTTATACACTATAAACAAGGGATTTTTGGGCTCACTTAACATATGTGATCAAGACACCTTTTTAGCCAACTAATGAATGCTAATGCAAAGCATTCAAAGGGCTTATGTTCCTTAATCCAGTCCAACTTTGGTTTTGTTTTAGTCCTTGCCAAAGAAGAAACATCATGCCCTTTTCTTATCCTCTTGTAATTGGTTTATCTATTCACTAAGACATTTATCTTTTGGTTGTATTATTTTTCTCACATCTGGTGTTGTTATTCAAACTCACTTTATGTGTTTTATATTAAGTAATAACAACCATAATCATAACCATAACATATCAACATATATCATGAACTAAAGCAACAATGCCATTAGCATATCAATCCAAAATCATATCAACATCATAACATCCATGAATAATAAAGCAATCAATCATTTTAACCACACATCTAAATCCAAGTAAGGAAGCATATAATGATTACATTTTATCATAACCATCATCATCATAACCATAAATAACATAAGCATCATCATCGACATAAATAAAATCCATCACATGCCTAGCTAGGTGAGTCTACATCAGTATCCAATATCCATAACATAATCATAATCAACATAACATCATTAGTGATTAATATAAAATCATCTCATTAACATCAAAGAATAGCATGAACCATGAGCAATAAATAAGGATCATATATATAAATCATGGATCTAATATCATAATGTATATAACAAATATGCATTTCCCTCTCTCAAAATGTACATCTCACTGTATCAACTTGTAGGTCAGTATCAAAATGATATACAATAACATATAATATATCTAAACTATATCATGGCTATGCCCCTAGGGCACCATTATCTCTTGGAGTACCACTAGGTCCTGGTGCCTATCCCTTTGATGTACTTTCCTATCCCTTTGATGTATTTGCCTATCCCTTTGAAGTGCCTATATACCCATTGATGAATGAAACCCATTGAATTGGTGTCATCATGATAGCACTAATTACCAAACTAGCTCTGTGATCACCCCATCAAGGTTCATCAGAACACCACCTCAAGACTATGCCTCACAGTACTCTAACTCCTCTACTATCACTAGGTATCATGACATAGGGATAGTTCCCAATGGTCTTGTAGGTTTTGTCCTCTCTGTCTTAAGGAGTCTCTCTCTTGGGTGACCAAGACTAGTGAAGCTCTATCCTGGTCTGTATCACCTTTAAGTGTCACCACCTAACCCTGTAACATAGTTACCTGACCTTGTAATGCTACAACTTGTGCCTATATAATAGTTAATGCCAATCTTATCTATACATATAAGATAGACCCCTATACCTATGCCATTTACCCTCCTCTCCCAACTAAGTCCACATCCATCTACCTCATGACATCATCATCTATGTTAAAATCCACTACTATATATAGATCTTGGTACCATGCAAGGTAACTATCCAGAAAACTTGCATCATCAATCATTGGCCTTGTTGGTAACTCCTCATGATAAACTAAAGTCTGTACTGGATGTAGCTCAAATAATATGACATCTTTGTACTCATGCCTATATTTAAGGAATGAGCTTGGGATACCCTGTAATAGTCCAAAATATATTCACACCCTATCAAATGAGATGAGCTCTACCTCCCCATCTTGCCTACCAAAGATCCACATGTAACTCTGTAATGATAAAGTCTACCTCCTATAGCTAACTCATAATAGAAACTAAACATATGGCCTCTAGATAATATCACCAATGACTAGGGTAGTTGAGTTCCTCTTCTTTCACCTAAAATGGAAAAGCATCTCTCTACCATATGAAACCAACTAGGAAATCTATTTTAGAAAACCCAACCCATAGTTTCCCCATCAACCTTAGATTTTGGATGTGCTTATAGGCCTAGTAGTGTAGGATAATCCCAATGCTGATTCCATACCTCTTATGATCTCTAAATCCCCATAGTCCTTATATATCTGAACCAAAAGCATAGGTACCCATCCAAACATTGTGCATCCCAACAACATCTTGACCAATACTCCTAATATCAAGTATGAGAACCTCTCATTGCTTGAATCTGGAAGGGTAATGTATGACATAACCATCATCATCATAGCCACCAATCTCTTCTCACCCCTCACCTTATGATAGAGCATAAAGTAACTAAAACCCATAGTATACCACCTAACACAATCCTAGTTATCTCTATATATCAACTCCAATAGCTTGTCATGATCCTCTCGCTCAATGTGGTAAATTGGATCACCCTATAGGGGTAGCTAACTGATCTTGTGGACATCCTATGGCAAGATCTTAAGCTCACTAGTTGATAGAAGGAAGGTGTTTATGACCGGATCCCATCTCTTGATGAGGGCCATGATCATTGTTACATTATATGACATGTGCTAATAATGTCACATCATTCTGAACCTGACCTCCTTCATATGTGCCCAATCCATTGGGGTCATCCCCTGGTAGATCTCTGCAAAGATGTGAGGTACCCAATCTTACATTTGAATCTACTTTCATGCCTACAATATTCATTAGCACATAAACTTAGTTCACTACCACACTTGGCCTATGAACTTTACCCTTTTCACCCACTTAACCATACTTAATAACACCTATTTTATCTACACAAACTACCTCACCCTATTTTAGCCTTACCTAAATTTTACCTATTTGACCATTTCTTAAACCATCTTACCAACTATACCTACAACTTACCTCCTACACCAATTGCTTACCCTATTCTATTTTTACCCTCTATTCTTATCAAAACCATACACACTAACAAAATCAATGCAATAAACTTAATAAACCCTCTTAACTTAAGCTTAACTTATTCACCATTCATCTCAACCACCGATAGTCATAGTGATCCTTGATGGTCAAGTCATGAATCACTAATTATCATCAACCATCAATGATCAGTATGACCACTAAAAGTCATTATGCATGACCACTAATAGAAACCCAAACCCTAACCTAACCCAATACCCACCCAAATCACATTAATACTTACATATTTCTACCATTTCTAAACCCTACCCACCCCTACATCCATTTACCATGACTAATTACCAACATTACCTACCAATATCATCAAAAACTGAGCAAACCCTACTACCTAAGGCATACCTAAGACCACCCCAAAAAAACAAATGACAACTCCATCAAATGCATTTGAAAAATCAAGCTATAATTACCAATTAATGATGTCACCTACCTCATTCCTTAACCATCATCAAGGAGGGATCTGGGGGCTCAAGGCCCATTCTCATCTACATCCACACTACATCTTGGCTCAATCACCTTCCAATTCCTGGTCCACTTGGTCCGATCACCAACCACACAATCACTAAACCATCAACACTTTCTTCATAAAACTTTTTTATCCAAAGAAAAAAATGACCAAAACTCAGAAGTCAAAAATTTAAAATGAACAAATTGATAAAGCAAGTCCAATTTTACCCTCTACAGCTTTAAGGTTTACACCCTGACTATCAAAAGTTAGGGTGATTACTGATGGTCACCCCTTATACCCTTAACTGTTGATGGTCAGGATCCTAGAATTTTGCCTATGTCTCTTCACCCAAACTATCCTTAATAGAACCCAATCATTTACCCACACATGGAGATTACCTTCTCTACCTATCTCACCTAACACTTTATCACCTCACTTTTGGTTCATTTTAGCCCAACTAGTGTACATTTTGCATGGATTTTGTTTGGTCCTTTTGATTGCAATGATAACAATTTCCATGTGGACCACTTTTGACCTTGTGCTACCTTATGCATACCAAAACCACTTATGTCTTCTCAAGAGCACTTCCTACCTCAGATACCTATGACTTCACTTGACTAGTTTGTGTTCATTAAGAGCACTTCCTGCTTTGGATACCCACAGGGACATAAAATTTCTTAGGGGACTTGCGTTTATGAGTGCACCTAACTACCACACCTAAATACAGTCACATGGTCTACTTGTCACTTGTCTTTATAAGTATTGACCTTTATTTTTACCAACTATGGAAACCTAATCTATTCATGATCTTGGCTATCTCACCTTTTTCAAACTTTGTGTGAACATTTGTGATTCAATGCCTAACCTATTGTTCACCTTCATAATCACCCTTATTGACTCATCAAACCTACACTAGACTATATTTTACCTCATCAACTCCTAATTTGAGGGGGAAAATCTCCTGCCATACTTAGGTCAAACTAACCTTTGACCCATAATCCATTTTTATTTTGTAACTTGTTGATAAAAGATACATAACAAAAAGGGAAAAAATGTAGACACCGTAAATCCACACATGATGGTTCCAAATGTCATAATTCCCATGGACCACCTTAGAACCCCTTTAGTCCCAACCTTGACCTTTTGGACCCCTAAATAAACTTAACTCACCTAACCTAATTTAGTTGACCCACTAACTAAAACACACCTTTTAACCAACCCTACCTTTGACCCCTGATCGATGGCGGTCACCTTAACTACTAAAAGTTAGGTTTCACTATATAAACCAACTTAGCTCACCCTTAACTCCACCTTTCTTTTATATAATTATCTCATCTAAATCTATGTGTGAGCCATTGCATGCATGAGTTATAATTAGAAATCCTAGTCAACATCTTGTTGCACCTCTCCTTCCTTGCCTATAATAAGAGAAGAGTAAGAGGTGAAGATCCATCCATAAATTCAAGATCTTTTGCATCTAAAGTTTCTTTGTAGGTTATTTCTTCCATCAATATACCAATCTAGCCATCATGTCAGAGATCCAACTTACCATCACCCCTTGGTCAATAACCAAGTACCATTACTCTATCAAAATCATGCCAGACTCTATCAATGAGACAACTAGCTCAATCATTCATTTGACCAACCTTCTACAAGATAAGTGTAGACATCCAATTCCTAACACCATTTGTGTTGAAATTATCAATCTTACTCAAATTGCACTCAAATGCACATTTTAGGTTAAAATATATAAAATGCCCTAAATAGTTAGAACTTTTCACTTACAAGTGCCAGTTTAGGTGAAAGTATCCTTAAATAGGGTAATGCAATTTATGGGCCAGCTAACTTTGATCAAATGATTTCGAGTCAAAATGACAATTATTTCATTTAGTGCTCTAGATCACTCTTTTCTTCTAAATTCATTGGTACACATCATGTACCTTTGTTATTTGGTGTTGGCAACATATTAAATGGGAATATAGCTCCAATGCATCTAACATCACCTTCTAGTTCCTTCCTAGTCAAATTATGACCCAGTAATATGACTTTCTGACCATTTTGATTAATTGAGAGCCAATTTTCAAATAATTGCACAAATGTTGATTAACCTTGTTTAAGGTTAATTAATCCAAATCAAGAGCTTAAGTGTATTTTTCATGAGAGTTTTTGAATATTGATTCCTATTAACTACATCATTAGGTGACATCATTTCTTGGGAAGGCATCCATCAAGCCATAAGTGAATAAAATATCAAGATTATGGGTCACCCATGCCTAGTTAATGCCCCCCATGCCTCTTCAATGCCACTTCTTCCAAGGTCATGATAAAGATAATTATAGATTTAATTCCAAATATTAGGATTATCCATGGCTACACATCTCAATCTTGAGATGGATGGTCATGGTTGATCCTAACCAATCTCAAAAATCTATAAATAGAGAGGCCATGGCCATGAATTTTAAGATTAAATATTGCAAAGTTATAATGTTAAATTGTTTCCATAATCCTTTGCATTTGATCATTGATTTTTTTTTCAAGCTTCATTGATAGGCTAGTTTAGTGATTTGGAATCATGAGACTAGGTTCTATGGAGTGTTCTTGAGACATTGGAGGAGTTTTCCACCTTTGATGACAAAGACACAGATGCTTGATCAAGGGAGAACATGATTTTGAGCCACATGGGTATGGTAAATCCATTTGGGAAGGTAACATGATGTTTACTTTATTTCATTTGTTTCTTGTTATCCTTTGTAATTCCCATAAGAATAGATAGGCTTCGTTAGTTAATTGTTTATGCATTTTTCATGATTTATGGACTAATGTTTGACTAACTTGCTTTGCAATCCTCTCTACATCTTGGCATGCCCAGCGGGACAAGACACATCCCACACATGAAGAAGATCATTTTGAAGCTTTAAAATATTCATTTGTACCATTAAAACTCTTGCAAATTGATTTTCTAACTTTATTTTACCATTTTTGTTTGCCACATATTTACATAGTAACCAACGTCGACTAGTAAAACCAACATCGATTGGATAGATTAACCAACATTAGTTAGTGAAATTGACATCGGTTAGATACCTATTGTTGATCACATTGGTATAAATGATTTCAGTTAGATAACCATCATCGGTTAGAAAATGTAACCGTCGTCAGTTATATAACTGATGTCAGTCACTGTGTTTTTCTTAAAACACAAACTTGAGAGCTATTTTTTAAAGTTCATTATTTCAAACCTAAAAGAGATTCAAGGCTAAAGAATATGCTAAAATTTTTGTTGCAAGACCAAGATTAACATTTGCTAAAAACATGCTATTAAGACATCTTTGGCATGATTTTAAAATGAATTAGGAACCTTGTTTTGGTGTTTAACGAAAAATTTAGATGTTTATGGTGAATGTTTTCAAAGTTAAAACTAATACCAAGGGGTAAAATGAACACCACCTCATTTTATATTTGGGCTTAAAAATGAACTCACCTTTACAAAGCTTTTTGTATTTACTTTGTTTAAATTAAATTTTTATTTGGCAAAAAGAGGGATGTTGCGTGTATGTTCTTCCATTTGTCCCTTTTAGGGAACCCTTGGAATCAAAAGTCTCATTCCTATTGAAAATAGCCTAGTCCAAGGATTATAAATAAACCCAAAAACTCATCAAAGTTTGGGTGACCTTAAAAATGACACTAAAGTCTTTCTTTTTATGTCTTTCATTTCATTACAATTGGCTTGCGAGGGGGACGTCATTACCTCCCACGATTTCTTTAGGGAAGCTTTGACCCAAGGTTTCACCTCCCAAAATTGACTTCACTTACTCCTTTGAAGTTAAACATGGGACGTATCTGTATTTGGACATTGCACTACACTGAGTGAACAATAGGATGTAGTCATTGTAAAAAGGACTAGACATTTTTACAACTAGCCAATGTCGTGGTCACCCAATTTCCATGATTGTATTTTGCATCATTTTATGTGAAAGTAATTGTGAAATTGATTTCCCTAGAATGATCGAAAACCAATTAGTTTTAGTCAACCCCATTTTTACATACCCTTGATAGGATTTGGAAAATTATACTTTGTGTATTTTGGTCATTATTTTCTTGGTATAGTTTGAGGCTAAAACTTGTTTGTTCATTCATAAGCCATGTAAAAATCATGTATTTAAGTTAAGAAGGGTAGCATCATGCTTCCAAAATCATGTCAAATCTTTTTTGCCTTTTAGTCTTTGAAACATAACAATTGACCACATCATTCGAGCATGCTTACACCATTAGGCTGCTCAATTTGTTTCAAGAACTTGTTTACCATTATATCAAAAACTATTTGTTTCAAACCATGTCATGTCTACCATTTAGACCTTGTTTATGCATAGTTATGTTGTTTTCTCTTGTCTAGCTTGTTGGTCCAATCCTAGTCTTCAACATTGCATTTTCAATTAATCTTGTCAAGTTTGGATCCAAACATTGATTGATTTTTGTTTAAGCCTCAATTCATGGGGCTTGTACACAAATATTTTTATTTTGGGTTGCATAAATTAAGTGAAATGATTACCCAATTTTGAACACTATTGATTGTTTGTTTGTCTGAGTGCATATCCTCATCATTTTTAATGACTTTGTTCGGGAAAACACAACCTTTCTTCAAAAACCTTTGATGTTAGACATTTGACATTAGGTTGTTTTATGCCAAATCTTGGCACAAAATAATTTTGAGATGCATCTTCACCCTTTCAACCAAGGTTGACACTTTTGTCTTTTAAACATTGATTTTCCAGAGTTTGCAGAACTTTAAGTCTTTCTATTTTTGAAGCTTTCTTCATTAAATGCATATATGTCTAGCTACACTTATGGTGCAGTCATGGATAATCCAAATTATGATATAATGGCCACACAGAATGACTTTTATGACTTTAGTCAAGACCCCTATGGTGACAATATGGTTTATGAGAAAGATTTCTATCCACCTCACAAAAATCAGTCATGGGAACATAATCAAGATCTAACTTTTGATCCAACTCATGATTGGAATGATTGAGTTTATCAAGAAGACTTGGATGCTTTGGCTTGTGTAAGTAATCAAACTCCACAATATACCAAGATCACCATTTTAGAACCTCCTCCTTTAGTTTGCATGAGAAACCAAACTAAGAAGCATCCAGTCATCACCATTTTAGGATCTCCTCCTTTGGTTTGCACAAACAACCAAACTAATAAGTGTCCAGTCATTACCATTTTAGGATCTCCTCTTTTGGTTTACACAAGCAACACAACTTAGAAGCATCCAATTTTTACCATTTTTAGCCCATCACAAATTTTTATTGAATCTATTTTTAAAGAACTTCCATTTGACAAACCGATTATTTTTGATCCCTTCTTTAATAGTCTAATCTTTGGAGAGTCCATTATTGAACCACAAACCATTGTTCTCACTAAACCAAATGTTCCCCACTTTAGAAATTATATGACGATCTTTGAGCCTAAACAAGAACCATTACCTCTTCAAAAGCCATCTTATGAGGATCAAAATGTGTTTAAAATTGATCTTTTGTAACCAATTGTGAACCGAAACCAACATGTTATTGTTGAAACACCCATTTCTAATAGGATAAAATATGATAAGTTACCTATGCACATGTTATCTATTTTTAAAGAGCCTCATCTCCTTGACAAGCCAGTCTCGGTAGGGTTGTCTCTTGATCTTTTCCCACTCATTGAGGAGTCTCACTTTGATAGACATGATTTTGTTGAGACGTCCCTTGAGTAGTTCCCTCTTTTTGAGGGGCTTCACTTAGACGAGTCAGTCTATGTTGAACCCTCCTAAGATGAATAAGTTTTTATTAAGCTCATTATACCATCATAGGCCATTACTTCTCAAAAATCTAACATTCATCATAACATTATCAAAACAACAATATTAGATGAAGAATCAATATTAGAGTTAGGTTCCATTTTTGAATTGACATTGGATTTAGCATCAAAAATAGAATAAACATTAGTTGTGACATTAGATTCAAAGTCCCTTGCTTTGAAATTAGAGTAAAAAATAGATTATAGTATTGGTTGTTACAATATTGGTTAAAATTCCCTTGCAGATCAATTTGAATATATTTTGATCCTTCTATAGTTTTTGAGGATGATTAATTCAACATTGACACAAGTTATCCTAGTATCTTCTATGAGTATTGTGCTACCTTTTACCATCCCATTATTGCCACACAACATAGCCATTATATTGACATTCCACCTCCCATAAGTGTCGATTGGGACTAATATAATCACACTTTATTGAAATACATCCATGGTGACATATCATTTGTAAAATATCAAGGGGACCAAGACCACATTCATTTAGAAGAAGAACAATCTCCTAGTGAAACCTTTTTGAAGGCACTAGGGGATAAGCAAAGATCAAAATCAACATATTTTAGTGACACCTTTTTGAAGGTGCTAGAAGATAATCAAAGTCAAATGTTAACATCTCTTTGTGAAACCTTCTCAGAGGCACTATGGGATGATTAGAATAAATTCATTGTTGGTGAAAACCTCATTAAGGCATCAATAGCTGAGCATAAAATTTATTCATTATTTACTAAAGATAATATCAAAGATAAAATAGCTTCCAATCTACAACATAATTAAATGGTAGCTACTCTAGAGATCAAGCAACAAAACAATCTAATGGTCCTATTGCGATCATCTTTAGAGGTATTTAGCCCCACCATAACCTAAATTATGTCAAATTCAGCATCAAAAACATTACGTGTGACTAAAAGTCTTGATCTCCATTTGTTTCCCATTCATTATATATTCCATTATCACCCACCTATTTATTACCCACTTATCCCATTTATCTTACCATTATTTACCATCACTAGCAGCACTTTCCTTTATCGAGGTTATAAGGATATCTTGTCTTGATATTTGAAAGACGTAGAAATAATGATCTATGAAGATCATGAACACATTATTGAGATCTAAATCAACAACAAGTTCTTAATAGAGTAGTTGTTCTGAAAGGGTGTTGGATAACAACTTATATAGCTAATCATTTTTATTGTCTCACATATTTATTAGGACGTGCATCTCCCTGTCAATAAGAGCAACAAAACCATTTTTAATCTACCATTCACCCATTTTCCACTACTATGCCTTGTCTCTTGGGGATAGCCCTATAGACCCTTTTTAGGCATTATTATACCTTTGAGATCCATGAACCATGATGTTTGAACTACATTGACTTGAGGTCCTTCAAGACTATGTAGGTAGAACTCAATTTTTATTAAGGTCATCTCGGTCACCCCTTTTCCTCACTCTCACCGATTTGAAATCATGGGCCATTGCAGCTAGCTTACCTATATTATTGGAACATCTACTCTCAAGACATGCATCTCCTTGATTAGATGGTCCCACCTTGTGCATATTTTATCTAAAAAACACCAAAAACATTTGAAATACTTTGAAAATACCAAAAACATCAAAACATGATCCACAAAAGAATAAAAATATTGTCTCACACTTATATACATTTGTACATTCCCATTCCACCATGCTATGCTCTTACCATTTTGTAATCACAAAAACACTAGTTCATTTCATCTTGTCCCATGCACTTGCCATTTTGAAAGATCATTCTTTCTCGTCTCATTAGCTTCTTGTTTGCCAAACCATTATCATTTGTTTGTCGTATCTGCCATTTCTTATATAACATTAATCATGCTGGTCTGATCATCATTTTTCTTCTATCCTATTTCTTAAGAGAACTAAAGTTGGCCTGAAGTTCATGTTGGAACATGCATCCATGGAACTATGTAGGCAACATCCACTTGTCTTATACATTTGGAGTCAGCTCGACCAACCCCTTTTTTTTCTTCTCTTCCCCAATTTCTTCTATCATTATTACTCTTTAATTAGGGAACAATTATCATGTCATTGTTCTTTGTTATGATGTGGTAGAAAGTAATGTCTCTACTGCACATACATGAACATTTGTCTTTAAACTTCACTAACTTAGTTTTTGTTTGTGTGTGTTTATGTGAGTTCTCTTGGTGTTTTGTTGTGATTTTGCACCTCTCTTTTTATTTCTTATCTTTTTCTATTTTTATTACTTCTTGTCTCATCTTGGTCGTGTTTCCTTGATTATTTTTTCTTATCTCTTTTATATTTCATAACATCTTGATGATTCACATGGATCTTGATTGTTTATAGATCCTATGTTATTACATTGTTCTTGGACCATTTTTTTTATTTGATTTTTTTTGGTGTCTTTTTTTTCTATTTAATTTTGCTTTTCTCTTTTGTGTTCAAGAATGCCTTGATGGTCCACATGGATCTTCATTATTCATATCTTGGTCTCATGTCATTAAGATGTAATTGACTTTTATTTTTAAACATGTTTGTTCCTACTTAAGTCTTGATTGATCATATCTTGATTTCAACTTAGGTTCATTTATGTTTATCTTTTTATTTGTCTTTGCTTTTTTGTTTAAAATGTAAATCATTGTAACTTTAGTTTTGGTCATTATTTTACCATTATCCTTAGTTATAAATATTCACACTTGAACTGGCTCAGTGTAATTGGAATCTTATGTCATTCTAAGTTATTTATACTTATGATGCCTAATTTATTTTTATATAGCAAGCACTTTGTGCTCAGGTCTCAAAGTCTTAACATCAACATCAGCTTTGATGAATGATTCTCAAGAACACTTTGCAACACCTAGGCTCATGATATGGAATTATAATTCTAGGTATCATGCATTTTAAGATTTTTTATCTATGCTTAGATGTGCATCTCTTTGCATACATTGGAATTCTAATCAATTCTTGGTCATTTTTCATCATTCCTCATTCCATTCTCTCCCAAACTTAGGTGAACTACATTGGCCTGAAGTTCCTGTTGGAACATGAGTCCATGGAACTATGTAGGCAATGCTTAATTTCTATTGAGGTCAGCTCGGCTATCTCCATTCTTCTTTTCATCTCTCTCATCACTTTGTGCATTATTATTGCTTGGTTTTATATGGATTTCTAACCCATTACACCATCACATGTACGTTTGCACCCACTCACTTTAACCTATCTTTTTGGTTATATCCTTGAGCTATTTTTCTTGCCAATTTCCCATGCTAGGGCACAACATCTGAATCAAATCAGCTCTATAGGGGAAAATCATTATTTATTCTTTATCAATGATCAAGATTCACCCTACTAGGGCAAAACTATTTTATCATGTTCAAATCTTCTCTACTAGAGTACTTCTTATTATATTCTCTTTGGAGACCCCATTCTAGTGGTGCTTCCCTTCCTGAAGTAGAACATTCTCTCTTTTCCTTTAATTCCAAGCTCTCCACATTAAATCCCATGATGGCAATATTTTAGTTTACAACTTATCTCAGGATTGATTAATGTCATAAGCATGTAGCTTGTACTCAAAAATTAGGTACATTTAAAGTGTGTCCCTTACATTTATGGATTGTATCTTTCCCATTCCCCTATCTCTGGGGCCTATTATACCTCTAATTATATTTGATCATTGATGGTAATCACATGTGCACGAATTAGCTCATCTATATGTGATCTATTTCATGGGTTAATCTCTCACTTTCTCTCTCTTTTCGAGAGTCCATCCTTTTCTTCCATCCTAGTATGTCCTCTCAAAGGGGCATCATGGGTCTGTTACAATTTCTTTTTGACAACTCTTTTCTTTGAAAAGATGTTGCTTCACTTGAATGTCTCACTACACCTCAAATAGGGGCAAAATATAGATGTCCAATTCCTAACACCATTTGTGTTAAAATTATCAATCATACTCGAATTTCACTCAAATGCCCATTTTAGGTCAAAATACATAAAACACCCTAAATGGTTCTAACTTGTCACTTACAAGTGCCATTTTAGGTCAAAGTATCCCTAAATAGGGTAACACAATTTATGGACCAGCTAACTTTGATCAGATCATTTTAATTCAAAATGACAATTTCACCATTTAGTGCTCTAGATCACTCTTTTCTTCTAAATTTATTGGTACATGTCATGTACCTTTGTTATTTGGTGTTGGTAACATCCTAAATGGGAACACAGCTCTAACGCATCTAACATTACCTTCCAGTTCCTCTCTAGTCAAATTATGACCCAATAATATGACTTTCTAACTATTTTGATTAATTGAGAGCCAATTTTCAAATAATTGTATAAATGTTGATTAACCTTGTTTAAGGATAATTAATCCAAATCAAGAGTTTAAGTGGATTAACCTTGTCAATCTTACTCAAATTGCACTCAAATGTACATTTTAGGTAAAAATCCATAAAATACCCTAAATGGTTTGAACTTGTCACTTACAAGTTCCAGTTTAGGTCAAAGTATCCCTAAATAGGGTAATGCAATTTATGGGCCAGCTAACTTTGATCAGATCATTTCGAGTCAAAATGACAATTTCACCATTTAGTGCTCTAGATCAATTTTTTATTCTAAATTCATTGGTGCACATCATGTACCTTTGTTATTTGGTGTTGGAAACATCTTAAATGAGAATATAGTTATAACACATTTAACATCACCTTCCAGTTCCTCTCTAGTCAAATTATGACCCAATAATATGACTTTCCAACCATTTTGATTAATTGCGAGCCAATTTTCAAATTATTGCACAAATTTTGATTAACCTCATTTAAGGATAATTAATCCAAATCAAGAGCTTAAGTGAATTTTCCATGAGAGTTGTTGAATATTTCTTTTTGAAAATTGATTCCTATTAACTACATCATTAGGTAACATCATTTCTTGGGAAGGCATCCATCAAGCCATAAGTGCATAAAATATCAAGATTATGGGTCACCCATGCCTAGTTAATGCCTCCCATGCCTCTTCAATTCCCCTTCTTCCAAGGTCATGATGAAGATAATTATGGATTTAATTCAAAATATTAGGATTATCCATGGCCACACATCTCAATATTGAGATGGATGGTTATGGTTGATCTTGAACAATCTCAAAAATCTATAAATAGAGAGGCCATGGACATGATTTTTAAGCTTGAATATTACAAAGTTATATGTTAAATTGTTTCCACAATCCTTTGCATTTGATCATTGATTTTATTTGCAAGCTTCATTGATAGGCTAGTTTAGTGATTTGGAATCATGAGTCTAGGTTTTATGGTGTGTTCTTGAGACAATGGAGGAGTTTGCCACCTTTGTTGACAAGCTTGATCAAGGGAGAACATGCTTTTGAGCCACATGGGTATGGTGAATCCATTTTATAAGGTAATATGATGTTTGACTTCTTTCATTTGTTTCTTGTTATCCTTTGTAATTCCCCTAGGAATAGATAGACTTAGTTAGTTCTTTATGCATTTTTCATGATTATGGACTAATGTTTGACTAACTTGATTTGTAATCCTCTCTACAATAAGTATTTGTTTTCCATTATTCAATTACTTTATTTGTATTTTGTAATTATCCCAACACAAACCAATCTCCTAGAATTACTTTCTATGATCCCATCAATCTAATTTTTTATCACCCAAATATAACACATAGTAACCACCGATGATCACCTCGACTATCGATGGTCTCTTCAACCACTAATGATTATCTCAACCATAGACAATCACCTCAACTATACATGGTCACACCAACCACTGATGATCACTGTGGTCGGAAATAATAACAATCTATTTTTACCCACTTACCCTCAACCAAATCTAATTTTATTTTTGACTACCTGTTAACAGACCTCTAACCTATTTTATAAATCTGGAGCTATTTAGCACTAGTATTGACCTACTTATTGTTATATTAGTCTTTTTAGTCTATTCTTTTATCAAATATTTCCTGTGTTTAATTTTAGTAACTTTTGATTATTGATGTAAGTACTTTATCTTCTATTTTCTAAACTTAATTTTTTAAATTGTGTGGATTGATAGCCCCCGAGAAAGCTCTTGCTTCTGAGATCTATCTAACCAACCATTTTATTTAGTGTTGTTTTATTTACAGGTAATCCTCCTAAGTCAAAGAGGATTTCTTCACAATCATTTAATTCAATGAATGCACAATACAAAAAGTTTTTCAACCATACCCGTATTTAGTTTCTCCTTCATTCTTTCTCAAAATATAAGATAAAATTCATTGAAACACTTTTGGCCCAATATGATGATCAGGGAAAGGAACATTCCATGTACTACTTGAGCCATACATTGGTCATGTATGAACACAATTACACACCAATAGAGAAAGCTTGTTTATCTATGGTCTTCACAAATCAAAAACTATGACACTACATGTTCAATAATAAGACCATTGTCATTACCAAAGTAGATCTACTCAAGTATCTACTTTCAAAAATAGATTTACAAAGTCCCATGGCTAAATGGATCATGCTTCTAAGTGAGTTTGAAATCGAATATGTCAACCAAAAATTAATCAATGAATTGGTAATTATAGACCAGCTTGCTAATGCTCTCATTAATGAAACTCAACTACTCATATTTATATTTATAGATGATTATATCATGACCATATAAAAATCACCTCCTAAGGAGTGGTAGAAACTTTATTTTAATGGTTCCTTCATATCTTGTAGATCAAGGGAGGGATTGTTGTTTATCACCCCTCAAGGGGATTTCATTCCCAAGTCTTTTTGTATCAACTTTTTTCATACCAATAACATGGATAAATATGAAGCACTCAATACAAGGATTTATCTAGAAATATAGTGAAATATTTTACATATTCTAGTTTATGGGGATTTTTTAGGTTATCATCAATTAGGATACAAACCAATTTTAGATCAAAGATGAGAAGATTGTGATGTATAAAACCATGGTGGACACCCTCAAAAAATGAATCATTCATATTTAGTTTGATAAAATACCTCAGGTCAGTAATAGAATAACCAATGCCATGGCCATAATTGGTTATATGATCCAAATTATAGATAAGGCCAAAGATTATTAGTTTTTCATTGAAAATATTCTCACACTAGTACATGAACCTTTGACCATTGAAATTATCTATGATATTGATGGTCCTAGTTCTACCTAGTATATTAAACTATATAATTACCTTCATGACCAAGTCATTCCACCTAACCTATCTCGAAAAAGATAAAAATACTTCATTCACCAAACCTCTTGTTATACCTTATTTGGACCTACACTCTATCATAGAAGCATTGATGGAACTCTAATTCATTATTTAGCAATGGTAGAGTCTGGATTAGTGTTGAGGGAAGTTCATAAAGGGCTTTACAAGGCCCACACTAGTGCAGTTGTCCTTGTCAAAAAATTACTACATACTAGTTATTATTGGTCAACCATCGAAGTAGATGCAAGTAATTATGTTAAAAGGTGTAAATAATGTCATAAGCATGCCAATTTCATACATGCACGAGCTCAAACACTCAAACCACTAACCAATCCATGGCCATTTTCAATGTGGGGACTCAACCTCATCATAATGATCAACCATATCTCCTCAGATGGACATAAACATATCCTTACCACCAAAGAGAACTTTACGAAGTGGGTGGAATCCATTCCCTTAACTTACATGATAGGAAAACAAATATATAAATTAATTTTCAATTATCTCATATGTTGATATGGTATCCATTCTGGCATTATATCTGATAATGGTGGATCATTCAAGAACAAGGATGTCAAAGCCATTTGTGATGAATATAGCATTACCCAAAAAATTTCCACTGAATATTACCTACAAGGCAATATCCAAGAAGAGACATCTCACAAAACCATTGTCAAGATCCTCAATAAGATAGTTAATGATGCTAGTCATGATTGACAATTGTAACTCTTTCATGCCCTCTGAGCTTGCCAAACCAATTTTCACACTAGTTTATGGTAATGAGGCCATTCTTCATGTCGAGGTAAAGTTGCCTTTTATATGAATTTCATTGAAACATATCCTTGATTATGAAGATTATAGAGTATCTCATTTGTAACAGCTAGAACTATTGGATGAAAAATGCATGACAACCTTAAATAGCCTTCAAACATACCAAAATTGGTTATGTGGTCAAGACAATAGGTGAGTGTGTCACAAAGAATTCAAGATTGGTGATCTTACATTTAAATAATAATATAAAAACACCAATGCCAAACATAATAAAAAATAAAGTTTAAGCCTAATTGGTTATGCCCTTATGTAATTATCACTAACTATGTTTCTAGGGCATATAGGTTGGCTACCTAGAAGGGGATGAACTTGATTAACCAATGAACATAAAAAACCTCAAGTTATTTTTTACTTGAGTGACTTAGAGTATTTTTTATAAGGATTGATTACTTTATATCATGACCAATCACTTTGATACTATACTTTATAGGTTTTAGTTTCCCATCCCTCTTTTGACTTTGGTTCTGTCCCATTGGTACTTTAGATATCATTAGTGGTTGGGTTCAAATATAGTTTTTAGTAGGTGATTTATGGTAGAGAATATTGATTGAAATTTTTGAAGTGGTCATCTTTTATGGCATTATGATAGTGGGATTGGAAATTGCATCCTTCACTTTTGCTAGTTATATCTCATTATGCCTTACCATATTGTTATACCACTATGCCATTCTTTTATTCAAGAACTTGATGTTACTTAGTTAGATTACTTTTTGTGGGGTGAAATAAAATAACATGAGGTTTATTTGGACTATGTAGGTAGTGATCAGTGTTTTCTAAGGTCAGCTCAGCCACCCTTCTTCCCACACTCTCACCATTTTATGAGTAATCAAATCCAACATCTTGCCACTTTAAAATCACTCTTAAGCAATGTTATTGCCATTTTATGAGATAACCCATTTTTTATCTCATAATTATCCATTGATTTGAGATGCCTAAAATATCCCAAAAATAGGGAAATACACCAAAAACCTCCTAAATAAACCTCCAACATTAGGCCATTTAGATTGTATCCATGCTATTTAGGATGTGCATCTCCTAGTTGATAGGTATTTTTGAAGGTTTCACATGGGTCACATCATGACCATTACATTTAAATATTCCATTTTATAGTAGTGTTCCCTCCCACTTTTAGGAGAACTAAAATGGCCTAAGGTCTGCATGGACCATGTAGGTAGTGCTTGGATGCATGGGGCATCCTGGGTTAGCTTGATCAGTCTTGATGATTGATTTCATTCATGATTTTCATGGATAATTCCTTCTTATAGGTTTTTATTCAAACACTCTTATTGTTTTGTGATTCATTTATGCTCTCATTATTTGTGAGTCATTGATGCTCTCACCATTTTATGAGTCATTTATGTTCTTTCCATTTTGTGATCTTATTCTTGTTCTAAGCCTTAAACATAGTGAACACTATGGATTACCAACATTTTTCATTTTTTAACACTCACATTTTTTATTTGGATGTGTTTTTATCCTAAAACACACTCTCACAATTTCACAAGTTCTTGTGCTTGACATTCTCATAATCGTGAGCATCAACCCCTTGTTGTTTCATGCTCTCACCATTTTATGATCCCATTCCTATTTTCCTCTATGATCAACTTCCTTTACTTGTCATCAATTTTATTCTCTTCCCACATCCTAGGAGATCTACATTTGGCTTGAATCTCTATTGGAACTCATGTCCATAGGACTATGTAGGAAGCATCTATTTGGATAGTTCATTTGGAGTTAGCTTGACCACCCCTTCATATTATTCCATTCCCCCTCACCATACTTGTTTTGTTGTTTTATATAACCCAAGGAAAACCTTTTGCCAACTGCTCATATGCCTTCATACCTATGTCATTGGTCCCTAAAACTTAGGGGCAGCCTTTTTCCTAGCATAACACTTCCATTACACATGCATGAAAAGTTCATTTAGTAGTTTTAAATTCTTTAATTTCTTCTATGCCTTATATTAGTTTACTTTATTGCATTTGCATTAGCTTAATTTGTTTGTTGTAGAGTAGGTTGTTGATTGATTTTGTGTTAACTTGATTATTTAGTACATCATATTTAACTTTATTATTTATTTATTCTTTACCTTAGCTTAAGTTATCAATCACTTTTGCATCAACTTTATTGATTAGTACATTGTCTATAGATTTATTTATTTATTCTTTGACTTAGCTTAGGTTATCTATCACTTTTGTGTTAACTTGGTTGAGTGCATTGGATTTAACATTATGTATTTATTCCTTTCCTTTTTCTTAGGTTGTCTATTAATCTTTATTTAGCTTATTTGTTTATTGCGTACACTTTAGTTTAGTTGTTAACTTTATTTATTTTTACTTGGTTGATGACTAACATTGTCTTGAGTCCGAGTTTTAAATTTTTACTTAGGGTTATGTTTGTTTATCATATTTGTTTATTTTTAATTGGTTGATGAATAATATTTTTTTGTGCCTACCTTTTCCTCAGGTGCCATAGGTTTATTATAGTATGTTTTCACTCGAGTCTTGATTTGTTACATATTATACTTAAGTTGTGAATATTGTTTTTACTCCTACACTTAGTTTATTACATTGTATTTATACTTGGGATTTTATTGATCATATTTTATGCCTAATTTATTTATATTTGCATTTAAATCAAGTTTTTAAATGTCTAAGACATACAATGTTATTATAGTTTGTTTATAACTATGATGCATAATGTCACACGTTACAACAAAAATTAGTTCAAAGGATCTATCTATACATTGGTTCTAGCAAGATCTTCCCTTATTCACAAAAGGCATACCCCAAATAATCCAAACCTATAAAACCAAATCATAATGACTATATTATGTGTTAATGTAGATGTACATCTTTGAATAATCATATACCACTAGTCATCAACATAAGAAGATAAATATAGATCATATTATATACACGACATACATATGGAAAGTAAAATAACATACATTTTATAGAATATACATGTTTGAAATGAAAAATGATCATAAAAACCAACACAAGATAAGCAAGATACCATGGAAAATCAAGATAAAGCAAATAATAGAGCATCACATATATCAAAATAATAATAGTCCATGTACAAGTCTATAAACCAAATATGAATGTCATATATCTTGAAAAATAATGTCATATGCATCACAACTATATACATGTCATATTGCCAAAATATAAAAATACATAGAGCTATACATTAGATCAAACTCTATGAATCCATGGGTCCTATAAGATGTGGTCTTGGTGGTGGTAGTGGTTGCAACTACTATACTAACTTACCTAATGCTATTGCACCCTGTGTTATAGTCCTAAAATGAGATGAACTACTACCAACCCTTTGAACATCCCATACTTTGAAAGTAGGAATCTATTGATCTCTTGAGAATGTAGTCTCATAGGCCCATCGATAGTAGGAGGCCTCATCCTTAGATGAAATGATTTCCAAAACCATCCTAGAAAACCCTCCCTATGAGCTAACACCTCGAGCCTCATCCTGCTCACACTAGATCCTCTAAACATCTACTAGGTATCGATCCCTCTCTCGTATGGCCTGATCCAAAAGCTTTCATTTAAAGATGATTCAGATTTAAGAATAACACAATTCAAATAATGCTATCTCTGAAAAGAGATGTTTTATTGATCAAAATTGCAGACCCAAATATATGCCTATCTCTGAGAAGAGATGTCTGATTTCCATTTTGGGTTAAATATTCATTTATACATGTTTTGAAGGTGTGAGGAGGATGTGTAAGGTCACCAATATTGAGGGAGATTAAGTGGTTTGACTTCCACTATTTACAACAATACATAATTCGAGGAATTACTATTTTTTAGAAACTTAATATTTTTAGACTGCATTACTAAAATTGAAATTTGGGGAACTTCCATTGGGGTTTTATGGGTAAAAATTCATCAATAATAGATACATACCATCTCATGACTTTCCCCTAATTATTATCTTTCCAATGGTTCAAACGGCGAGTCAATTGGAGCTACGGTGCAAAAGTTATGGCTCCTGAAAGTTCCATCATCAATTGGGGTGGACCCATCACCCGAATTATCATCTAAATTGTTTCCTAGATCACTTTCCAATTGAATTTATGCTTATAACTATACCATATGTGTTGCCTCAACCTTTATAGAATCAATCTATAATCTAAGGGCCACAATAACACTATCTTTAAGGGTAACCTGGGCTTGTATCTAACCCACTCTCATCTATAGGCCCTAAATCTTGCATAACCTAGACTCAATCTCCTAGCTACTATAACTATACCAGATAGACCTACCTAACCTAGATTTATAGATGTACATATTATTATTTTTGATTTTGGGTCCACCATCATAGCTTGTGTATCAAACCCATAATCCCCATCATCATCATCTCCATCCCATGTTATGCCAATTATTTTTAGTACTACTGTCATCACTACTCATCACAGTCTCAACCTCACATTCCTCATCTATATCCATCTAATATATAACCTACCTAACCTATCCACCCTATGAATTTACATCTTGTGCCTATCCTAGTGCATGTAATGGTGATGTCAATCTAAGAGGACAAACTTGTGCCCACCATATAACATAAGACAACATCACACTTGAATTTTTTGGGCCACCTACATAAGCCCATGGAATCCATATAGCTTCCCCATAATTTTCCATATTCGTGCTCCTAGGAATCACTAGAGTCACATGAATAATCTCCTAAGTGTTGTGTGTAAACCATCTTGGGTTAGTAGGGACATCTTATTGCATAACAAACTATCATAACACTCAATCAGGTTTTTCCTCCTCAATAATGTGGGTTTATCTACCTATCAAGAAGCATTGAGAAGTAATGAAGCTTGTGTACCAAATATCCCATGGAAATTATAAATGATATAGTAATTAGGGCCACCAAATGAAAAACTTGACCATGAACTCATCTAGCATGTGCTAATATAAATATATATCATCATGGTATCCTCTATGGATTGCACCTATCTAAACCTAACCATATACCACTAGATCCTGTAAGCCTCATACTTATCTTTAGTTAGATATATTCTCAATGGATATGTGCTCCCATCCCTAAAGTTGAAATAAATAAGAATCACCAATACTCTAGCTTCCTTAGTAGGACATGATATGCAAGTCTGTATACAACTGGGCTAATACTACTAGCCCCCAAGCAAATATAGTAGTATCATCCATCATATCCTTGATAATTCTACCTATACCCATGTGAAATAATTGACTACTCTTGTTAGGTAGTAATATGATGTTGATAATAACCATAAAAATGATGACCTCTATGTCAATCAGTGTTAGTGGTGATGGGTCCTTTGGGGCTAGATCATCTACCTTAATATTAATGTATGTCTCTAGCAAATCAATGTCAACCTTCTTATATGGAATGGGAATGTTTCTATATTTGGTAAAATAATCCAAAACCACTCATTATTTTGATGGATCCATCCAAAAAACCCTTTGACTTCTCATAGGTAGTTTGAGGATATGCCAGGTATCTTCAAGTACCACAGTAGACTCCCTTATCGATAGGTAAAATGTCAAACTCTTTGAGTACCACTACTCCACTAATGCACTCAAATATGCCTAATTTTCTCTAATCATGGGTATATGAGCTACATACAGTGGACCCAAAATATGCAAAAAGGCCACCATGTCCTCTGTCTAGATTTGTGGAGTCTA
Source organism: Torreya grandis (assembly GCA_037957365.1). Classification (NCBI taxonomy): domain Eukaryota; kingdom Viridiplantae; phylum Streptophyta; class Pinopsida; order Cupressales; family Taxaceae; genus Torreya; species Torreya grandis. The sequence continues at coordinate 5,645,564 of JARHVA010000336.1, forward strand.
TAAGTAGTATGAACACTCCTCATGTGTTGTCACTACCTGGATTCACTCCTACAACCATAGATAGCTCTATGTTAGCTTATGATACTATTTAATAATTACCTACTATTTTACTCTTCCTTTCTATATGTTTTCCTAATGGTTATCCCATACCTAATGTCTATTTTCCTTGAATTTGCCTTAATTGGTGTTTTTGACGAAGTCATCATTTTCCCTTAGAACTTTGGTAAATTCATAATTTTAATTTTAAACTAAAAATTTGACTTCACCTATTTTGAGTGAAGTCACCGATTTGATGTTTTTGAAATATTTTTAATGAAGTCAACATTTTTTATTTTACATGAAAATAATTACTTCACCTATTTTGGGTGAAATTACCAAATTGATGATTTCCACTAGGTTTGGGTGATGCCACCATTTATTGGAAGATGAAACTATCATTTTCCCTTCGACACAAATGGTGACTTCATTAATTTTCATCTTACACCTAACATTAATTATTCCATAAATGACCAAAAAAATCAAGTGAGTTGGCTTACTAGTGGATTGTCATGTGGTGGTCACCCATGTTCCTTAACTTGGTCACTCACATGCCTTCATCCTCATCCATGTGAAATTTTTCATCACTTTTCTATCACTAGGTCATCGCTCCAATTTTTAAATGGTTTGGGTGAAAATGAAAAATTTTCACCCCATGGGGTGAATATATATCTTGAAAATTTAATATTTCACCCCCTAGTGCCTAAAGTTCCTTCCATTCATTCTAAGAGGTCTTATTTTTAATTATGTGGTCTAATTTTAATGTCGTTCACTTCTACATTCCTTATTTTTTAACTATTTTTATACTTAGACCATGTTAGTGGGCCTTTTTGAGACCCATTTAATAACACTATTTTTTAGGTCATAATATGTGCTAGTTTGAACATGCATATTCATACTAGTAGGTCGTTTAAATTCATGTTATTATTCTATGCCAACTCATTATTCATCTGTATTATGGATTTATTGTATGAACTCCCTTTGCTAATTTTTTTAGACATGAAAAATTATTTTGATCGATTAAAAATATATGTTTACTTATTAGGGAAAAAACATTTTTATTCCATGAGCAATATGCCCTATTGGAGTAAATCACTACACTAATGATTAAAACCACTTTGGGCAAATCATATTTGACCCATCCACTCTACAGGGGCAAATCACTATGCTATTAATTATAACTGCCTTTGGGAAAATTAGTATTTTAACCCCCATCACTACTCGACCATGTTGTTTCCTCTTTTTGAGAGCCCATTCGATGACATTATTTTTTTCCCAATCCCTTGAGGGGGAATATAGGGCTAATCAACTACCCTTTGGGGGATGAACTTGTACTTGTTGGCTCATAACAACCTTTGGTTATCAATACATCACTTTTTTAAACATTAATTTTTTTAATATAACAATATTTTCATTCTTTGAGAAGATGTTACTATGCATATGTCTCACAATTTCTACTCAAATATGGGAAAAATGTAGACACTTCTTTTTGGCCACTTTCATGTCTAAACAAACTTTATACTAATTTATACCAAATTATGCAAATTAATCCTAAAAAACACCTAAACATCCTAAATTCATCCACACATTAAATGTAAGTGCCTATTATTACATCAAAAAATCCTTATTTTTGGTATTAACATGTATGCAATGATAACCTCTTACAGATTCATCCCCAATCAACTTGAAACCAAGCAAACTAACATTTTTGACCAATTAAGTGAGGCATTTTGATGAGCTCAAAATATAGATCATTCTGACACAAGAATTATTTTGAATCATCTCAAATAGGATACTATCTTATGAAAATCATAGGTTGTTAAGTAACTGTTATATGGAAAATAGGTATTTGTTTTGTTTATGATTAACTGAAGACTAAACCTGCACTTTGCCATTAACATCTAACATAATTGCATGTTTTAGTGATTATCTAATTAAAAGGAATGATCAAAGATAGGTGATTCCAGTAGCATATAAAGGAAGTTCAATTTTGATTTCCATTTGACAAAGTTTCAGACTCACATACAATGTCATTCCTTGGAAAGAACAAATCTACGGACTCTGCAGGCTCAAAACTATGGACTCTGCAGGCTCAAAACTACAGATTCCACAGGCTCAAAACTACAAACTCCACAGGCTCAAATCTACGAAATCGATAGGCTAGAGTCTATGAACTGTACAGGTCACTTCCTCCTACTTTGCAGGGTCAACTCTAAGGACTCAATGGAGATAAGGAGTTGAATGAGCCAGCTGGAAACTAAATAAAAGGAGAAGAATCATTCCAGTTGGTGTTTGCCAAGAAGATTGATTGTTTGTTGTTTTGAAGGATTTGTTCATAGTATTTTAAGACATCTAGATTCTAGTTCTATTATAAATCGATACTCCTATTTTCTAGTATAATTAGATTTCTAGGAAATCCAATCTCCTATATTTAGATGATTGAATTAACTAGGAATCCCTATTTTATTGCATATCTATTCTAAGTCAGTTGTATCGACATATAATGAACATGTTACATTCAAACATATAACATATAATAGAGAATACAGAAGATAGTTTTAAGAAGGTGTGTTACAGAATACAGTCTAGCTAAATTTTTTTGTATGAATTATTATTAAGGTTGATTAAATTCTATTCCTGAATCTGAAAGGAGCAAGGGCCCACTTTGCTCAGACTCAAGAATTGCTACAGGTATTTAGGTAATTTTATGTTAATTCTTGAATTTAAGTTAATTAGTATTTTGGTAATAATTGAATTTCTTTAATACAATTAGATTCAAAAAGCATAAAGTGTTCTTTTATTCAAAGTATTTCTTTTCCAGCAAAGTGTGTTATTTCTTTCAAACAAGAAAGTGTGTTATTTCTTTTAAACAACAAGTGTGTTATTTCTTTTACAGCAAAGTGTGTCATTTCTTTTTCATTAAATGAGTGGATTACAAAGGTTTTTTTTTAGAAAGAGTAGATTCATTAGTTCTAGGATCATTTTTAGATAAGGATAGATTAGAACCAACACAACACCCACACATAGTATATATATATATATATATATATATATATACACACACACACTAAGCCTTACTGCAAATTGCTTCAGACACTAGCTCTAGTTGATAAGACATCAATCTGAGTATTGATTAAATGAGAGTTATAATGATAGCTCATCATTTTTGGCACCATTGTTGGGGATCACAGTGTTAGTAAGGTAACCATTATTGGTCTAAAAAAATAGAAAACCTACAAAATTTCTCAAAAAATAATAATATTCAAGTTGATGAATCGTCCCAGAGATTCTAAAGGATGATTCATTCCAAAATCTCCACCAGAACCATATGTTGAGACTCCTTCAACACCTTCACATAGTAAATCAAAAAACATAAGTGAAACTCATCTATAGGGATCTCCTTTAACAAGGATAGAAACCAGGACACTGCCACAAGCAAGCCCAATCAGACAAAATCTTGAAGATCAATCTTTCATAAGAAGACATCATTTAGGAATTGCCAAAGATTTGGAAGAAGCATTTCAGAGATCCATAGCTAAGGAATATTTTGAAACCTTGAACAACCAACAATCAATACCACAAACATCCAGTGGGAAGATAACCCTAGTTTTGAAACTTCATCCGAAGAAGAGAATATGGCTTTTCAACAAAATCTACCAAATCCACAACTGGCATAGGGAAGGACTTTCTCTTTTCCTATTGTTATAGATCCTACTGATCAGATTCCCATGAAAAATATTTCACCTACAAATTTTCCAAATTTCTAGGGGAAATCTACTGAAGATCCTGATCAGTTTTTGTTTGAGTTCAAAGTGTTGTGTCAAACCTATGACTATACCACAGACAACCAGAAATTAAAATTGTTTCCATCTACACTTAAAGATTCAGCCATGAGATGGTTTATGGGATTACCTGGTAATTCCATTAGAACGTGGGATGACACGGAAATAGAATTTTTAAACAAATACCAAGAATACTATAGGGTTCAAGAGAGAAAGGAAGACTTCTTCAAAATTAAACAGAATGAAGATGAATCTTTAGAAGATTATTTGGACAAGTTCATACTCACTAATAAAAGTAGTTATCCACCCATTGAAGAAGTCTAGAAATTGGTCTTTTTAAAGGGATTGGATGAAGACACTAGGGATGCTTTAAACCTGATGGGAGGAGGAGACATCAATAAACTAGCTTTTGATCAGATTTCTGAGCTATGTACCAACTATTCTCAAACAAAACTTGGAATTAGGAGAGGGAGAGCTGGGAAATCTAATGAAGTTGGAAAGCTAATGGAAGAATTTTCAAATCTAAAGATAGATATTTTGGTAACATTAAATAGTACTTTAGATGGCCTTCAAGCTACGGCTAATGCAACAAAACCATTAGCAATTTATTGTCCCTTAGACAAAAACATGAACTTAGAGATTGTCCCTTAGACAAAACCAACGTTTCATCATGTGGGATCTGTGATACCACAAATCATGACACTAAATTTTTTTCACTATTGCCTATTTTGAAGAATCAAATCAAAACATAAAGCCAATCTATTGAAGAAATAAATTATATACAGAGATAAAACTTTGTCCCACAAAACCAGGCACAAGGACAATTTAATGCAAGAAACCAAGTTAACCCATGGATGACACCATGGAATGTTCCAGTCCCTTCACCCTTTTGGAATCAACCTCAAATTCCACCAATCCAAAACCCATGGGGGGGACAAGAGTGGACACCAACATCTCCTTGGATGATGCCACCATCACAGCAACAATGGGCACCACAACAACAATGGATGCCACACCAATATCAACCACAGAATCAATAGTGGAACCCATAGTGGGTTCCACAACAACAATTTTCCCAACTAAGGAAACCACCCCAAAAAAAAAATATTATGCCACCTCCAATCATTTAACACCAAGGGCAAGTAAACCAACCTCTAATGCCTGCTCAGCCAATAACAAATCCAAAAAAAAAACAACCAACACCTATTTATGTTAATGAATAGGAGGAAACAATGACTGTTGGAGCTATTGAGTGTTTTGATATACACTTAAGGTTGGGCAAAACCATACAAAAACCTCCAGTCATCATTTCTGAGATACCTGATGAAAATGAACAAACAAAGTTATCTCAGCCAAGTACTCAAAAAATTGAAAGCAAGATGAGTCTTGAAGAAGGGAATAAAACACTACTATACTAGTAGTTCTTTTTCCTAAAAGGTTAAAAGAAATTAATATTCAATCAGACTCAAACTTGGTCCATGAATTGCTAAAGATCAATATTGAGGTACCCCTATTACAAGCTATTATGGATATACCTGAATTAAACTAGATCATTAAGAATCTCTGTATTAAAACACTTGGAAGGAAAGCTAAGTATCCAAAAACCATCCATGTAGATGGCAAGGTTACTGACCTGTTGGTAGGGAAACTGTTAGTTCCAAAGTATGCAAATCCAGGAAGCCCAGTCATTATAGTCACAATTGGAGGGAAAGAAATTCCCAACATCCTGGTGGATCTAGGAGTAGCAATTAATGTCATGACAACTGATACCCTTCAGATGTTGTCTCTTATTATAATGCAACCCACAACTACCATTTTACAAATGGTAGATCAATCAGTAACCAAACCTAAAGGGACAATAGAAAAATGTGGAAGTGTTAATAGAATCTTGGAAATATCTAGTAGATTTCATGGTGCTACAACCTAAATCAAAAAACTTGGGATATCCCATCATCTTAGGTAGACCATGGTTAGCTATTGTGGTAGCTTTCATAGATTACAGATCAGGAGATATGACCATCTCCAACAGTTTAAAGTCTAAGTGTATCTCTTTGTATCTTCCTACAAAACCATCAATTAATCATATACAAAAATTGAGGGTGGATGAATCAGATAACAAACTAAACAATGTGTCATCTTTAGCCATGATCATTGTGAAAAAGCACTTGGAAGAACTGAATGAAACCATATATCCAGAATCTATAGACTCTGCCAGGCTAGAATCTATGGACTCTGCTAGGCCAACATCTACAGACTTTTGCAGTATAGATTCTGCTGAACACTATGGAGCTTCCACTTCACATTCTATTGACACCTCCTCATTTTATGACCTCAGAATGATTCAAGAAAGTGTAAGAGAACTAGCTGAACAACAACAAACACACTTCGTAGACATGTTCCATTGTTATTTAGCATGAATAATCCCTCCTGGAGAAGAATTTATTGATAACATTGCCATGTTCAATAAATTACTTCCTCATTCATGTCCTCTGAACTCATTAATGAGTGAATTCAAACAAATCAAATCTAGTCATCCAGACACTAAACAAATCATGATACTACCTGGGAAGATTCTGAACATCAACAACTGGTTGACAAATGAGGAAGAACAACTCTTTAAAGTACTAGAAAGACATACCAAAGCTTTTGCTTGGGATTATGCTGACATGAAAGGGATCCATCCTAGCATCTGCACTCATCACATTTTTACAGAATCTCTCAAACCAATAAGGCAACCACAAAGGAGGATAAACCCATCATTAAGTGAGATAGTTAAAACAAATATCCAAAAACTGTTAGAGGTTGGGTTCATTTACCCCATCTCAGACAGTTAGTGGGTTTCACCTCTGGTTATCGTACCAAATAAAAATGGGAATTTAAGGGTATGTGTAGATTATAGGAAACTAAACAAAGCTACATTGAAGGACTATTTCCATTTACCCTTCATTGATCAAGTACTTGATAATCTATCAGGAAAAAAATACTTTTCCTTCCTAAATGGGTTTAGTGGATACAATCAGATAATAGTAGCAGTTGAAGACCAGGATAAAACTACATTTACATGTCCCTGGGGAACTTTTGCTTACCGAATACTTCCATTTGGACTCTGTAATGCCCCAGTTACTTTCCAAAGAGCAGTTCTAGCAATATTCTCTGACCTTACACATGATTGTGTTGAGGTATATATGGATGATTTCACTATTCATGGTGAAACATACGAAGAAGCTCTTACCAATCTAGAGAAGGTACTAATCAGATGTGAGGAACATCAGTTATCTCTGAGTCATGAAAAATGTCTATTAATGATGAACAAAGGGATAGTGTTGGGACACCATATCTCTACAAAAAGTATTCAAGTAGACCCAAAGAAAATTGAGATTATCTCCAACTTGCCCATTCCATAGAACCAAACTGAAATTAAAAGCTTTTTGGGACATGTTGGTTATTACAAGTGTTTCATAGATAACTTCAGTCAAATAGCTGCCCCCATGTTTGCCTTGCTTACAAAAGAGAGTAAATTTGAATGGGATGATAGATGTCAACAAGCCTTTAAGGCTATTAAAGCCAAACTCATCACTACACCAGTGTTAAGGGAACCAAATTGGACTCAACCATTCCACATCTATACAGATGCTTCCAACACAGCAATAAGAGCTGTTCTTAGACAGAAAGATGAAGATGACCACATGTATGCCATTTACTATATTAGCAAAAACATGACACCTGCAGAAATAAATTATACCACAATTGAGAAATAATTCTTGGTTGTAGTCCATGAAATAAACAAATTTAGACATTACATAATGGGCTACAAGGTATTTGTCTACACAGACCATTCAGCCATACGATATCTTACAAACAAACCAATTGTAGGAGGAAGAATTATCAGATGGTTGCTGCTTTTAAAAGAATTTGACATTACCATTATTGACAAACTAGGCAGATTTAATGTGGTTACAGATTTCTTATCTAGGATGAACACTACAGGTGAAGAAGAACCAGTAGAAGATGACTTTCCAGACAAATAGTTATTTTCTATTTCAACAAAATCTCTGTGGTTCGATGATATAGCCAATTATTTGGCCACAGGGAAGTTTCCTATGCATTTTTCAAAGAAAGAAAGAAAATGATTAATTAGAGATAGTTATTCTTTTAAATGGATTAATGGAATGCTATTTAAACTCGGTCCTGATCATGTGTTTCGCAGATGTGTGACAGATATAGAAGCTTATGATATCATGAGAGCATGTCATGATGAACCAGGAGGAGGCCATTACTCAGTTCATCAAACAATACATAAAATTCTAGGGGCAAGATATTATTGGCCTCAACTCCATCGATAGGTGAATAAATACGTGAAACACAGTGATGCATGCCAAAGAATTGGACAACCAACTCTTTCAATGGAAATGCCACTTCATCCTCAGCTGGTTTTAGAACCATTTGAGAAATGGGGAATCGATTTCATAGGCCTTGTGGATCCGCCATCTAGAGGAAAAGAGTATCTAATGGTATGTAACTAAATGGGTAGAAGTGGAAGTCCTAACCCATGCAAGAGAGGAAACAATGGCTGATTTATTGTACTTTAAGATTATGCAACAATTTGGTGCTATAAGAGAAATAGTTTCAAATCAGGGACCTCAGTTTATGTCTAATATGATAAAAAATTTCATGCAAGTATATCAGACTCAGCACAAGAAGACATCCCCATATCATCCACAGGTTAATGGACAAGTTGAAGTCACCAACAGGGAACTGGAAACCATCTTGACCAAAATTGTTGATTCCAGTAGAAAAAATTGGGCAGACAAAGTACCATAAACTGTTTGGGCCTACAACACCACTTGGTAAAAAAAAATTGGATTTTCACCATATGAACTGGTTTATGGTAAGAAACCCCTCTTTTCTATAGAATTTGAATTACAAACTCTAAAGACTACTCTTGAAGTAGGAATTGAGTTAGAAGACATGCATAAAGAAAGACTGTTACAACTCAATGAACTGGAGGAGATGAGGATGGAAGCATTGCAAAGAATAAAAATGGTACAAAAACAAAGAAGGATTTAGCATTATTCTCAGATCAAAGAATGGGAATTCCATAAAGGAGATTGGGCACTTTTATTTGATACCAAGTTTCAACAATTCAAAGGGAAACTATGAACTAGATGGTTGGGACCCTATCAAATTGAGGAGATCTTTGACAATGGATCTATTAAGCTGATTCATATTGATGACAATAGAAGGGCCATGATTGTAAATGGACACATGTTGAAACTTTATCGAAAACCTATCAACAGAGAAGAATTTCTCCATGAAATAAAGGATCAAGTGGTTGTTTTAGAAGATCTTATTTCTTCAAAAGAAATAAACGCTGATCTGGAAGGCTCTGCTTCTTCCAGCAAAACTTGATCTTTGAAAACATTAAAAAAAATAGAAAACCAACAATGAAAACCCTCAGGTGTTGTTGGCGGTCTTGGTTTGAAAACTAGCTTGCTGGCGAGCCAAGTAATGGTAAAATAAGCCTTGTCTAGAAAACTAGTTTTACTGGCTGGGCAAGGGCAAAAAGACCAAAACAAAAATGAAATAAATACAAATAAATTATGGATGTCTAATCATTCCCTACACCTAGATTCCTTAGAATGATCAAAATACTCTTTTCTTATTTGTAACTAATCCATGTGATTTGCTATGTAGGACAGATGGCGGGAAAGGCATACGTCTGAGGTAAAGGTACGCAGAATAGAATATATTTATCCATAATTAGCTAATTAACAACTTTTGATTCAAATAAGATTCTTCTATTGAGATGACTAGGTCTTGAATTAAATTTGATCCCTTTTGAAAATGGAAGAATCATCAAATTGGATAAACATTCAAAGCAGATGGTTTGGTAATGACCATGTGTAATGATTCAATGGACACCTCATGTGCTTAATCTTATAATAATGATGATGTGATGTCTTCAAGTCAATTTTTCAATAGAAAGAGCCACTACTGTAAACGTTCACGTCACCATACCCCACCGACATTTTAGTGCATAACAATCATTTCTACGGACTCACTCTTAATTGCTATACTATTTTCACTCCAGCAAACAACATTGTTATTAGTCTCAAGAAGGTTCAAAACCTATTTTGAAATATAAAGCCATTTAACTAGATCACAATTAACACAAGTATTTCATTTTGAGTCAAAAGAAAACAATGGGTTAGAAGATGATATCGGAGCCAAAGAAGGCTGCAAAATTTAACAAAGACAAAGCTTCTGTGGAGTTATTTAGGGCAAATGGATGGTTACCCTTCATCAACAAGTTTCAGGGGTTTCATCAAGAGTTGGTAAGTGAATTTGTTGCTAATCTCACTCCTGATAACTCAACTATTCATGGTGTAGTAATTCTAATCTCAACCCAGATTATAAGCGAAGTGATTGAAGTTCCAAAAGAGGCAAGGAGGGTAATAGGGAGGACCCCATTTAATGATTTAATCACCCAATTCAATGGGAATGGACAAACTGGCACTTCCTATCTAGTTGATTCAAGGGGAAAAACTAAGGGGGTCAGTAAAAATTCACTTCCTGAACCTTGGAGGTCAGTCGCCAAATGGGTGATCAAATATGTTACCTGTGAGGGACATACTAGTTTGTTAGGGGGCGAAGCCATGAAAATATTGATACACCTAAAGCATGGATGCCAGAACCCTCAATGCAAAATGAACCTTCCATAATTTTTGTACGGAGCCATCCATATCTTGGCCACAACTCCTAATGCTACCCTAAGACAATATGGTCTCATCCACCTGCTCATTCAACATCATTTCCTTCAATAGAGTACTAAAACCTTGGAGACGTTTCTAAATAGTGTAATACTGAATGTTTCAAATTTACTTGTGCCTAAATCTACGGACTTACCTCCATCTACTCCATCAACAAGTGGTACAATTCTAGAGTAATAATCATAGGCTAAAACCTCTCAAGTCATTCCTTTTACTTCCTCAAGGAGGGTTACAAGGTCTCAAAGTCAGCAAACTGTTGAACCGTCTCAGTCACCACAAGAACCTTAGGTATCTGAATTATAGCCAACTCCCCTGTCTAGAAGGAGAAAACTGAAATGGAAGGCTACTTCAGAAGCTGAGAAGACCAAAAGCCCTATAACAAAAAAAGACACTCAACCAAGTGTGGCATAAAGGGTAACCAGAAGATGAAGACGGTTGATTCTAGCTAATGATGATGAACAAGAAGCTACAGATATCTTGGGTGGACTAAAGACATCATCACATTCTGTTAAACAAATAAATTCAAATATTGAAATAATTCCTATTAGACATAATTCTCCACTTATCATAGAACAACTTACCACAGAATATGTTGCAGATATGGCCCAAGAATTAGAAATGGTGAAGCCATCACATGTTTCAATTGACATGCAAAGCACTAAGGGAAAAGCTGTGTATGATGAGAAAGGAGGATCATCCAATCCAAATGATCCCATTGTATAGTTAACTCTAGAACTGTCCCAACTTCAAGCTCTGATCCAATAGCAAGCACTTGAAATTTTTGAGGTAAAAAGTCAACTTCAAACCAAAGAACATATTACTTCTTTGTTACAACAGCAACTAGATACTGCATTTGAAAATCACATTGCATAAATACAACAGTTGAATACAATATCTTCTGAACATGAGGCAAAAATGTAGAGATTGAGAACATAAGTACAGATGAGAGACGTTGAACAGGTAGACATTTGGGTATATGTAGAAAACTTGAAGGAGAATAGGAAATTGCAGATTATGATAACTTCTTCTGAAAAGCCCTATAGTACATCTATTTATTCCAAGACATATGTTGACCAAGGATGCCAAACCACCCAAACAAGTAATTCTTCTTTGCAAATACTGGATCAAATTGAAGAAGAGTAACTTAAACTCAAATATAAAAATAAAGCTGCACAATCTTCAAACAAAGAATTAGAAAAAGAAAAATAGGCATTGGAAATTCAAGTCCAACAATTAGAAGATAGATTACAAGATGCATGCAAACTAGGAGAGTCTCTTTTGGCCTGTAGAAATCCTTCTCCTGCATACAATCTATTCTTGTTTGAATAGTTTTATAGATGGCAACTCCTTAGAATTTCCTGTAATCTTCCTTGTAAAATCTTGCAGCTAACCACATTCCTTGAAATTTTTTATGATTCACAGCCTGACCAATAGGAATTACTCTGTGAATTTTATCTACATGATTTCCTCTTACGAGATCATGACCACAACAAGTTCCTGATAAATTTTCATGTGGGGGAATTTTAGCTGAGGGCATTTCACTCTAATTTCAAGAACCACATTGCATGGAAAAGCCAATTTGAGGAGTATACAAACCATGTCAAAACCACATGATTGTGCATTAGGCCAGCATTCTCTCTGCCAAGATTAGTTAAACAAAACTTCATCTATGCTTACAATAGAGATGAATTAAAAACCTATTATTTGCAAGCTTTGTATGACTGCACTATTTCCTTTGATTTATTTTCTAGACAACATTTTGAAGTAGTAGTTTTTGCAACTATAAAGATATGGGATGAATTATCAGTATCCCTGAGAAGAAGAGAAGTCATGTCTCCAAGCAATATCAGGTGGAGTATGTGAAGAGAAACCTCAATCCTTGAAATATTTATTGAAGTCATAAACTAAGGAGGTGAAAAGAAATGGATTGTAATGAGATATCGACCACCTTTGTTCATTATTCCTATTCTAGGATGGTAGAACTAGGCTCCACATTCTGATGAACAGTTTGATATCTGGAAACAAATGATTCAAGAGATCAAGGATTTACCAACAATGCAGACATGCACATCACATATGAATTTGAATATTATGACTTAAGTAAACATTTTGAAGATAGATTCAATAATCAACACCAAAGATAATCAGTTTGCAATGGGACTTGCAAAAGGTAAAGTCTGGGGGAAATGGTCAGCTCAGAATATAGCTCATTCTGACACAAGAATTCTTTTGAATCATCTCAAATAGGATACTATCTTATGAAAATCATAGGTTGTTAAGTACCTGTTATATGGAAAATAGGTATTTGTTTTGTTTATGATTAATTGAAGACTAAACCTGCACTTTGCCATTAACGTCTAACACAATTGCATGTTTTAATGATTGTCTGATTAAAAGGAATGCTTAAAGATAGGTGATCTCAGCAGCATATTAAAGAAGTTTGATTTTGATTTCCATTTGAAAAAGTTTTAGACTCACAAGTAATGTCATTCCTTGGAAAGAACAAATCTACAGACTCTGCAGGCTCAAAACTACGGACTCCACAGGCTCAAAACTACGGACTTCGCAGGCTCAAATCTATAGAATCCACAGGCTCAAATCTACAAACTCCATAGGCCCAAATCTATGGACTTGACAAGCTGGAATCTACGAACTATACAGGTCACTTCTTCCTACTTTGCAGGGTTAACTCTAAGGACTCAATGGAGACAAGGAGTTGAATGAGCAATCTGGCAACTAAATAAAAGGAAAAGAATCATTCTAGCTGGTTTTTTCCAAGAAGATCAATTGTTTGCTATTTTGAAGGATTTGTTCATAGTATTTTAAGACATCTAGATTCTAGTTCTATTATAAATTGATACTCCTATTTTCTAGTATAATTGGATTTCTAGGAAATCCAATCTCCTATATTCAGATGATTAGATTAACTAAGAATCCCTATTTTACTACGTATCTATTCTAAGTCAGTTGTATCGGCATATAATGAAGAACATGCTACATTCAAACATATAGCATATAATAGAGAGTACAAAAGACAGTTTTAAGAAGGCATGTTATAGAATATAGTCTAGCTGCAATTGTTTGTATGAATTATTATTAAGGTTGATTAAATTCTGTTCCTAAATCTGAAAGGAGCAAGGACCCACTCTACTTAGACTCAGGAATTGCTACAAGTATTTAGGTAATTTTATGTTAATTCTTGAATTTAAATTAATTAGTATTTTTATAATAATTGAATTTCTTTAATACATTTAGATTCAGAAAGCATAAAGTGTTCCTTTATTCAAAGTATTTCTTTTCTAGCAAAGTGTGTTATTTCTTTCAAACAAGAAAGTGTGTTATTTATTTTAAATAACAAGTGTGTTCTTTCTTTTCCAACAAAGTGTGTCATTTCTTTTTCAGTAAATGAGTGGATTGCAAAGTTCTTTTGTTTGTTTCCAGCAAGAGTAGATTCATTAGTTCTAGGAACATTTCTAGATAATGATAGATTAGAACCAACACAACACCCCCACCTAGTATATATCTAGATCTACTATCCTAAGCCTTACTGCAAATTACTTCAGACACCAGTCCTGGTTGATAAGACATCAATCTGAGTATTGATTAAATGAGAGTTATAACGACAACTTGTCACATTTAACCCAATTCTTGAAATCACTAAAAGATTAAGCAAAAATAATTAACCAAGAGAATCAAATTCATTCCTTAAGTGAAAATTTCATGTTGAATTAGTGAATATGTAATTTATTAAAATATTTTCTTAATAAAATATGAGGTCATGATGATGTCATCATCCTCAAAGTCAAGAATTGTAAAATATCAACATAAATGCAATAAAAATAAAAAATGTTGAGCCATGCCTCCATAAATTCATAATTAAAGCCTTCATTAATTAAATTTGGAGTTCCCAAATTAACCTTATCCTAACTACACTTGGGTTAGAGTTATTTGAAAACCTATAAAAACAAATGCCATGACCATTCCTAAACAAGCTCTTTTGTGCAAAATTGCTATGCAAAATTTGCAAGAGGAGCTTCACATAACCAATTCATGCCCAAGCCAAAACTAAAGTGAATAAGTGGAGGTACTACCCACAAATCATTAACGTTGACGAAGAATCCATTGTCCATAAGCTAAGCACAAGACAACATTTCCTACAAATAAGCCATTCAAATCCTCAAAGAAGGTAAAAGTCTCATTTTGTCTTGTTGTTTCTTTTTTGTCTTGTTTGTTACATTTTTAACCCTATGTCTTATGTTTAGAATGCTAGTTTCATTGAGTCATTTTTTTTATTTCACTGACAAGGAGAATCTAACAATCATCCTCATAATCCTATGATGCACATGCTATCTTACAAGTCAATATGTATATTAAAATATTATAAACCTATAAGAACCTAGTTTTATGATTAAGACCTACTAAATATCTTGTAAAAACATATCCATAGTTTTAATTCAGTTCACATGTACATAAATCAAGATTGCTAGTTATGATCGTTATCACTAATCGATAACAACCTAAGCTAGTTGAAGCCGACCTAGTTTTAATAATGACTAATTTATAAAATCAAACATATCCTTAGGGTCATCCCATAAGCCTAATATTTTTGCAGAACATGAATTATTCTATTGGATCCATATATAAACAAATCAAGGTCTCATTTAAAATGGACTTCACACTTATCTAATATTTTCACACTGAGCATATCTACCCCATTCTTAAAAAATTTCATACATATCACTATTATTTACAATACAAGTCTAAATAAATCAAAATATAAGTCAAATTAAGCATTATCAAGTACCAAAGCTAATCATTATTTGCATACACATAGTCAAGGAGCACAATTTCACAATCATACAAGGTGGGAGAACTACGTGTTGATTGATTTTACTCCTTGAAGTATTAGATATGTAAGAACATTCAATCATTATATGAGAGTGATTGTGATCAACTTAACCTACTACACTTCATCCATTTTTATAAATTTATATCCCTCAAAATCACATCAAAGGTTTCAAGGTAAAGGAGGTTAATTTTTAGATATATGTGCATCATCAAGGTTTGGGATTGTAAACATAGGGAAAATAAAGATAATTACAAGTGGTTGTATAGTTAATGTGACCTATTTTCATGCAAGTTAGTACTGACCAATAGGTAAGTATGGGAAAATGATACTAATACAATTCCTCAAAACCAGTCCAATCCAAACAATGAATTAGTTTTATAACCAAATGAACCACATGTATACTTATCCCTAATTTTAAATTCCATAATATAGTTGTATTTAAATGGTCAATTAGGAAAGATAATTATCATGATCTCTTTAGTATTTCTATATTTAGCATATTCCCTTATTACATCAAAATAATCAATCTCAATATTTTTACATTCAGATGTATGCTTGATTTCCGTATATATTGATTTGAATTACATTTCAAATTTATATCTTAATTATATTAATCTCACCATCACTAAAAATTAGGGTAAAACATATAGGTTCTTTTAGAGAAACATTTTTTTCACTTGAGACCTTATCTAATACAAAATTTTCAATTTTTTTGATAGTTCCTAAGTAGTTTTCTCTATCAATACAATCAAAAAAGTTGAATCTGATAGACATAATCTAATTAAACTCTTTTCCTTCCTATCGATATTTTCCCAATATTTTACCTTCATACCTATAGGTTTTACTCATGATTTAACAATTGACTAGTCTTTGCTCATTATAAAATATTCTATCTAGAGCTTCCAAAACTCAAAATGTTGACCATTATTATTTTTAATCTTTATCATTTTTATTCTTGTGATTTTCCTTTGAATAAATATTCTCGTGTAGAGATCCCACTTGAAAAAATATTTTATTATGGGTAAAATAAACCCTAATCTTCACACAACTCTAATACCTACCTATAATACCAAATGAATATAAATCAACCAATGAACTAGTATAAGAGAATAATTACTAAAATAATATTTTAACCAAAATAGAATAGGAAAAATGGTATACACATAAGACTCCACAATACATAAGATTTCGCATGGGGAAAAACTTGTAGGATACAAAATCAACACAATAACCTTCTTTTTTATTGTATTAACTCAAGGGTTTATAATATAATATGTCCCATTTTTGGCATTAAGAGGTCACATATACTTCCAACCTATCCTAAAAATATCTCAAGTTTTAATCATTGATATTAATGAAACATTTTTTTTGAATATATAAAGATGTAGTGCATATACGTTTTCCAAATATAATTAAAATCATTAAGTATTTTTAAGGATTTATGTTGGCATTATTTTTGAATTTTTTTTTTTATCTACCTAGTGTGAAAAAATATTATTCTCTTACCTTCAACCATTTTATAATACAATAATATACTTCAAATTTCTATTTTAACCTAATGCATATGTGAGTATTTTTAGGCATGTAAGTAATAAATTATCTAAGTGATATTAAAATATCATGGATAATAAAACAAAGGCATATATAAAACATCAAATAAAATCATCTAAAAATACCCTTATAAGGTCCCAAAAACTGTGATATCCCTTCGGATATCAAAACAAAAGCTCTGAATTGCTTATCTGAATTTCTACAAAATATCTTCAAATAGATAAATAAATCACAGTATAAACTCTATTTATTTGCTCATAAGCTTACAATAAAGGTCCTCTGTCAAGTATACAAAGAATATTGAAAGTACGGCCTTAATAGCCTGAATATTCCACAAATTGGGAAAGAAAACTGAATCTGGTACGTCACGACTTGCTGTGTAAAAACACAGTCATCGACGTCGGTTATACTGCCATCGTCAGTCGATCTGTAGTCATTAACTCACCGACATCGGTGATATGTCGACCGATTTCGGTATCTGTAAGTCTCTGTTCACCGATGTCGGTGCCTGAACTTTCTGTTGATGCGTACGGATTTTTACGGATCTGTACAGAATTTGTACGACCGCTGATATAACACAACCTGTATGCTTGAACCTGATCTATAGAATTATGGGCTAATATAGAAGATCTATATCTGGATAATTCTTGAATCAAAACCCAAAAATAATGAAATACCTGTAAACCCTTGTGATAACTTCTGTGTGAAGTTATCTCTCAATTTGGCAATAGATCGGTTGATCTCTCACAACCTCTGAATCGTACACAATGAAGAGTTGACGTTCTTCAATGCAAATAGAATCCTTGAACCCTTGGCTTAGTCTTCACAGAAGAATTTCTTAACAAGAATCAATATCAATAATAATCATGAATATCAACTCTCCCCCATGAGAAACCCTTATAACCTCCAAAGGTGTGCTTGCTAAAATTAGATTTCCTCAAATTAGAACTTGGGGTTCTTAAATTAGAATTCCTCAAATTAGAACTTGGGCTTCTTAAATTAGAATTAGGGTCTTAAAATTAAACCAATTCTTAAATTAGAATTGGGGTCTTAAAATTAGACCAAATAATTAATAATTAATTAATATCTAATTTAAAATTAGACCAAATAATTAATTAATTAATATCTAATTTAAAATTAGACCAAATAATTAATATTTGATTAAATCAATCAAATATTAATATTTCCCTTAATACATGTCGGATCCTCGAACCGTCTGAAGCTGGTGAACCAGGGAGTTATACTGCACATGAACATATCAAAACAAGGGTGCTCTGCTGCATGTCAAATATCCCTAAATAATAGGAGCTCAGGAAAATATGTCCGAAAGAGCCTAAATGAAAGCCAACTGTAGAGATTCTGCTAATCGAAGCCATGCCAAGCTCCATCAAGACCCTCTATCCATCCTCTCAGCCTACGAGGGTCGCATAATAGGTTGATCATCAAGTCTGACGATGTCCACTAAAAAAGGGGACATGACAATCCGCCCCCCCTAAAATTGCTTGCCCTCAAGCAATCTCTGAATGATACTTGTAAATTACACTCTTTCATTTTTCTCAAAACAACCAAAATTACACAGCCCCCCATTTATACGCCACCGTTAATTCCACCTGAAGGTTGTAAATTATTATTCTCCAAACCCTTTCTTTTACCTTGTATACCTCTGCGCCCTGCATTTTCTCTTACAATTTGCATTTGTTCCACAAACGCTGAAGTTCCAGATTTGGCTATTGTCCCAAGATTCTTGATTAGATCTTCTTTAGTCATTCCAATACCACGGTCCTGGATTGAAATTATCTTCTTTAATTTATCCAAATTGATCTTGATTTCAAGCTTGGCATCATCACCCTCTCCAAGCACATTCTTGTCTGTGAGAGACATGAACCTAATTTTATCCAAAGCATCCGATGCATTCGAGATCAATTCCCTTAAGAAGATATCCTTATTACTGTAAAGGGAGTTGATGATGATATCCATCAGCCTTGAAAACTTAGCCTGGAACTCATATTTTTGGGCATTGGCCCGCAGAGACTTCCTCGATATAGATTCGCCCTCTCTCTGAGTGACATTCGCATCAGTTGAAAGAGCATTAGGGATGGCCCCGAATACCTCATCAACCTTAGGAGGATCCATAGCCTCCTCTGGAGAGGTCACTGCCTCTGCATTGGCCCTTACATTGCGATTGTTATCTGGAATAATGGATAGAAAAAAGAGCAGCAATAGCGCGGTTGGCACGGCTAACTTCCTCACCGTGAAAATTTTTCCAGGTACCTCTTTTCTTTGAAGAAAACCTTTGTCCACATCAGCTACTTCCACAGGCGTTTCCAGATCTTCAAGTGCTCTGTTTCGTGCCTTCAAGTGCGGCACACGAGTCTATGCACCAGACAATTTTTTGGGACTATTCCCCGTCCCAGCATGCAATAGATAATGAGGAGAATACTCGAGACTAGGAGGGCTTCTAGGTGTCCAAGCTCATATCCAATATTTAAAGGCTTGAAAGTGGCAGGAATAGCACGATGTGGCCTGGGTCTTGCACTTCTCGCCTTTATTTTTGGAAAGTCAAGCCTTCTAAAAACTGGACGCATTCTCGTCTGATACTCAGGATTCTTATCTTGAGGCAACCCTTTGCATGGAATAAGCAATTGCTGTGTGGTAAAATTAGGACCAGGAGGACTGATGTAGCTACCGCCTACTGCACCTACGAGCAACCTAGGCAAACCAGAGCAGATTGGCAGAAAAACCCTGTACATTTTTGGAGACTTGTCCGACCCGACAAGATGTTGAGAGTATTTCTTCCAGAATGAAATTTGTTCTTCACCCTCAAATTTGACTGTGCTATATCCTAACTTATTTGAAATAATTGCCTTTATGGGAATTAGGAGCTCTTCTAAGTCAATTGCACCACAACTGTAAACACTTTTCTCCATTACAAGCTCCCTTTTAGCTGTAGGAGACCTCAGTGGATTTTTCTGAGTTTCTTGTTTCATATATGAAATTTCCACAACAAATTTACTAGTAAACAAAAAATGAGGTGGGAAAAAAAATTTCCCTGGATCCCAAATGTAGTTATGCTCTGCACTGCTATTAATCAATGCAAGTTCCTGCAATATCCTCATAAATATAACCAAGAGGAATCCACAATCAAACTGGTGAATGCAACTCAACCAATCTCTAAAATCACAACTGCCCTGGATGTGTCGATACTGCAGTCTGTGTAACTTGCTACTACCAATTCCATCTACAAAAGATGGTGCCAATCCATCCCATAACTGATGGTAAGAAACTGGATCCAATCCACACCTGCATGAAATCAAATCATCTAACTCTGGGTCAAAAGAAAAATAATGAGCATATCCTACTGTATAATATCGGTAGGAACCCCCAAACTCTGCTACTGGCTCACCATCACTGAATTGGGAATCAACAGATAGCTCCAATCTCTAACTCTGAGTGGCTGTAGGTTGGATAAGATCCTGTGCAATCTGCACAACAAATCCCACCTCAAAATCCCTGTGAGGTAGCATAGTAGAAAGCATCACTATAATCTCCCCACCCAATCTGCTAATAGCACTAGTACCTCGGATGAGAACACCTTGTGTCACTTTTTGCGAGTCCAAACGAACACCTGCATTATCCAGAAAATACTCCATGAATGATTCAGTGTAGTAAAAATTATATGAGGAAGCATCAACATACTCCCCCACACACCACAACTGATCCCTTTGTAAAGGTGGCACAACTAACTGTACCACACTGTCATCTGTGTGAGAAGAATCAATCTGGAGACTCGACTCCACTGGTATCTCAAACTCATCAGGACCAGGTACTCCTAAATCCTGAACATGTGTGTCTGCCTCAACAACATGTTCCTCAACAACAACTACAAGAACGTACTCACCACCAATACTCAGTGTACTAACCTCTGAGTATACCTCCACACTCTGAATGCCAGCACCGGACTCATCCTCATCTAACTCTGAAGAAGCTGCTGCTGAAACTATCTCATCATCACAATTTCCAGCTCCCACGTCCTTTGCAACTAACTGAGAGTCCAAATCCCCATGACTAAACTCATCCACATGTCTCTCAGAATCTGAGTGAGCCACCTTCATTGCCTCCATGCCCTCCTTGATCTGTTGTAAGTCATCACAAGAAGAACCTGCTGTAACTCCTTTCTGTCTCCTTATGTTTTAAAGATGTTGTCTTGCATTGGCAGCCACTAATCTAGCCTCCTTGGCCTTTTGGGTCCTTTCCATATCCATCCAAGTTTGATGTTCTTGATGTGAAGATGAAGGAGCAATATGATCATGCAAAGAATCCATACTCTTATTATCCATATCATTAGCATGCTCTATGCTGGTCTCCAATGTAGAAGTCTCAAGTGAAACTTCTTGCAAAGATGATATAGACAACTCATTCCCCATGGCTGCCCTCATATCCTCTTGAGTTAAATCAACATGTTTAACAACTGGTGTAGGGCTGCCCTCAACCCCTGTAGAGACCTCTTGTTTCTCCTTCTTTCTATTTTGTGATGTGGTCCTTTTACGAGTGGATGCCATATACCGTACTAATTTGTCTTCAAATGTAGGATCTAAAAGAATTTCATTCATCCTCCTCTGGGTTTCAACCAACTGGTTCAAACTTTGTTTCAGCTTCTTCATATCCTTGTCCCACTATTTCTGAGTACTTGAAGTCATCATGGATACTTCACTGATTCAATCTACCCAAACTACCCAACAGGATGGCAGGACATTGGCTCTGATACCACTGTGATATCCCTTTGGATATCAAAACAAAAGCTTTGAATTGCTTATCTGAATTTTTGCAAAATATCTTCAAATAGATAAATAAATCACAGTATAAACTCTTATTTATTTGCTTATAAGCTTACAATAAAGGTCCTCTGTCAAGTATACAAAGAATATTGAAAGTACGGCCTTAATAGCCTGAATATTCTGCAAACTGGGAAAGAAAACTAAATCTGGTACGTCTCAGCCTGCTGTGTAAAAACACAGTCACCGACATCGGTTATACTACCATCGTCGGTCGATCTGTAGTCGTTAACTCGCCGACGTCGGTGATATGTCGACCAATTTCGGTCTCTATAAGTCTCTGTTCGCCGATGTCGGTGCCTAAACTTTCTGTTGATGCGTACAGATTTTTACGGATATGTACGAAATTTGTATGGCTGCTGATATAACACAACCTGTATGCTTGAACCTGATCTATAGAATTATGGGCTAATACAGAAGATCTATATCTGGATAATTCTTGAATCAAAACCCAAAAATAATGAAATACCTGTAAGCCCTTGTGATAGCTTCTGTGTGAAGTTATCTCTCAATTTGGCAATAGATCGGCTGATCTCTCACAACCTCTAAATTGCACACAATGAAGAGTTGACGTTCTTCAATGCAAATGGAATCTTTGAACCCTTGGCTCAGTCTTCACAGAAGAATTTCTTAACAAGAATCAATATCAATAATAATCATGAATATCAACTCTCCCCCATGAGAAACCCTTATACCCTCCAAATGTGTGCTTGCTAAAATTAGATTTCCTCAAATTAGAACTTGGGGTTCTTAAATTAGAATTCCTCAAATTAGAACTTGGGCTTCTTAAATTAGAATTAGGGTCTTAAAATTAGACCAATTCTTAAATTAGAATTGGGGTCTTAAAATTAGACCAAATAATTAATAATTAATTAATATCTAATTTAAAATTAGACCAAATAATTAATTAATTAATATCTAATTTAAAATTAGACCAAATAATTAATATTTGATTAAATCAATCAAATATTAATATCTCCCTTAATACATGTCGGATCCTCGAACCGTCTGAAGCTAGTGAATCAGGGAGTTATACTGCACATGACCATATCAAAACAAGGGTGCTCCGCTGCATGTCAAATATCCCTAAATAATAGGAGCTCAGGCAAATATGTCCAAAAGAGCCTAAATGAAAGCCAACTGTAGAGATTCTGCTAATCGAAGCCATGCCAAGCTCCATCAAGACCCTCTATCCATCCTCTCAGCCTAAGAGGGTCGCATAATAGGCTGATCATCAAGTCTGACGATGTCCACTAAAAAAGGGGACATGACAAAAACATTTGGGGTGCTACTCTGAAACCCTCTATGGGTTACTCACCCCTATATCCCTCCCTAAGGGCCCCACCCCTAGACCTTTGGATGAATGGATTCTGACTCAAAGATATCACCCAATGTTTTCATGAAGGTGGTCTTCCAGATCCACATGTATAACCTATATATATGTGTAAATCATGAAAATTATACAAGACATTTCCAATTGTGAATAAATATCTAGATTATTTAAGACTATAGTAACCTGTGTGGAAAATTTGGATTAGTAACTCCACAAAAAATTAGTGGGTCTAATGTTCATGTCCTACATAATTTGTGTCCATTTTTAATGTCCTAACACTATGGTTTGTGTCATACCATAACCATTTATTTCTATAATCAATTTTAGAATCTAAATATTATTATATTATTTCACATCTAGATATCATGCATGCATCTACCTTCACTTCTCTAATTTGATGAATACAATTGCATAAATGTTCTTTGTTTCCTTCTAATTTTTATCACTCAAACTATGTACCCCCTAAAGTGGAATAATCTATTTAGTGGAATAATGGGATTGTCCCCTAAGGTGTGGGATACTTGCGCTCCTTGGCATGAACCTCTAGAGAAGGTTGAATTCCTTATAATATGAATGCATCTGATTTAGGATCAACATGTAGGCTTAAACGAGTTGAATGGAAATTTACAGCTACTCCTAAGTCTAAAATATTTTGAGGGGAAAAGAGATAGAGGGGGTTGCTGAAAATATAATAATGATGATTCACCAATACTAGATAGAGCACCTCTTTAAGCCTTGAAGAACACACTACAAACCTTATAGGACAAGAAGATATCACACAGACTAAAAAATAAACATTCTAATTGCATGAATATTTAACATGGAGGTGAAGGACACAATACAAGACCAACAGGGATGAAAGACAATCCACAAGTAGCATATGTATAGAAATATATGCACACAACATATAACCTACAAGAGAAATATAAGCTATGCATAGAGGTGTTGGGGAATAGATAATAATTAAAGGGACAAAGATCATCCACATTCAATGATCAATAACCACATGATGCACACATAATGCAAGAAAAAAGGAATGAGGTGAACTCAAGTCTCATTAAAATATAAGGCTTAGGTGGTAAAGGGTTCAAATGGAGGGAAAAATTTGGAAACATTACTATGCTAAAAAATTGTCTACCCTTTTACAATGTAACACCCATGATTTTATAGGCAATGGGAATCTCATGAGTCATTGATTAAAATCAGAAATACAACTGAGAGAATTAATCTAAATATAAAAAATTGAGACACATAATCTCTCTATAAATTAGATAGGGATGGCCAAAGGTAATCAAGACTTTGACTGTGTCTTCGAGGCATGGTGATGATTATCTCAAGTTTGAACTTATCAACTCAATACACTATCTCAATAGTTATACAAAAACCAATATTTAATCTCTTAATGACCACAACTCATTTTCAAGCTTTCATATGTAGGAATGTGACTATAGATCTTTTAGAATTACTAACTCAGAAGATTTTGACCTAATTCCATCACTTTTACTTTTAATGTTGCTCTTTGGAGACTTTCACACCATGCTTTTCATTAAGACACTCATTTGTCCTATAGTCTCTATCAATGATCTTGTCATGATAGATATATTTTAAATGAATTCTATAGATTTGGATGCAAGTTAATTCACTGTGTCAACTACAACATTCTCCAATTTATTGCTCATCTAAAAATTCTATGATCCTTGTGCCACCATGCTTTGATTTTATAAATCTTATTTTTGATGGTCTTGATGGCTAGATAGTCTATCAAATTTAGGCTATCTTTTCCTTTTCCTTTGCTATGTTATTAGCTCTGCTCATGTGGGTTCTAATTTCACCACTTGGTGGCTCATCGGTGTCCATGGGCTTTAGCTTTATAGTTTTCTTCTATCAAATTCATAGCCATTTGGACTCTATAGGTCCACATAAGTAACTTATGCCCTTGGCTTAATTTTTTCCATGCATCTCTTCCTTAACTCTATAAACTCAAGGTAAATGGTCAATGGTGCCAAGCTTCTATGCTTCTAAACTCTCTTAGGATATACCATATGGATTTTCTTTGGGACCTTGAAACCATGAGGGGATTGAATTTTGGCTTGAGATTTTAATGCCTCAAGCTTCTAAGCTTCGATGCTTTGAAAACTCTACACTTCCATGATTTTGTGTTTAAAATGCCTTTGTGCTTTCATGTTTCTATGATTTCAATAGTTTCACACTTCGTGCTTCCAAAGTTTTTTAAGACTTAAAAAAATTTCTAAATATTTCACCTCCAGATTTATTGAGCTTTCACATTCCTAAGTTTTTTCACTTATGCATGAATTTCATGAAGTCTTTAGAGCTTTTTTAGACTACATTTGTACAAAATCTCTAACTCATCTATGCCAAAGAGCATGAACACCAACTTTTGAGAATATGCTAAATCATTTTTTGCCCTTTTGACTTAGCCCCTTTTTGCTGAATTTTGACCCAAACTTTTGAGAAGCCTTCTTTGTTGATCCTAAAGCTTTGAGTTAAATTCAGATGTTACTCCATGATGACCAAAAATGATCAACATTTTGGTGACCTTTACAAGGCACTTTCCTACTAAGTAGGAATCTAGTATAATTTATGCAATCCATTGGGCATGGGGTCATAAAAACATTTAAACTTATTTATTCTAAAAACACAAACATGTTGTAAATTTATAAACCTAATCCTAAATAATATAAATGAGATACACCTCTAGATGGATAACAAAATAAAGAACATAAACAAATAAAAGTGCCAAAGCACCTTGGGAAAGAAAATGACTAAGATATTATGCCACAACACTTAGAGAAAATAAAATGCAGCTAAACTTCTATATACAAGTTGAAAATCATTTCAAGAGTAGTGATTTAGATGGATCCCATTGAATTGGATCAATAAATCTTTTCCATTTTGCCTCAAGAGTTGAAAATCATTACCTTGTTTACATCCTGTGATGAAATAAAAACCACTTCATATTGCATAAAACTTTGTGTGATTCCAAGCTTTCGCTTTGTCCAAATCCCATTTGAGAACTAAGTTTCCCTCCTAGAAACTTATATCAACAGCCTTTTTTATAAAAGGTTTTCTTCATTTGAGGTTGTTAAAAATCTAAGGTATGCATTTTTTTCCCTTTAATCTCTTTTAACTCCATTGGTTTGGCTAGACTTATGATCATAGGATCATTTTCAATTATCTCTAGTAGGTGGATAAGTTTTAGTGAAGGAAATTCAAGTGACATAAGAAACCTAGCCTCTATTACATATACCAACATGAAGGGAGAATGACCTATTTTCCTCTTTAGTGTTATTCTATCCGTCCACAGGTCTATTTTGAGATATGCATGCTAAGTCATCTGATTCTCTTCCATGGTTTGCTTGATGATGTGGATCAAGTTTTTATTGGTCAACTCAGCCAAACTATTACCTTGAGGGTAATAATTTAAGGAGGTGATCAAATAGATGTTATGCTTGACTGCCCAGCCACTAATTTTGATCCCAATAAAATCCATAACATTGTCTGAGATAATGGTGGTTGGAACACCAAATTTAGTCACAATCCCCTCATAAAAATCCAATATGGATGTTTCATTTTCCTTTTTGAGTGCTACCACTTCTATGCATCTTGTAAAGTAGTCTATGGAATTTAGAATCCACTTCTGTCAAAAATTTAGAGGAGGTTTAATCATTCTAATGAAATATAAGTCCCATTGAGCAAAGGGTTGATCAACATGGATTGGACAAAGCGTAAGATATCCTAGCCTCTATTTTACTATGAAGAAGGCACATTTATTGCAACTTCTCACCCATCTATGAGCATCTTTGAATAGAATTGGCCAATAATAATTAGACCACATGATCTTGATAGTAGTGGTTCTAGGAAAATATTGTCCTCTTGATAATCCATCATGGAACTCTTTAAGGATATTGTCAATTTGATTATGTTCTATACAAATTAGAAGAACTCTATTAGTGTCTTTTCTAAACAACACATCATTTAAAAGTACATAAGGAATAACTCGTAACTTGAAATGTATTCTTTTAGATTTGTCAACCCTTATGGATACTTACCTAACTAGAGAAAAGCCTTCATGCTTTGAGTCCAACAACTAGAAGGATCCTAATCAATTGGATGTTCTTCCAAAAACTTTCACACCTGGATGCGAGACCATCCATTGAAATTTGTTGTTAGGGAGCATGTGCCTAAATTTATTCAATTCTATAATCATAGCTAGCACTTGATTTTCAATGAATATATATCTCAATTCATAATATTTAAGTAATTTATTGAATAAAGTAATAGGCTGATCCATTTTTTCACTATTTTGTTGTACCAAGATTGCCAAGATGCTTTCATCTCCTTTAAAAGCATAGAGGATGAAATCCTTGTCATAGCATGGATTCAAAAGTGTGGGGGATTGGGATATTTATCTTTTTATTACTTCAAATCCATATTTACTTTCTCTTTTATAGATAAAATGGGTACTCTTCTTGAGCATAGAGATAAGTGGCTTGACTAGTGAAGCAAAGTTTGGTATAAACCTTCTCACAAAGTTTATCTTTCCTAAAAATATTTGGAGGCTTTTATTGTGGCTCGGTAGATAAAGGGACCTAATGGGTTCTAATATTTCTAAGTCAATGGCCAATATATTCTTAGAAATAATGTACCCCAATAACTGACCTTCATGGATAACAAATACATAATTTTTTGGGTTTAAAGATACCCCAAACTCTCTACATCTATCGAAGACTTAATTCAAATGATCCAAGTGATTAGTTGCACATTTAGAGAAAACATTGGTATCATCAAGGCAAACTAAGATCATATAATTTATTAGGTCCTTAAAAGCCATGTCCATAACTCTTTAAAAGGTTACACTAGTGTTGGTCAGTTTGAAAGGCATCTTATTATATGCATAGGTGTCCTATTTAGTGCTAAAGACTATCTTGAATTGAACAAACTCTTATTACAATATCTGATTGTAGTCCAAGTATCCATCAAGAAGTGAAAACCTGTCATCTGACACTACTATTTGGAGGATATTTTCCATAGGTTAAATGGGATATTGATCCTTGAGGGATGATCTATTAAGGTCCCTAAAATACACACATATCCTGATCTCTCCACTCTTCTTTCTCAGCAGGACTAAATTGGATACCCAAGAATTGGGAAGATGATATTAGCCTCTATGAGTTTGGTTAGTTCCTTTCTCATTAGTGGTTCCAATTTGGTATTTATAGGACTTTGCTTCTGCCTAACTAGTTTGGTGTTAGGGTCTAACTCAATTATATGATGGGTCAAGGCTACATTAAAAGCCTTGAGATCTTGGTAACTCCAAGAAAATATATCATCATAGTTTTTAAAAATATGAATAAACCCTTTCTTATTAGGATGAGTGCATACTTTTCCAACTCTCAAGAGTTTGTCATTAAAAATGACCACTTGCTCATAATTATCTTTCTTTAATGTCATGTTCTTCTTCTCACCTTTGAACTGATTGTCAGAGTTAAAGATGTTATCCAACATGACCAATCCTTTGGGTAGCTTATTTCATTTTAATTGGATGATTTTATCCTCATACTGTGTTTACAACCCTAAATAGTTTTTTCAAAAAATTTTGCCTCCTCTTATACAAAATTGATGATTTGCTCATTCATCATTCTCGAACACTTGCCAATTAGTATCATTATTAGTCACTTTAGGTCTAAGTATAAGTTTGACAAAATATCTTGAATATCTCACAACATTAATAAGGATTTCATATCGAGAGCCTACTATGGAAAACCTATCTACATCATTATTTTGCTTCATTAACATAGCTTGTATGTTAAAATAAGTGAAGATTTTAATTAGATCCTAGACTCTGTGTTTATAATCCTTTAGTAGGTTATTATTGGATGTATATTAGGTTCTCACCTAATTTATAATGAGCTTTCTATCCACAAACATTTTACATGTCTTAATTCATTTCTTTTATGCTAATTGGAGGCCTTGTATCAGCATCTCATATTCGACCACATTGTTGGTGAAACTAAATTATATCTTATATGCATGAAATTATTTATCCTTTTGAGGAGAGATCAACATAATACCCACAACTACATAATTTATACTTTTGGAGCCATCAAAATATAGCTACCATGTGAATTCAAGGTCTTCTTAAGTTTTCATGAGGTTCAATACGATAAAGTCATCCTCAAAGATGCATTAATTTCCTAGTCCTATTTCCTCCATAAAATCATATGGATCAAATCCATAATGCTCATTAGCCTAGTCATCTAGTGCTACATCTAGGATTTCCTCTAGAGGTGTGGTAGTTTTGTGCATGACTAAACCATGTTCAAGGTCATGAATAATATAGTTTGTTGGACATGGTAATTGGTATCTTAAGTTGTCAATGATGTCAAAGAGAGCATATGGTACTAATTCATGAATGACAAAGTGATTAAATTAAGAACTTTAAGAGATATGGCACATGTACATGTCTATAAGGATAAAAAAGAGGTTGTGACACATCTATAGATGTCTTGGAGCAGCTATGGTATGTTTTGTGATAATTTGGAATGAGAAAAATGCATATTCTAGCTTAAGAGAAGCCAAACCGTCACTGCACATCATGCATATATGAAAGATCCAATAAGTTTGAGCATTTATTTTACATACATAAAAAGTTACTATTGGTTAAAGGATTACATAGAGATGTTATCTATAGTGCCAAGAAGCTACCCTAAAATTTTGGAGTCTCGAAGTATTGTATGTCTCAAGTTATAAAGCTTCAAAGTTGCTCTAGTATACTATGATGGGTTAGAGACCGTCAAGTTTAACCACGTCAAAAATTGAGGCCATTGGTCTAGAAGATCCAATAGTGAGTGATTAATCATACATATTAAGATCAATGGTGCATATGAAGTCAAAAATTCAAAGGTTTCACATAGAGGTGATAAGTGTCATAATATCTCTAATTTGATAGAAGATCAACGGTGAGCGATGGTTCATACTAATGAAGATCAATGGTGTAGGAAAAGTCAAAGAGTCAACAAAGCATGTGGGGATGCCAAGTGGCACAAGTGTATGGACTATTAGTAAAGTGATCATAAGGCATGTGAGGGTGATAAGTGTCATAATCTTGGGAGTTCTAAGCTAGATCTAACAATGATTACTATAAGATAAAGACCATGCTACTCAGTAGAGATCGACAATGTGTATGCGGTCAAGATTATTAGAAAGCATGAGATGAGGTCAACATGTTTGATTAAAATTTGGATAGTAGAGTATTACGAGTTATAGTTTGAGATACTTATGAATAAGATCTTTGGTGTGAGTTGAGTGATCTAAGTGAAGAGCATGAGATTTTTTCTAAGTGATCGAGGTTTAACTATGACCGTTTGGATTTAAATATTTGAATTTAACAAAGGAAAGACTAGTGATTGGTTTTTGAGCCATAAATTTAGATCTATGTATAATTTGATGTTATAGTAAAAATTAAAGTTGTATAAGACTTCAAGGCACATCTATTGATATTCATTTTAAAATCTAAATGTTTGTATAGTCAAAGTTATTGAGCTCCAAAGTTGACTCTGTGTTCATTCATGCTATGCAAGTAACCTGAGAAGGGTAATTGAGTTGTTCTTGTTGGTATTTTGATGTTTCAAGATGAGATAACTATAAAAAATTGTTTTAAACTCCATTAGGACTATTTTTATGGATTTTTGAGGTTTGACCAATCCATATTTAGTATGAACAAATGTTTAGAAGTTGACTATGTGTTTGTTCATGTGTTCTTGTGTACATGGCTAAAGTTTAAGTAGATTGATCATATGTATAAATGTGTAAGAAAGACTATAATAATTTGAGGATATATAAAAGGTCATGATGAGTGGACCTATGCATTTAGAAGTGGTCCTATGTTTTTAATTTTCTTGGAGAAGTGTCAAAGAGGTGAATGGGTCTTCATAAGACCTAAAAGGTTACTTAGGCTTATTTGAAAGAGGGTTTTTCTTAAAGGTGACCCATGTTATATTTATTAAGTGTAAAGGCATATGTTTTGGTTTAAAAATAAGTTTATGATCATAATAATCATAAAGAATCTATAAAAGGTGAAATAAAATGTGATGGTTTCTAGGCTTGTTGAATATAGATGTGAGAGACTTGTGTGAGAGTTGTGAAGTGAAGGAAAGAGTGTGTGCCTAGTGGATGGGTTATAGATATAATAAATTTGATGAATGTGTGTACGACCTATAGGTTATATCTCTTATGTCAAAGACAGTGCTCTTGTAGGTTTGAATATTTAGGATGAGTGAAGGATAGATGATGTCTTTGTGAGCTTGGTTGTTAATTTGAGAGGTAGATTAGAGTATGAACTACATAATGTGTAGAGTTGATATAAATTGTATCTCCAATATATTAGTAGGAAATCAATGATCAAGAGATGTTAATTTCATAGGTGTTAGGAGGGTGCTCAATATCTAGGTCAAAAAGACTTGACCAATAAGTGGTTAGAAGGACTTAATTATCTTAGGGGAAGGTGCTCTTTTTGAAATGAGTGTTTCACTAAAGCTGATCAAAATGACTTGCAAAAAAGGTGGTCATAAGGACTTGATAATCCTAGGGGAAGGTGATCCTTGTGAAATAGGTCTTTCACTAAATTCTGATCTGAAGGACTTGACTAGTCTCATGTTTGTGATCATCTTATACGACAAATAGTCCATGTGTTTGCAGGCTTGAGAGTTGGTTTTATTCCCAAGAGGGTTTCCCACATAGATCTTGTGTTATGTGTGTGATCTTGAATTATCTTCATTTTTCACTATTATAAACATATTGTATGCTTCATGAATGGTTGTATTGAATGCTTAAGTGTTTGAAGGGTTTGGAAATTGAATTGGATTATTTGTCACCACTGAGTCACCGCCATCTCAGTGATTATAGCTATAACATAATTTATATGATGGGATTGGATTAGTGTGGATCTATATGATTTCTAAACATAGACTCAGCCTTGATAATAACCTTGGTTCCATATCTAGTCCTTATTAGCATGTGTGACTAGTTAGATGACAAGTACCTACCCATTTTTTGTAGTAAAACCTCTTGAAATAAAAATGGTAAAAATGGGAGGCAAGTCTATAATATAGATGTCTTGGGTAATAGAGAGGTTAGGACATGAATGAAAGGTAAGGTTTAAGCCTTTAATAACCCCCATAATTTTGATAGCTAATCCATCTAGTGGAATAATTCCTTTTGCAATTGAGGTCTACTCTATACCTAGCATATTAGCTATCTTCTTGGGCATGACTGAGCTACTTGAATTTGAGTCAATAATATATTTATGGATGAGGTTCTTACCTATGATCAAGGATATGTATAATGGAGGTGGCTTGTTGATTTTACTAAGCTCTCCTTCCTTTTGTTGACACAAGTTTGTAGAAATGACTAGAGAGGCCTTTGCCTGTTCATGAGGATGAAATATCTTCAATACTTCTTATAATGGATTCCTTTGAGAAGGAATGGATAGGGCCTCCCACATAGTCATGTTCAAGCTTGTTTTATTCATTTGTTCCATTATGTTAAAGGGAGTTTGATTCCCTTTCATCTAAATATTTAGGAAATCATCCTCCTCCTTAGTTTTTTGACTGGCTTGTGGTTGATTCTCCTTCTAAATAGGCTGATTTGTTTGTGATTGGATGGTAAAAATAATCACTTTCTCTTTATAAAATTCACATGGAACTTATGAATTAGAAGTTTGTCTTGTTGAAGGATATTTTTCACCCTCTATTTCTCTTCTTTTAAACCTTGTATTGTAGGCCACTAGATTATTGATTGCATCTAGTACTTGGATTTTATATATGCTAGTGAAGTCATTCTCCTACTAATTTACTAAAGTGGCTTCATCTTCCTACATTTGGGCCTGTTTATGCACTTGTTCCCTTTGTGAACCTGATTCTTTTGGCTACTCCTGAGGGTATGATATACTTTGCACCATCAAAGTTTGATTTAACACTCCTTTTGTGTTGATAACTTGATTATGTGGTTGATTAGAAGGAAAACATCAATTATAATCTTGGGATAGATTGTTTTGAATGAGAATAAGGGCCCTATAGGTGTTATAAGTGTTAATAATTTGTGTATTAGGTGGTCTAGTGTAAGTGAGTTGGCATTAGGATTGTGGATTACTTTGATAAGGAAGCCTGAGGTATTGGTAAAGTTGGTTAAATATTTTGTAAGGTATCGAATATTGGGATTTATACCTATTCAAGGCTACTAAATCATTCCCAAAAATTTTCATCAATGACTTAAGTTCATGTAATTAACTAAGAAGAGTGACAAATGTAGTTGGTGGGTTGACTGCAACATGGATAGGTGTTAATGAAGGTTGAGAAGTAGATTGATTGGGTGATGGATCTAGAAAGATAGGCATGGAAGTAATATTTGCATATTGAATTAGACAATTCTTAGATTGAACAATAATTTCATATGAATAAGGGACTACTAATCCTCCCATAGATTGGACCATTACAATTATATTATTATTTAGAGCCCTTAAATAATATAAAATGTAATATTTGGAGATGGCTTAAACAAGGGTGGTAATCTATCCTATAATCTTTGGAATATGAAATTAAAATCAACCATCAACTCATGTGGGGCTCTATTAATGGTGGTAAGATGTTCCATCAAGGATAAGTGGTCACTTTTATCTTCAAGTTGCTTGCATAATTTTTCTCCTAGCTTGCCCCAGATATGAATGGAGTTAGGTGTCAAAATCCTATACCATTCGAGGGCTTTTTATTTTAAAGAAGAGGCAAGTAGCCTGACTGCTATATTATCTTCGATGACATTATAGACTGAGTAGATATTGGCAATATATTGTATGTGTTCTATGTAGGTGGTTATATTCCCACTGGTAAAATATGATAAGATATTAAATGTTAAAATTAGAATGTCATCATACTGAGTTGGAGCCAAAAAACTGCCTCCATTAAAGGGCACAAACAACTAGTTTCTTTAGGCAATCACGAAGGTAATAATAAATAACCTTCTTATAGGTATGGGAAATCTACCAAAAGGAGGGGTAGACTTAGATTTTGGGGAAGATTTACTTGAATTATTATCTCTCCTAATAAGATATGAGGATGATCTAGATCTTCTTCTTTTAGAATGTATAGGTAGTTCAATATAATGAAAAATAATACCTCTTAAAGTTGATCTCATTTGTCTTGGCATATAGATGAACCATTGATCTTTGTAAACCAAAAATAATTAAAGTCACAAGGTGTTTTGTAGAGTGTCTTCAACACTATTGACCAAGAATAACACCAAATTCTTTTTTAAATCTTTGATGTGGTCCCACTAGGTGTGCCATAAACTGTTATCACTCAAACCGTGCACTCATTAAATTAGAATAATTAGTTTAGTGAAGCAATGGGGTCATCCCCCAAGGTGTGAGACACTTGAACTCCTTGGGATGAACATCTAAATTAGGTTGAATTCTTTCCAATTTCAATGCATCTAATTTAGGATCAACATGTAGGCCTAAAAGAGCTAAATGGAAATCTATAGCTAATCCTAAGTCTAAAATATTTTAATGGGAAAAGAGAGATGGGGGTTGATGAAAAGGAAATAATGGTGATGCACCAAGAATAGAGAAATCACCTTTGTATGCCTTGAAGAACACACTAAAAATATAAGAAGATGAGAATGTACCACAAAAACTCCAAAATGAACATTCTAATTGCATGAATATTTTACATGAAGGTGCATGACATAATACAACACCAAGAGGGAAGACAAAAAATGCACAAGTGGTGTCTGTATAGGCCTATATGAACATAACATACAACTTGCAAGATAAAGCCAAGTTATGAAAAAAGGTGATAGGGAATGGATAAAAATGAAAAGGACAAAGATCATCCATAGGCAAAGATAAAAAACCAAAATATGCACACAAAATTAAAGAAGAAAGGAAAGAGGTGAACTCAATTCTTATTAAAATTCAAGGCTTAGGTAGTAAAGGACTCGTGGAGGGAAAATTTTGGAAGCATTACAATGCTAAAAAATGTCAACCCTTTTACAATGTAAGACTTCAAATTTTAAAGGCAATGGGAAGCCCACAAGTCATTGATTACAATACAAAACATAACTGAGATAATTAAATTAAATATCATAAATTGAGACACATAATCTCTCTGTAAATTAGACAGGGATGGACAAAGGTGATAAATCAATACTTTGACTATGTCCTTGAGGTATGGTGTTGATTACCTTGGGATTGAACTTTTCAATTCAACACACTCTCTCATTAGTGGTATAACAACCAATATTTAATTTATCAATGAGCATAACTCAATTTATAAGATTTCATGTGTAGGAATGCGGCTATAGTTCTTTTAGAATTATTACCTCAAAATATTTTGGCCTAATTCTACCACTTTTTTTCCAATGCTTATCCATGGATACTTTCATGCCATGTTTGTCATTAAGACACTTCTTTTTACTATATGCTCTAGCTATGATCTCATCATGCTAACCACATTTGCATTGAATTCTATAGATTCAAGCTCAAGTCAATTCACTGTGTCAACTACAACATTCTCTAATTTGTTGCTCATCTCAAAATTCTATGATCCTTTCACCACCATGCTTTGATTTTGAAAATCTTATCTTTGATGGTATTGATGGCCAAACAACCCGTCAAATTTAGGATATTGTACTGGTGAAGTCATCACTACCACATGTCTTCATTTCAGTAACCTTTTCCTTTTCCTTTGTTGTGATTTTGGATATTCTCTCGAGGGTTCTAATTTTTTTGCTTGGTGGATTATCAACATATACAAGCTTTAGCTTTACATTTTGCTTCTATCAACTTCATAGCCATGCATCCTTTGTAAGTCCACTCAGGTCCCTTCTGCCTTTAGATGAGTTTTTGCCATGCATCACTTCTTTGTCTCTCTACACTCAAGGTAAATGGTTAATGGCTCTGAGTATTTATGCTTCCATACTTTCTAGGGAGATACCACATGGATTTTCTTCAAGGCCTCAAAACCATACGGGGATTAACTTTTGGCTTGATATTTTGATGCTCCAAGCTTCCAAGATTCCATGCTTCAAATACATCTATGTTTCTATGCTTTTAATACCTTCATGTTTCTGTGATTCAAAAACCTTTTCACTTTCAAATTATTTTAAGACTTAGAAAATTTTCTAAAGATTTCACCTTTGGGTTTCTCAAGCTTTCTCATTCCCAAGTTTTTATACTTCTGTGTGACTTTCATGAAGTCTTTGGAGCTTTTGTAAACTACATTTGCACAAAACCTGCAACTCATATATGCCAAAGAACATAAAGTCTAACTTTTGAGAATACGCTAAGTCCTTTTTTCCCCTTTTGACTTAGCCCCTTTTTTCTAAACTTTGACCCGACCTTTTGAGAAACCTTCCCTACTGATCTTGAAGCTTTGAACAAAATTTAGATGCTACTCCATAGTGACCAAAAATAGTCAACACTTATTTAATTATATTCCTTTAACTCACAATAAAATAAATTTATTGGTTGAGAAACCTAAAAATAGTTACATTACTTATCCACATGCTATAAATAAACCTCATGTAGTTTTATGTAGTGTAAATAGAATCTCAAGTCAGAGTTTATACCTTCTCATCACTTGATGTTAATATGAAAGTAAATGAAATTTTGATTAAACTCTCTTTTGGTACAAGTTGGTGATGTTATAAGAATTTAATAAGATGTAGAAATGATGGTGGTTCAATGTGGAAGATACATTTTAATCTATGGTGATGGCATCCTATTAAATCTTAACAAAATAAACTTAAGAGACTATATTTAAAATATGATTAAATGTGAATGATAGATAATAAAATGAATAAGGGTATATTTTTATAAATGGACTCCTATATGGCACACATACACATGGGTCAATGCTAAAACATATAGTAATGAAACACTATTGACACATGGGACCCATAAATAAAGGAAAAATATCATACACACTGACTAAGATAGAAAAAAATACACTAAAATAGTATTTTGGACAGTCTAGGAACCTTTAGGTTCGTATGAATGTAGATGAATAGTGGTTATGTAGGTTCTTTGACATTATACATAAAATGGATAAGCTTTCATGGGGTAAATGTGAATATAAATTCAAGATATGAGGAAGACCTATATAATGAGATAATAATACTAGCCCCAACATAAGGAGAAGATATACCTAAAAAATCCAAACTTGTGCACATGGACTAGAAATAGCCAAATGTGTGCACATGGACCAAGTTTGATAAAATAGGGGAAAAAACATCATGGTGAAGGTTCTTTTACCAAAATGTTTACAAATAATTAGTTTTATCATATAAAATTAGTTTTCCATAATTATGATGTCTTATTCAAAGGGAATGAGCACAAAATACATCCATTCAACTTATATATTCATTTGGACCTATATGGATAAAACTTATTGTTCATAGCCATTCATCAATGTTATTCTCACTATGATAATAATCATAATCATAATTTTTTTATACACCTAAATTTGGGTTAAGATGTTTTGACAACATCAACTTTCACATACTTTGACATATTTGGACAATATGCATACATTTGAATCTTGTGCACACTTTCCATCTATCCTCCTATTGATATATATTCTTGGCCAACTTTATTCGCTAGATAAACCTATTAAAGATAACTTTAGTCTATAAAAGAACATCCAAAAATCATGTATAGGTCTTCTCCATATCACACATCATTGATTTACATTTCTAGGATAATACTCGTTACAACTATATCATGCTCGTTACCTTAGGGGTGTTCCTCAACTAGAAGTGTCCAGGCACACTGAACATATTATTTTCAAATTAGGAAGTCTCTATTAGGTCTTCCTAAACAAATTTCATGGGTTAGTCATAATAAGAAGTAATGAAGAGTCAACTATAAATACAAGTCATTCCTAAGGTTATACTTATGTAGCAATTACTTGGACACTACCTTGATAGTTACTTGGAAAATATGACCAATCTATTATCAAACCCTTAAGACATTATAAATAACACATGTATGCATGTAAAAACCATTCAAAGGAGTAGCCGATCATTATTTAGAGCTAAGTTTGAATACATAAATTCAAAGTTGCATGGTATGAAGCATTGAAGTTAAAAATATTGCATTGGATTATGTATTTTTCATGATGTTTCACACAAATGCACAAGTGGGATAACTAGGTACAATTTGAACCCTATTCAAAGTATTAGAACATAGGCAAAGCTCATACATTTAGTGGGAAGTGGATAGGGTCATCCAACCTAAAATATTAACTACTATTTATGGAAAATATTTTGGTCAAAATAATAATTAGGGTTTAGGTATAAAGAGAAAGAAAAAAGCATTAGTACATAGAAGAGAAGGTGTGCACACACACATGAAACATTTTTAGGCACAAATACAAGTGTCATAGGAGTTACATACTTACACATAACATAAGGACACTATGGGTAAACCCTAGATAGTGTCAACTACCATAGAGGTCAAAGTTTGTCAAAAACATCTAGAGAGGTCTTTAACCTCTGTTTTAGGGTTGAGCATTGATAAAACAATCACAAAAAAATTTCAGGTATATAGACAACTTCTATGCATGATGGACAATTAGAGCAACTAATTACATTACTCCCTTCTTTCTATGTCAATTCAAAATTGAAACAATGTAATATCTAAATATCAATTTCAATTCAGCTTAGTACATTATTACCATGTTTTATATAATTTGATTAACTCTAGTTTTGCATTATTTTACATAAATTAAATCTAATATTAATTTTAAAAAAACCTTTACATAGTTATGAAAAAGCATGCCATTTATAGAAGAATTTGTAACATTATGAAGAATTACATATAAAATACAAACCGTTAAAATCACACTAGAGTTAATACATTTGTAGAAATTGAAATGACCTATGTCTTGGGATGAAGCACATCAAACACAACAGAGCTAGATCTATCATATCTAAGAATATGCAATATAATTAAACATAGGAAACCAACTAAAGTAATATTTGACTATATGTGAAATCAAATCTAACCCTTGGGGAGAAACACATCAAACAACCTTAAGTAAATTCCATTATATCACAACCACAAAATAAGTTGAATAAAGAACATACAAGTCAATACGTGTTCGACAATGTTTTTGGTAGATAAATGCATCTAATCCAGATTGCATCACATTTATTCATAAACATTGCAAATAAACAAAATTACACTTATAATAATAAAATTAGATTTAACTACACGATTAATTTTACTATTGCAATAAATGACAAAAGATGGGTTTTAAAGAATAAATAGATTTGCACAAACTTTAAAAGAGTCATTAGGATCAAATAGTACAAAACATGTTGAGACAACAAGATAAAGCACACCTAGAAAAAATGAGGTGAACAGAGAATGCTCCTAGATTTGTACAAATGCTTTTATAAGAATAGGGTTATTTATAGAAATGTGTGGTTGGACCTAGAAAATAATAGATAATATAACAGTTGAACGTGCAAATAAAAAAACAAATTAGTTCGATTTTAAGCATTCACTACTTATCATACTCCTCAATAGATCACAATATCACAAACAACATAACAAGTATATTACATCAATCACAATATTTTTGAGATAACTATATTTCCATTTTTTATCTTTAAAAAATATTGTGATTAATTTTATATATTATAAAAATATTAAATATTTAATTAAATATAATGTGTATCATCTATGAAATTATACCAATAAAAATCTAATCTAAATTAAAATCAATGAACAGATTAATATCCTATAATAATAATTTTATTACTTATAAATACCCTTACCAAAATCAAAGATTTATATTTACAAAACACGAAAAAGTGAGACAAATATTTTCTATCTTCTCTTTTTTAAGAGGAGACTTATCTCGTTATTATATGCAAACTCATTTGCAAACAGGTTTTGGATGAGGAGAAGAATAATATAAATAAATAAATTAAAAAAAAAAAAATCAATTGTGTTCTTACCTCAAATTATACGTTTAATTGTTAAATATATTTGTAACTACCTTTAAAAAACAAGTTTATTATTTATATCATGTGTAAAGGATTGACGCTGAGAGGTTGGTAAAGGTCCTCATCATCATGACCCTGGAAACGTTGATGTTTTAATGTCCGAGTAACGATCACGCGGAAAATGAAAAATCTAAAGAAACCTACTCTATAGCGTGGAAAATGAGCATTGCTGTTTGCAAATATGGAGTAGGTCACTAAGAATAAGACTGAAATGTAGCATTCGGCCTTAAATGATAAAAGTGTTCAAAATTATTTAAAACTGAAGTTTCCAGAAAGAACATGATGGTAATATTTCATACATTACAAATGTTATGAAAGAATATGATGGTAGTGTTACACATTACAAATGTTATGTTATATTATATTTTGTTTAGGTATAAGTTTAATTTATAATATTATATATATATATATATGGTAATTTGAGAGAATAGATAGGTTTAGTATTTTTAGTTGGTTATTTTAATATAAAGTGGGACGTTTCAGAATGATGTAACATAAACTATCATTCATTACAATTTAAATCTGAAAACTTTAGATTATAATTACTTTTACAAACTACCAAGATCAAATAAATTATACCAAAAAAACTTATTTTTACATATTTTTTGATTAACCTAATCTTTAATTTAATAAATTTTTAAAATTATTTATAACTCAAACTTCATCAATATAAAAAAAAAAACCAAAAAAAAAAAACTATCATATATTTAATATATGATTATAAATTTCATTTTTAAATTTTTAACCAGGTCGTTGAACTGTCACAATAACGTCCAAATTCAAACTACACGATGGAGTCATTTATTTCAAATTGAAGACCACATAAATTTGTCAATGTAATAAGAAAAGTCAAAAGGAAATGCAACGAGCACTCCATAAAATGTTGCGAGAAAACATCACTTGTTTCCTAATAAATGTATTGGACACACAAGAAATAAACAAGGTGGTGGGGAAGATTGACCCAAGCAATTTCTTTGCCATGGGTATCAACATATAATAACTTCAATGCTAATCTGGTCCATGTTTTTAGGCTCCTATTCTATTTTCTAATAGAGTTGATATTATTAGTGGGGTATTTTTCTGATATATACATGCATATTGTATCAGCCCCAGTCACCTGGCTTGTGAAGCATTTGATGCAATATGGCTGTTGAGAGACATGACCAGAAGCTAAATGGATGGAGTGAGGATAACGAGGAGATCTCAGAGTTGATGCCTAGACTTTATAATTATGAGGGTAATTCAACAACTCTTGATCTGCTGGGATGGAGCATAAGAAATTCACCATCTTCCCCATCTTTGATCTCCTGGAACTGGGTCAAGGGCACTCCCTTCCTTTTGGGTGGGAGAAATGCTTAGACTTGAAGGTCAGTTGCTCAAACCCATTTTATCATCATAACTTTTAGGTCATAGATATTCAGATCAGGCAGTCAGTATTGTGATATTTTTTTGGTGATTTATGGCTTTTGTTGTTACCTTTTTTACATCTATGTTATAATTGTGGTGCAGACTGGAGCAGTCTATTACCTGAATTCGGAAGAAGGAACTGAAGTAAGCTCTAAGGCCTTTTCAAGTCAGAATAGCTCAGAACTCAGTTTTGTTGTTGTTGGATGAGGAGGAGGAGAAAGACTAGACCTTCAGCTGAGTTTGTCTACCTCAAAAGTTCACAAGACCAGAAAGAAAAATCACAACCACCATATCAGTACTACTGATAATATTCCACAAGAATCTGCGCTTGCTATGACGCTTGTTGGGTGTCAGAAATGGTTAATGTATTTTATGTTATGCAGCCAAGATGCCAAGTGTTCCAAGTGCAAAGGTGGTTTCCTCCTAGATTTTCTTCACAGAGATCCATTTTCTCAATAGATCAATAAAATTTAGTGAATTTCATTTCTGCTTTCAGTAGATGAATTATATGTTGAATGTTAATATATTGTATCAATTCATCTGTTCCATTTTCCATATTCAAATAAGTTTGATCTTTGAATTGAATAGTCTTAAAGTTTGGTCTTAAACCGAGACAAACTAACAAGACACTGATCATGGCCGGTGGGCATGGTAGGAAGTGGATTTTGAACCGGCAATCACATGAATGGTACTTTAAGTCAATTCACATAATCAATCGGCATCCTCAATGATTAGTTGTGCCTGTTTATGACAACTATATAACGGGTATTCCATGATGTATAGTTAGACTTTTTATTCCTTCAGCTGCAACTTTAACTCAATTCAGATGTATTCATTGTTAATGCCAATCACTGATACATTTTAAAAAAAAAATGGTAAATAAATAGAGAGCATGAACTATATTTATTAATTTTATTTTATCATAATCTTACTTGAAGAAGATGATGGATGAACTGATTTTAAAAAGCTTAGGCACAGTTTTATACAACTCATTTTATAAACTCCGAGACGCTTAAATCTTTATAACTCTGAAAGGCTAGAATCTATAAAACTAACTAAGAATATTGTTAGGCAAATTTTAATATTGTAAGTATCAAGAGAATTGATAAGATGGAAAAAATCCATTTTTAAGAATCAATGATAAAAGAGAGTTTAAATCAAAAGGCTTGTGTTTCCATTATTATGAATAGATAATAAAAAAAGAACGAATTATGTGCACTGAGAAGGTTTTGATCATTGGTGGGAATTATGATAGTTTAAACTTACATAACTGTTACCATCGGGCCTAAGGTTTCAAAATTGAAGCTATTTAAATCTTTAAATTGTTCAAATTTAGTAAAAACCAAATGGTCCAAAACAT
Source organism: Torreya grandis (assembly GCA_037957365.1). NCBI lineage: Eukaryota > Viridiplantae > Streptophyta > Pinopsida > Cupressales > Taxaceae > Torreya > Torreya grandis. The sequence continues at coordinate 5,688,575 of JARHVA010000336.1, forward strand.
TTAATACACAATTAAAAAATATCAAATCTGTATAGTTGAGACGTCACGGGCCTAATGTCACCTACTTTGGTGGATTGGTTGTGGGATCATATATTGGAAATTGAATGCTACATTCATTGCTGCAAAGAAGCGTGACAAAAGCTTCTCCATTTAATAAGAACAAAATACCAAATTCCAATATAGATGTATTGGATTTCATCGAGACTATTAAACTAAATTTTGACTTAATCAAATTTCTTCATGAATATCCTTTAAACTTAATGTCACATGCTATAGCATGGGAATGGGATTAAGAAGTTTGTTAATTGAAGAATAAAACATAATAGTTTTGTCCATTGTCAATGAGTTAATATAAGCAAGGGTGTAGAGCACTAAATTCTTGTAGGAAGCAGATTAATAATATTTAAAAACTGGAAATTGTAAATTGAATATATTTTCTTTGTAATTGAATTGTTATTAGTAATCATATAATATATTTATTTTTCACTTGAATTTAAGAACTAAATCTTAAAAATATTATACAATTTCACACACCCATGGGAATGAATAGAGTTTTTAATGTTATAAATGGTCTTCCAACTTGGACTTGCATTACTATTGCAGATCGTCATTAACATCATTATTCATAGACGGGATTCAAGAAACATGATATATCAAGTAAGTGATTGATCTATAGATTCAAAATAGCAAGCTCTCTACAATTGATCTTCAAAGTTGTATTTGTGGCAATCAAAAATGTATTTCTAAGAAATGTAATTATGATATCAGAATCAACAATAATTTGAAACAATAAATCAATAAATGATGAATTTATTGATTTAGAAAAAAAAAAATCGGTGATTGATGCTTAAGGCCATGGCAATTCTACCCAATCTCAAGCAGAGAGTGACCTTATAATCCTTTGAAATATTGCAAAAGAATATTTATATGAAATATTCAAACATAATTTCTACATATATTTTCAAGAAGAAAAATAGTACTTGAGAATTTTTCAGTTTGAACAACCATAATAAGAGAATCTTCCAGCTGATGATTTACTAGAGACCAGAAGAAAGGTGTCAATACATGTCACTAAAGCTCACAAAATTAGGTGAGATTAGACCAAAAAGATATTTTATTCTAAAATTCCATACAACAAAATAGAAGATTCAAAAAATGAGGCAAAAGGTTAAACATTTGAAGACCCTAGGAAAACAACAATAAGTTTGTGAGCTATCATCACCTTAGATGATAAAAGACTTATGTAACAACCATCTAGATTTTCCTCCACACAAAATAATAATGTAGGGCATATTTGAAATGAAAAACATTTAATGTTGTAGACATATCATCTAAACGTGTTTTCATTTATTCATTCTATACACATGGCATCCAATACAGAATACTGATTAGTAGCTAAACTCATATATTTAGCTGTAAATCATGCACAAAAACATGTCAATAAAGAAAATAATTCACCTTTTTGTATATTTTTTGATTGATGAAACATTTTGAACTATTTGATCTCTTATTTAAGAATTCACCATTTTGTATATTTTTTTTGTATACCATTTTCTCTATCAAAAGATATACAAATATCAAAAATCAAACTTTACGACTAACACAATAGGTAAAAAATATGCTGTAACAAGAGGATGGCTAATTGATTGCTCAACTCTATTAAAAGTTAAGACAATAATATTGATGTTATTAGCTAGCAAGGCACTTAGAGTCTAGTCCAATCAAATGTCTTAGATAACTTGCCATGATATTATTAAACAATACAAGATCATATCAAAGGAAACACTTAGAAGATGAAGTAAAGTACAAAAACTCTCTCATATATCAGCTTATCCTTGAAATCAATGCACACTCAAGGTAGAGTGCCTGACATAGAATATATTAGTCATGGAATATGGGTAATGTAATAGGGAATCCAAGGAGAAGGCCTCATTCCACCTTTGTAATAGGATTGGACAAAAGGGTGCAAAATTAAAAGTGCCCCAACTCTATTAAATAAGAGATTAAAAAAAAAAAATCTGGCTATGATAATTTAGCAATTAGAGAGAAAGTGAAGGGAAATTTAGTGGGCATTGCAAAACATTGTCAAGATGTATTTGATTGTCATAGAGATTATTTAAAATTTACTAAAGTTGTGACCTACCTACATAGTACAAACAAGGATAAGAAAAAAAGGCATGCTAAAAGTAGTGACATAATATTCCTTGCAGACTAGGTACCATGAAGTGATTTTAAAGAGAAAATTAAAATCAAGCTTAATAGATCTGGCAGTTTGATACCATACCTAAAATTGCATTTTCTCTTTCTTCTATCCATATGTTTTGATCATGGAATTCTAGGAAACCATATCCTATTAAATACATTTTGTCAAATAGTTGATGTGCTTTGTGAATTTCACCACATTTTGCATGTATACCTATAAGGGAAAATAGTAATTCTTTGATAAATACTATCAAGTAAATATACATATATATTTTGATTTGACACAATGAAAGATGACACTTAGAGATGGGGTTCTTGGAGCCCCTTAAATATATTACTATAATCAATCAATAGAAAATGATGATGCATATGTTTATCGATATCTTGAAAGAAGCCATTCAAAACTAGGTCAAAATCATAGATCTAAAGGCACTTGTAAAGGCCATAAATGTAGCCAAGCAATGCAAATATGAAGTTATTGAGAGATAAGAAGCCAATGATATAGTTATGATAGAAGTAAGAATAGCTGAAAAAACATAGAGGGAAACACTATTATAAAAACATTTAGTAACCATTATTACCTATCCCCATCCCAAGGTACAAATTATCAAGCTTTTGATTCCCAAATCTAGTCTGCCTAGCGTTGAAAATCTGAACAAATGGGAAACAATGAAAACAGGGTTTCAATATTGCTTCAAATCAAAACAATATTACCAGAAAAATATTAATTTGCACCCAAAGGTTTTTCCTATAGTGCTAACAACAATTCTCTATGCTATAAGATTTAGATGCACCCAACATGCAATGCCATGCGTTCATTTAATTTTTAAGAAAAATAATGTCTAAGCCAAAGCAAGACACATCCAACAAAGAGTAAAGCCACACATGGTTAGGAGTTAGCATTACATTTTGCAAGTAGAAGGTAGTCTTAGATCACTAACCTTGAACGATACCATGACCCTCTATTAAACAAGAGAATTCATCCAAATTTAATGCCTCTGTACTATTACTACCATCTATAGAATTTTGGGCACAATGCACTGCCTTCCTGCACCATGCACATGGATAGAACCAAGAGTGCCTTGGCCATTTCCTCTATTAGGGCATCAATCTTGCAAGACAAGTCATAGATAGTAGCTAACAACTATTTATTATAGGTAGCAGATAGCAGATATTAGATGTAGTGATTAGACAACTGAAAGATTTAACTAGATGTACCAATTACATTCATACTTCATATTATTATTACCATTACCTCATCCTGATTCCCCAACACAATTTTTGTAGGATTTCTTGATGATTGGGCATGGTAACATTGTAATTGATTCATGATTTCTCTTGATATTTATGCTCACGATTAGGGATACCCTGCCCCTACATAGCACTGCCCCTGAGCATGATTTGATTCACGTGAAGGTCAGAATAACGTATAATTTTTTAACTAATTAACATGTACGTAAAATAATATTATATGTTCCTAGTTAAATAACTTGTTACTTATTCATATAAATTTTTTTGCATATTATCTAACCCATAAAATAGTGCTATCTAATTCATTGACAGAACAAGGATTAATATGAATTGTTTGCATATTATCTAACCCATACAATAGTGCTATCTAATTCCTTGATAGAACAAGGATTAATAATGAGTTAGAGTGAAATGGAGACAATACTTATCACTATAGGACTAATAATATTAATTATGTAAATAATTTAAGAGTTGATTAATGTATATTTTTAGGTAAAATTCTATTATATTTTTGCTACAGTTTAAATTACAATTTTAAATGTATCAATCAAAAACATAACACATAGTTTTACTTAAACTAATACACTACTCACTCTTATACAAAAATGTGAATTTAGCAGTTGATTGATTAAGATAACATATTTATAAGATAATATTTTATTATACCATACATAATATATAATTGTCATTACAATCTGATACTTAGTCTAAGTATTTTATTATGCCATAAATAACATATAACTGTCATTGTGATCTGATATGTAGTCTAAGTCTCTTCCTTTTATATGTTGTAGTGAACTTTGAAATTATATATGTCATAATTATTAATTATGATGAATTAGTTTTATTATACCGAAGGTGTTCCTATAATGGCATCCAAGGGAAGTAGTTGGGAGCTGTAATGATGTGAGAATGTTAGTATTTAATTATTTAAAAGCTGACATTGTAAAATAAAGAATAAAATAATTTAATTATATCAAAATGGACATGATTAAACTAAAAAATAAAACAACAAACATTATAGTTCAAAAAAATAAAAATATATAAATATAAATAAATTCAAACAAAAAAAACAAACCAAAATATAAAGTAAAGCTAGAATTTTTAAAAAAAAAAAAATTAAAAAATTAAAGAAGAGTAAAAAGGGAGTAAATTGAACCTACCATTCCATATTGAATAGATAAAATACAATTTTTTTAGATTTAATATTTTAAAGATTACTTCTTTTCTTATTGTTTTTACTGTACAACTTCCCTCATTGCTTTTAGTGTGAAATTGATTTCTACTTATATTATATTATTACATCATATTTATTAATAATCATAACATTGAAATTTTAAAAATAAATTATCATAAAAAATATTACATCATAATAAATAAATAGATAATCATAACTAATTTATAGATGTGAAATTGTAAAAATAAATTATCATAAAAAATATTACATCATAATAAATAAATATATAAATAATTATAATTAATTTATAGATAACATATAAATTTTACTGGGCAATTATAATTAATTTATAGATATGAAATTGTAAAAATAAATAATCATAAAAAATATTAAACTTTTCATATTACCATGTCATATTTATTAATACTTATAACAATGAAATTGTAAAAATAAACTAGAATATCATTCTTGAGGTATCTATATTATTTTGAATTGTGAGTGCTTCAAGAATAATATTATCAGTGTATTGTACGTAGATTTATTTAAGATATATATACTAGTTATATCATAAATAATATATAACTGTCATTACAATCAAATCCATAGTCTAAATATCTTCTTCTTATATTTTGTAGTGAATTTTAAAATTATATATATTGCAATCATTAATTATAATTATTATTATTAATGAAAAGTTAACAAGATAAATGGATGGAGTGAAGATAAAGAGAACCAATTTTTTTTAATGAAATTAGCTTAAATAAAAAAAATAAAAATAAAAATAAATATAAAAATAAAAATAAAATAAAAAATAAATTTTTTGATTAGATCTTATTTTTCATAGTGGAATTCACGATGGCCATTTATTATCATCCTCCTCTTCCCCAATAATTTTCATTTCCAATAACACATGATATATACCCTCATTTATTCCTCTTGGAATTGAGCAATATCACAGCTTTAGTGTAATATACTCACGTTGAAACACTGATTGATGGAGACAAACAATCTTCACAACTAAAAATGGTAAACGTATGTATGCCACCAATAATTAAAGTCTGAATGCATTTAAAGATTGTCGGAGAACTTAGCTTTAGTTACCTAAATTTTTCATGTTTATGGTTTTGTAATTTAGCAACAAAAGCATTAGGAAAACTAAAACTACCAAAATCGCTACCATTCTAGATATTTTTAGGAAAAATAATTAATTGTATTTATTACATTGCATTCTATCAAATGCCATGATGGTCATATTCCGGTCTTTAAGCCGCTAATTGTGGATCTTTTAATGGGATTTCGAGTAATTATACCCTAATATATATCCCTACATGGTGTCATGTTTGTAAACAGGTGATTCATGATGATGCTCTGAGAGTGAACAAGAAGGGCAATGAGAATCGATGTGCTCAAGATAAGAAAAATGTGAGACAGTTCAATGATGATAACAATGTCACAGCTCTTCATCTTTTGGGAAGCAGCACACCGAAATTTCCCTCTTCCTTACAAGGAGGAGCTCAGAGAAGCTCCGCTGATAATTACATGGCCTTTTCTCTTAATAGTCTAGTTACTAGTCAGTACCCTGTCTTTTAGCTTTTGAATATTGTTGTAGAAATATTCTATTATTTTGGGATTTTGGTGATATTGTAGTAGAAATATTACATTCATGTGTATGCTTTACTAGTGTAGAGACTTGGGGAGATCAAACTCTTATGTCCCATCCCCTTTTAACTACTATAAAACGGCGCTTTCACCTTTAGATTACATAGCAGATGGAAGAAAACATATTAACGATTTGGGGGTCTCATATTCAATAAAAGGACTTTGGGAATTAACGGAGGTTTCAGATCTGAGTGATGAGGAAAGTAGATTTAAAAAAATCACAGTATTTTCCTTAAATTATTTATATATATATATATAATTGAAAAGAAGTTTTGAGAAAATAAATTTACATCACAATGTTAAAATTAATGTTGTACAATAATTAAGGCCATATTAAAAGTGTTATTTGATGATGATGATGATGATGATGATGATGATGATGATGATGATGATGATGATGACGACAACGACGATGACGATCAAGGTCATTAGGGGGCAATGGTGAGCATGACGGTTAAAAAGAGGTAGGGGAGGGGACTATTAGGGTTGTTCCCCCAGCAATTGGTGCGTAGAAGATCCATTATGTGAGGGATGGGCTTCCAACCATTAGTTTGCTACTTGACATTAAAATCTAAGAGCTAGGGGAAGGAATGGCAAGAGCTAGGGGAGGAAACTTGTCTTGAGAAGGAGCATGTCAGTGAATACCACTACCATGTTCGAGATAGTCAAACACACCAACCCCATAGGGAGGCAAAGGCCATTGGGAATGGGGAGAGGAGCTCTGTCTCACAACAAAAACCTCTTTCTTAACAAAAATAAGTCTTCATAAGTACAAGTTAAAAAATAAATAAATTGAAACTCAACTTTTTACATGGATTAGGTGTACAAAATGATTCTTTGGCTTAGTGTTAAGCACTGAGGAGTATCCATTCTACTAAATTCGCCTAGGACACAATCTCGACCTCATCCTTTTTTAATATCTCTTGAGATTTATACCTTGATGGATGGCTAAACAATATCTTTTACACCATCATCCCCACTATTAGACTACAACCCACTTGATATTACAAACTTTTATAAAGAAAAACTTTTTAGAAAGAATATATTTTGCAAGAAAGCTTTATAAAGAATACATTAAATGTATGTAAATACAAATTATGTATTATATATATTTATATATAATTTAGTATAAAGTATTTTTTTAAGAGTGTGATTCCATTTCACTATTTTTTCTAATAAGTAGTTGTATATTTTATGTATAATTAATAAAAGAGATTTATAATTTAAAAAATATACAATGGACAATTGTCTTTTAAGATGCAAAATATTAAATCACTAGAATAGTTTTAGAATTATTGTAATTTTACCTTGAAACATGTCTACAATATATAAATATATGAAAAATTAAATAATGAGAGTATAAAAATTTATTTTAGGTAGGATTATTGCGTTTTTAAATCAATAGAGCTGGCCTAAATTTTTTTCTACAATATTTCTCATCCATTAGCCTTATATACTCTTATACTCTTATATAAACAAGAGATAGGGCTATCTTCTTAATGATAAGACTTATTTATTATTAAAAAAATTCAATTAAGTAAATATTTAATTTATTATATTCTTTCATAAAGGGTCATGAATAAATGTGCACCTCTTAATGTTTATCCATAAATTATATTGTAAATACATCTTAATCCATAAAAACATGTGTGTTATTAAAAACACTAACATCTCCCTTAAGATATTTTTTATTAAATAGATATATGTTAAACTAAATTTTTTTTTATTAAAAACCATTAAAAAAGGGTATGAGAGCATGCCACATCTTAAGCACACTAGGCATAAAATATGCTTATGAATAAAACAGTAAAAAATCTGTTACAATAAAAACCTATTTTTTTAACTAAAATAATATAGATAGGGTTCAGAATCATGTTAGATAATAAAAGACAAACACCCAAAATACATGCATAATAAATATATTAAATATTAAAAATAAAATAATACAAGTTAATCTAAGTAACATAACTACCTGTTTTGATTAAGAGGACTAGCTTAATTCTACTAGTATACTAGTAATTCTCATCTACAAAAACTTATACCCATTAGCCCTATATATTCTTATATAGATAAGAGAGGAGGCCAAAGTTAAGGTTAGGATTTTGGTGAGTAGTTACAAATAGAATAAGGCAAAACTATTATTAGTAGAAGTTAATTAAATATTTACTTAATTTATATTATTATTTAGTAATAAATTGTGTATAAGTATGGACCAATTAGTGCTTATCCACAAATTACAAATAAATATTATAGGTGTATCTTAAAACCATAAAATAGTGTATGAACAATTACATAAACTAACACCCCCCTTAATATGTGCTTCGATGAAGGGAAGGATGGAAGAGTCATTAAACTTTTCCCCTTTAAGGATACCTTCATTCACTCCCAAACATTACTTGAAATGAATAGATCGGGTCTAAAGCAAGGGTTTGGTGAATATGTTTTTAACCTTATCATTTGTTTGGTATAATTTAACATCAAAATCGTTGTCCTATATCAGCTGTCAATTATAATGCATGTGGATCTCAATAAACTTTATACATTTATGTTCCACTGTGTTGCAAGAAATGTGGATAACACATTGATTCTATATTAAATTATCTAGATAGAGACCATAATTATATTACCTACCATATGACAAACACCCACAATACATGCATACAAAACCTAAGAAATATTTTAAAAATAATATAAATTCATTAAAGTAGCATAACTAATTCTTTTGATTAATGAAGCTAGCCTAATTTTTCTAATATACCAATAACTCTCATCAACAATACCTTCTAACCCATTAACCTTCTATGTTATTAGATAGATAAGAGAGAAGGCTAGGGTTGGGCTTAATATTTTAGCGAGTAGTTAAAAATAGAAAAAGATAAAACTATTCTTCTCATAAGTCAATTAAGTATTTACTTAATTGATAGCCTTATCTAATAATATGTTGTGAATAAATATGCATCAATTTGTGCCTACCAAAAAATTAAAATAAATATTAAAAATACATCTTAAAACCATACAATCGTGTATACATAATTAAATACATTAAAAAAAATTAGAATAAAATGTGACATAGAAAAGTAAAAAAATTACATTGAGAGAATAAGAGGCCATAACAAAAAGGTCAAAAAAATAGGGTCCATATCACCAAGATTTCCCCAAATAATATTAGGAAGGTCTTCTTCTATAGGAATAATTTCCAAACCATCATTAGCATTTTTTCAAGTATCCTTATTTTTCTTTCATAGTTCATGGCTCTATGTAAGTAGTAGCAATTGCCAAGTCTAGATGAGAGAATTTATCGACATAAGATGACAAAACCAAACCATATCAAGGCATTAACAAAAAAACATTCCAAATCCAACACCAAATAATTATATGAGGTTGAGGAGATCCCAAACCACCCTACTAAGCAGATAAAGAGGAGTGATCATACAATGGAGACCACCCTAGATGATTGTGAGAATGTTGACATGAACAATTATAATAGTGCATTTATCCTCAGATTGGCCTCCCTATAAAATTAGGAGGGTTGTACACAGGTGATGATGCATGGATCATTTATTGAATGATCTAAAAGGGTCTAGATATTGGAGACCTATAAGGCCACCTTATTTATGTGCACTTGTATCTACGTAAAAATGTTGAAGATAACCTTTACCTTGTCAGAAGTGGAGAAATGAATATCCATAGTAAAACTAGAAAAAAATTGTATTTATTTATTTCCAAATAGAAAATATAATTTCCACTTTAAAATTATGATAAATTTGAGCACAATTAGTAGGAATCATGGGCCAATTTTCCAAGAAGTTATTCTATTAAATGAAGGATTCTGGTTTGAAAGGTCTACATAAATCATGAATCCAAGGCTAATCATTTTTTCTTCCATGTAAAATGAAAAATATGATTAAGGATCTATAAATGGCCATAGAATAGACATTTGTATTAAGCAACACCTAACTAAACAAACCAATGACCAAGGGGAGGACCCTGATAAAGAATACACCATGAAAAATGTGCAAACTTAGGTTGAATATTAACATTGCATATTGTCTAAAACCATCTAGTATATTTGGTGGTTAAAGAATCAATATACTAATAATAATTTGGATTTTTAACCATAGGTAAATGAGGTGATGACCATTCATATCCTTTGTTGGGAGTATAATTATAGAAAGGAGTTTTAACATATGACTTTTAGTCTTTCCACCATGGGCATGTGAAAGTGATTGAAATATCATCTCTATGGGGATAGCTTAAATAAATTCATGGTAAGAGTCTTTATCATTTAAAAAAAATAAAACCTAGTCTTGACTTATAATGAATAAGTCCAAGATTATTTATAGAAGATATCTTTCATTATGTGCATTGCAGGTTTGAATAATTTCAGAATATTCACCCATGGAACTTCAATAAGATGGGATTCATGAAAATTTATAACTTGAGATCATTATAAATAATGTTTATTAATAGTGAGACCATAAATAAAATCATAATTATTCTAGAGCAACCAAGGTTTGATTTTTTCCCCTGATTTCAAAATAATTTTAGCAATAAAGGACCTTCCTTTTTTGAATAATTTTATTGTGTACACTCATGGAATTTCAACAAGATGGACTTCATGAAAATTTGTAAAAGGAGACCACTATAAATAATGTTGATTAATAAAGAGACCATCCATTATATCATTACCATTCCATGGAAATGAAATTTTAATCTTATCCTATGCTTTCCATATACTTCTAGTAACAAAGGACCCAAAATTTTTATTGGATATTGAAGGATGAGAAGATTTTGAAAACCCAATCCTTTCCAAGCCAAATAACCATATAGAGAGACTTCAAAAATATAATTTTGAAGTAAGAATTTCTATTGATGGGCCTTTTAATGCACCAAATCAAGTGGGGATTGTTAATCCCCACCCCTCTTTAAAGGATATTCACACAAACTAATCTGCCCAAGGTCTTAGTTACTAGGTCTTGGTATGCATGGTAAACTAGTTGGCTCATTGTGACCATTCCTTTCAATGGGCTTCGGTGAAACTAGGTCCAAATGATGGTTTCAGCTATAGACACTATGAAACTTGATTAATACACCACTAATCTATTCAAAAATGCTCAAACAATGATGGAATACATTAAAAAATCATGATTTAGTATTACAAGAAGATTGCTATCAGTCCTAAACTAACACACTATAAAAATAAAGAATAAAAGAAAGGGAAAAAGGGAAGAAAAGCCCTATTATCATAGATATGAAGTCATAGTGTCTAATTGAATAAATATAATATATACTAGTACTAAGCTAAGCCAAAACTAGTACAACTCCAGCTAAAGTATGGTGCGAGAGTCTAGGGAGAAGTTGCTATGAATAAGGCATAACCACCATAAAAAATGCATAAGAAATGGCCATTTGACTACACAACAATCTGAATATCAAGATGTTTCTTGTTGATTAGTGATGGTGGGATTTACAATATCCATTCAACTATAAACTTCATATTCATAATAATAAGAAAACATTACATTAGGAAAACATGAAAATTACTTGGTCTATTAAATATGGAGAATCCAATCATGTGTGGTCCACTAATTTAATCTAATCTAAAGGGAGCCATCCAAGCATAGACTCTCTAATCCTAAAGAGACAATCCCTTATTACAATGCAATATTTGATCTTATATAGACATGGAGGTCCGTGGAGTTAAATAAATCAACCACCTATTTGGTGGTTGCAAGAATTAGATGGGGCATACCATCTCTATGCAATTTTGAATTGGGCCTTATGCAATCCCAATGGAATCAAATTCATGGCCAACTGACTAATCTTGGATTAAATTCTAGGTAGATGTAAGTTGTTGAAAAATTGAAATCCAACAAGATGTTTAGTTGATCGTACCTTGTAAAAATATAACCATGCCTCTTTAAGGCAGTCTTTTATCCTCTAGTGCTTTTTCCTACCTGATTTCAACATGCACATTGAGCCTAAATTCAATGCCACCACCAAGATTGCCTTTGAATTTTTTCTTTTATGATCAATTTCACCTCCAAGATGCCCTTATAAGTTAGTGTTTTCAAGTCATATTAGACACTGATTTAAATTTTTTGGGAATAAATGGAGTTTTCTTCCTATTTTAATTAAGGGTCCAGATTAATAAATTAGTACAAAATATAGCAATAATATAGTCCTAATTTATGTAATTGTTTGTTTTTTTACCTTTCTAAAATAGAAATAAATAGGAATAAACTAGAAAATAGATTGAGATGGTTGATATAGAGGTTGAAAATGGATGTGCAAGACTGGTAAGGTGTCATAAACCTGAATCTAGCTTTCATTCAACAAAAGGATAGGAACACTAAAAAGTGGATGCTTTGGTGTTCGATGCTCTTGTCCATTCTTGTCGCTATTTTTCAAACTAATCATAAAGACCTAAAACTTTTTGGGTAGTTGAACTTTCTTTGTATGAGCGTGATTTTGAAAAATTGAGCATTGGTTATCAATGAAACTCATTGTAGAGATGATTTTGTTTTAAAACCTTAATCCTCCATCATGCTTGATAAAATCATATTTGAGTCACTTGAGAAGGAGGGGGGTTAGTGTGTAAGATGCACTGAATATGCAATCCACACCCCTTATATGGGCATGCTACCTACATACCAATACTCTGAAGGGGGATCAAGCCACATGTAAATGTCTCACCTAGTGTGCTTTGTGCAATAGTGTGATGTGGATGTAAATTGCCAAATTGATAGTGTTTGAGGTGGGTAGGGATTGGTATGAGGATATGAGTATGTTTGCAACTGTGTTAGGTGACTATGGACAAAGAATAGGGAAGTTTGCCTTAGTGTTTTTTTTGTATTCTTGCTTGATTTGTAAGTTTGGTTCCCCTCCTTTTTAAATGAGCTTTGAGTGTGATTTTCTAAGGAATAATTGCTCATGGGTCAGATGTATTTATGTTAAGCTAACATAATTAAGGATAAGGACTAGATGAAAAATGATCATTGGAGATCAAAGTATAAATGGATAGGACCCATAGAAAGTGGATACTTTGGTGTCTGATGCTATTATCCAATTTTGGTACTCCTATCATATAGGCTCAATATCTAGAGGAATAGGATTGGCATGGGGAATACTACTTGGCTGAGGTGGAATGACTATTCAAAAGGTTCTAGATGATTGGTAATGAGAAAAAAGGTGTCTATAAGGGTCATAAGAGCATGAAAAAAGGACCTATGGATGGGGTTTCACAAGTCACACTCAAACTACCAATTTGGACATTCTATATGAATACATTTGCCCCCCCTTTATTCTAGTGATACAATAAAGCTAAATACTAGGATAAAGGAAAAATAGAAAGTGTACCTGAACTTACTTACAAGGGTGAAGCCCATGAAGATGTGTGATACTAAGTGTGCATAGAGAGAGTATAGTGTGAAGTGTAAATTTTTAAGAGAAAACAAAGATTAGATCAGTTCTTACTAGATACACTATGTCTAAAATAAGAGCATACAAAGGCTGGGTAAAAAAGAGAGGAAGAGAAATGAATGAATACACCTAATCCGATATGTGAACTAATATAAAATGTGTTATGATGTTGAGTGATGTTGAGTATTATTGGGTATGTGCTATACCAAGAGCAATATCATAAACAGAGTTGAGTGCTCAATTCCCTAAGGATGGCTCAAGAATACAAAGGTTGACCCTTTGGCTCCATCATCACCACTTTTTAGTGAAGCTATATGATCATGCAAGTGTTAATCAATGTTTGGACTATGTCTCCAATCCCTTTGAGTAGGTGTCTCAAGAATACAAAGGCTAGATAGTCTTTTGGCTCCATCATTTCCCACTAAGTGTGAACTATGAACTAATACTGGTATGAATGTGTGTCGTATGAGATGGCTCATGAATCTCATGAATGTTTTTTAATCTAACAATGTGGCATGGATAGCTAAATGTGTATTGATAACTAGGCCAATCTTGGTGACTTTAAAAGGTAGAGATTAGGTTTGTATGAAAGCCACTCTGAAACTGAGAACTAGGCTTTTATGAAAGCCACTTTGAAATGATGCCAAACACCTACAGATGGAATAAGGCATACAACTACTAAAAATTATTGGGTAATAAAATTAACTAGAAATAAAAGAAGGCAAATGTGTCATGCACATTGCCCCCAATCACTGGTGTTTGTAACATGGATTCTGATCTAGAATTTGTACCAAATTCTCAATCTAAAATAGGAAGTGAGAACCATCATGCCATACATGATGCTCCTTATATCTAGATAATCTAAGTAAAATTATACTAAAAATACCCAATCTAAACCAGATTATAGCTAAAAATTGTAGTCGACCTTACCTTTCTATCTATTTATAATAATTTTGGGTTTTTATCTATTTGGATAGGAACACCAAAAAATGGACACTCTGGTATCTAGTGCTTTTGTCCAATTTTTATGATTTTATGCTTTACTATTTCTGATGATTGTTCTATGTTTGTCACTATTTTTCTAGTTTGTTCTACATGTTTTGAATTCTGATTATTGTTTAGAGTGTTCTAAAAATTAATTTTGAATAGTAGAGGGCTCTAATATTTGTGACAAAACCCTTGTTTATTTTGCTCTCTTTTGAGGTTAGGAATGAAGACCCTAAAATGATTACCCTCAAAAGAAAGAGCCCTACAAGTTTGTTATGCTAAAAAATATATGATATAATAATGATAATCCAAAAGATGTCTCAAGATATAGCATAATTTTTATTGGATATTGTTAGATCAACAAAGGTATGCCTAGATAGATGTAATAATGTAATAACATGTGCAATATATTGAATTGAAACTAGAAATTTGGTTAGTTTTCAAGGAGGGATGGAGCATGATGTCCATCATGGCATCCAATAAGGAAAGATAATGCATGATGTGGATCATGGCATTGAAAACAATTGAGAAGAAAACAAGTAAACAAGCATGCAAGGTAAGAATAAAGAAGCATACAAAAGAGACCAAGGGGCCAAGAAAACAAGAGACATGGGCACATGTCACTCAAACTGGGAAAGTAAGCATACAAGGAATATTCAAATACCCACATACACATTCAATAGAAAACAAGAAATATTGGCATCAGGGCCACAAACACATAAAAGAGTAGAAGCAAAGGACATTGGAAAATGTCCTAAGACACACACAAGTAAAAATATAGGAACTAATAAATTCAATCACATCTAGTTACTCAAAGCAAGAAAGGAAGGCATGTAAATGATGGAAATATTATTGCATCTAACTGATCAAATCAAGAAGTGAAAGTATGCAAAACATGCAGTAAAAGACTAGGTAGATGCTAGGAAATACACAAGTGCTATATGCTAGTGAGTGTCGATAGAATAATCTGTGTAGGCTAGTAAGTAATGTACATCAACATGATAACTAGAGTGTATGGTGTAGGAATGACATAACCTGGATGGTGTAATCATGTAGAATATGCTCCCTATGGGTAGATATGTTGATGTATATCTCAAATGTAAAATTAGGATGCCCCCTCAATGGGTAGAGTAAAACAATCATGGATCTGGGTGTCACTACACACACTCAAATAAGATCAAGTGAAGAATGGTAATGTAGATAAATCAACAAACAATAGCATATAATAGCAAAATGTAAGTCTAGCATGGTAGTAGAAATGTAAAGCATGGATAATGCATATAGTTGAAATTTTTTTGGTGTTTTTGAGTTATTTGAATGTTTTTTTATTTTGACATGTTATATTGTTTTTGGTATTTTTAAATATTGTATTTATTTTGGTATTTTAAAATAATCTATGTAAAATTAATCAAAAAGAAACTATGGACAAGTAAGCTAAAAAATTATGTACAAATAAGCTGATAAATTATGTACAAAAAAGATTGAGAAGAAATGATAATAACCAACGAGTCTCATAAGAGACTCCCTATCATGGTGTCTTGTATCAAGGAGAGGAATCATACATGATCATGAAACATGGTGAAAGGGTTGAGACTGTGACTCTAAAAGCTGTGTATGGTGTAAGTGCTCTGAAATATCTATAGTGGAAATTGACTGTGGGGCTCTTAAGGACCCATCTGGTAGTAGAATAAGATCTCTAAATTTTTTCTCTATGTGTAGAGTCATGAGACCTCATTGATACTACCTTAAGTATGAATAATGTAGCTAGAAACTATCTAGAGTCCTAAAAATATCACTGATGTAGTGGTCGCTGATGTTAGTTGTTAGTATAAGGGGATGTAAGATGTCACTCTATGCATATCAACCCCATGACTATTGTATCACTTTTTAAACCTTTATGGCCAATTGAACAAGTGGTTATACTGATCATGCTATATAGGAACATGCCCTACATATGATGTTATCTGTGGTGTACTAATTATAGTTATATGTGGAGACTCTACAAGACATAACCTCAATGGATGCATAACTGAAATTGTGTGTTATGAAGGAGGTTCATCTATCTGCAATCATAATGAAATGCTATGTGAAATAAAACCTTATGGCCTTTATTGTGATGCGTATGATTGAGAAATAGATTGAGATGGAATTGTAACCTATGATAGGGGATCATCTAATCTCAATCATAATGGATTGCTACATGAAATAGGTCCCTAAAAACTTCATTGTAATGAATATCTCTCTAGAGTAGTAATCTATAATGTGGGTTCATCTAATATTAACCATAGTGGGTTTCTATTTGAGATAGGACCTTGAAAACTCTACTATAGTGAATATCTATCTAGAGCAATACTCTGTGATGTGGGTTGATCTAATCTTAACCATAGTGGGTTGATCTAATCTTAACCATAGTGGGTTGCTACGTGAAATAGGACCTTGAAAACTCTGTTGTGATGCCTGTGACTATGTTGGATATGTATATGGAACTGAACTATGTACTCCATAGACTACACTACTATATATAGGTTTCTCTCATTGTACTAGTCTCCAAACCCTCTAATTATGTGGGATAGGAGATTTATTATGCGGGTCTATCCTAAAAACCACATTACTCTCACGATGAGTAACTGATGATTCCTTTGAAGGAATGTCTTGGGATGACTTAGTCATGGAGGAATGAGGTCTATGATCCATGATGGAGGAGATATTGGTACCCCCAAAGTGAATTCTATGATGCCTTTGTCAAAACATCTATTAATACAATCCCTGAGTCCATAACAATAATTGTCTCTATGTCCACAGATATGATGATAGTTACAAAAGGGGTGATGTGGCTGTCTGTGAAGAGATGTGGATCTTGATGATGAGTATAAGGAAACGTTATTAACCTCATATTTATCAATGATGATAATATGACATATGGGCTATCCCATTATAAATCAAACTATAGTGGTGCCCTACTATTGTTCTTTATAATACACACTATAGGTGGTGATCTAAAATCTAGAGCTCTATTATTAATTGGTTGTGGTCTCCTATCTTTTTTGGGACATGGTGGATGTTGTGTTCTAGGATCTGTAGATGGAGGTAATGCTATGAAATCATAAGCCAACCAACTGAATCTGACTCAATCAATCCTAATTTCTTCTCTAAGGCTAAAATTGTATAACATAAGTACCTGAAATAGGAATCTATCTAATATAATATATGTTCTGGAAGGGGTTGGTGAATCCCCTTAATAAATATATGTTGGACCTATAAATTGGTTGGTTTATAGATCAAGTGTAACATGCAAGTTTTAAATCATAAGATATAATCACTAATTGGCTCTGAAATATTCTGATGCAATGCGGTAAGTGTCTCATACGTAACATGGGGTCCCATGTTTGCTATGTAATATTTAATAAATTCCTCCTCTAAGTCATCATATGTATGCAAGGAACTAATAGGGAGTAGATGAAAGAACCAATTATGTGCATTACCCACTAATGTCTGTTGGAACAACTTAAGTAGAATCAAATGAATCGCATGAGATGGCACAACCTTTTGAAAGTATTTAAGGTGTATGAATGGATTTCCAATTTCATGAAATTAAGGAAATGATGGTATTTATAATTCCTTAGACAATGAAGATTTGATAAATGTCTTCGAAAGAGGGTTACCATGCAAGTCATTGACATCTATCCAAGACTTATAATCCTTGTTTTCCAAAGTAAAGAGATGTACTTGGTGTTGTAATTCACTAAATTCATGCATCAAAGAAATAATCTCTTGGGATGGTATATTATTATCTTGAAGTGGTTCATTTAAATGTTAAATTTGATCATTTATTTTAGCCATGGGAATGTTACATTTAGCAATTGGATCATAGAGAGAGGGTGTGCTCACTTGAACCTTTGGAGGAATGGTAACTTGGACCTTCATAAAGGGATATGGGCTACCATTCTCTTTGGGTGGAGAGTGAGAAATAGTGCTACTATAGTAGGGGTGGCTTGCGATATTCATTGGTATCTTTAGTATTTAGTGAATTAGATTCTAATTGAATAGAAGATGTGATGTTATCATTAACATGTGCATCATTTGAAATGGAATCATGCATAGAAGTAGAATCAACATTTTGTAATGCATTAGTTTGAGAGAAGGATTGAGAGAAAATTTAGAAGCATGACATAAATTTTATTCTTCACTATATGCATAATAGTCATCATTATTCCATGCATTATCAGAATCAGAATTTTTTTATTTCAAAGAGGAGAAGTAGAAGTATAAATTTCATATTAATTGTCATTGTCATATTCGTTTGCATGTTCAACTCATTATCATTTCCATTATCACTAGGGAGAGGGGTAAGAGAATATGTTAATTATTTTCTAATATGCAATAAATTGTCATGTTAAATTAGAATACTATGTGCATATATGTTATCCTTGAATGGAGTGCATGCATTATTTTCATTTACAATATGAGAAGTAAGAGTACAAGAGCTATCATTTAGACATTATTTGAAATGACAAAGTAGAGCTAATAACATGAGATGGATCATTTGAACTATGCATTGGAAATTTGATTCTATTTTATTTATATTATTATAGTTTGAACATAGAAGTAGTAAAAGAGAGGGAGAAACTATGTTCAAATGCAAGAAAATTATCACCAATGAGAGGTTCACTTGGAATTACATGACTAATTTGTACATTTGATGTATTGTACATAGGATAATGAGGCAAAAAATAACTTTCCCATTTATCAAAATTATTTTCTTTGGAAGAGGGGAGAAAATATATAGGTTTGAGAGAAGAAGATGCATCTACTTTTTCTTCACTATCACTTTCATGTGCATCATCATATTCCTCACTACAATAATAGTAATTATCTTCATTATAAATGAAATCATTTTCCTTATTTTTGGTTAATGTGTAATTTTGTAAATTTTTCCATTCATTATCATAATTATGAGAAAAATCTATAAATTTATCTATAGGATGAGAGGGAAGAAGTGCCTTAGTGGCCATTTTATTGCTTTCACCAAAGAGAGTATGTAAAAGTACTATCAAGTAAATAAATGCAAGAATGAATACCAACATAGGGATTTTGAAAATAATTTTGACACTCCAAAAAATTTGCAAAAATTCCAAAAATTTTATCTAAAAATTGTAAGGGAGGAAGGCTTGGGGTTTGAGGACCTAGTTTTGAAATCAAGGGTTTTGGGTTGGAGTTTTAAAAATTTGAAATTATTGCAATAATTTAAATTCTAAAGTAAATTTGAATAAAATAAATGTACAAAAAATTATACAAAAATTAGAATTTTGAAATTGAATTTTTGCACAAAAATGTAGAAGAAAACCCTAGGGGTACATAGGGTTTGAGATTTGTTCAAAGTAAGTTGGGTTCACCAAATGATTTAATTTTTTAATAAATAAATGGAGTTTTATTCATATTTTAGTTAAGGGATTGAATTAATAAATCAATACAGAATATAACAATAAATATAGTCTGATTTGTCTAATTGTTTATTTTTTTACCTTTTTAAAAATAACAATAAATAAGAAGAACTATGACTTATCTAGAAAATAGATTGAGACAACTAATACAGAGGTTAAAAATGACCATGCAATATTGGGAAAGTGTCATAAACTTTAATCTAGATTTCATTCATTGAAAGGATAGGAGTATAAAAAAGTGGATGCTTTAGTGTCTGACGCTATTTTCCATTCCTACCACAGTTGTTTAAAATGATCATAAATACCTGAAACTTTTTGGGTAATTGTATTGTTCCTGTATAAGCATGCCTATGAAAAATCAAGCATTGGTTGTTGATGAAACTTGCTATGGAGCTGATTTTTTCTTCAAACCCTAATCCTCCATCATGCTTGATAAAATGATATTTGAGTCACTTGAGAAATATGTTAGGTTGTGGAGCTAAAAGCTTCACCAGGATGCAAACAAGAGAAGTTACAGAGGATGTAGAGTTGCAGAGTCAGTTGCAGGGAAACTGGCATCGGTCTGATCAATTGACATCGGTCAAATAGCAGCGAAGAACCAACCGGCATTGGTCACCAGTCGATCGACATCGGTCATGGAGGAGCCGACATCGGCAGACTGTGCGAGAATAGGCAGTTTGCATGTTGATCCCGGAGAGTCTATTTTTGGACTGTTTGTTTGCATGTCAAAGGTTAGTCTTAGTCTTGAGTTGCATATCTAATTATTGTAATTATGATAGTCTAATTATTGTAAGCATGAGATCTATATATGGACTCATGGGCTGTATTGTAAAATTGTGCTAGAAATCCATAGAGCTTTTAGAGAGAGCTAGACTAGCTCCTCCTAGTTCCACAGGGGTGCTGAGAGTGTATGATCAGGGAGAGTTGTAGGGTCTGCAAAGTCTAGGAGCTGATCCACCAGGGTACTGGTTGAAGAATCATAAGGACTTGGTGAGGCAAGGACAAGGGTTCTTCAGGGGTGTAGAGATATCTACATTGGTGAGTAAGGTCTAGTGATTTACAGGTAGTAGCAGAGAGCAAGAGATCTACTTGGAGTATGGTTGTGTACTTGGTGAACTGGCAGTGCGTTACTGACTGGTTGGAGAGGTGAACATCAATTCTATATTGGAGTTGATTGTTGTGACCAAGAGAGAGAGGGAAGAAGGTCTTGAGGTGTGGTGAACCTTTGAGGTGGAGGAAGAAGTGGCATCTTCCTTATTGTATATTCTTCTGAGTGATTATTAATACAATTGTGTATTGTCTCTCAATTCCTATGTTGTTTCATATTTCTAGTTAATTATTGATTCTGGTTAAATTCTGTGTTTAGTTGCTAATACAAGAAGTAATCATATGTGCTCTATTGGTAGAGCAAGATCCTGACAAAGTAGGCATCGAAGCACGTTTATTGTTCTAGGTTCCTGACAATTGGTATCAGAGCAAGTTGAGCAGGTGGACCAGGTTGATACCAATCTTGACAAGTGGTATTAGAGCTTTTGGTTGGGTTGACTAACAGGTGGTTCAGATTTGGTAGTGTTTTTTATTACAGCTTGCAGGGGTTTCAGATTGAGTGGGAGTATAGCAATGGCAGAAGAAAGTAAGCTACAAATGGAGAAACTAAATAACATGAATGGTCTGATTGATGGAAAGAAAGAGTAGGTAAATAAAGATTGTTGGTTGGTAGTAGATCAGTAGGGAGGAGCAGATGTTGCAGGGGATGTTACACAGGATGTTCTGGATAAAGTGGAATCTTGGTTCACAGATTCTTTTGCCTCTTTCCATGTAGTTCAAAATAGAGCATCTTTTCATAGGTATGTCTTTGGAGACTTTGGAGAGATTTATTTAGGAGCTGGAGAGCCTTGTCAGATGATTGACGAAGGGGAAGTGAAGCTAAAATTGTAGACAGATGACACACAGTGGTTGAAGGAAGTCATGCAGGTACCAGTCTTGGAGATGAGTCTAATTTCTTCAAGAAATTTGGGTGATGAGAGATGCACTGTAACTCTCACAGTGGATACACTTGAATTAGATGGTGGTAAGAAAGTAGGTATCCTTTATCTATCTACTTATATTGCTGATTCACCTTTTATTGCAGAGATGTGGCTTCATAGACTTAGTCACATATGTAGAAGGAGAATGCAGGTTTTGAAGTGGAAGTCAGATGTCTTTGACAAGCTAAAGAATTGGAAAGCCTTGGTGTTCATGGAGGAGATGACAGACAGAGATCAGGTGAGGGAACTGAATTATTCTGAGCAGAGCAGGGTTGATTTGATCAGGATTTTGATCCATGGAGAGCTCATGGGTAAAAAGTTATCACTCATAGATGAACACATGTACCGACATCAGTCAGACGGTAACTGACGTCGGTAACAAGAAGACCGACGTCGATCATGAAAGAACCGATGTCGGTAGAAAGGATACCGGCGTTGGCCAGGGAAATGATGTCAGCAGTCAGGGTCAGTGCAGGGAACTGACATCGGTCGGAAGCAGACTAGGAGATGGCTGAGATCGGTCACTGGAACGGATATTGGGCAGACAACACGTTGTCAATAGGTCTCAAACGCTCATGTCGAGGTTAGAAAGGGTAAGTGAACCTCATATTCGTTGTTCACCTTCTTTATATTGCTTATTGATGGTCAAGAACCAGGAAGATGCGAAGAGGCAATGCAGGTAGAATCCAGATATAGTGGGAGCTTGGCATGGATGAGGAGTGTGAGTCCTTGGAGAAGAACCAAATAGGTATTTGTTGGTAGAGTTGTCAGCTGGAAGAAAGCACTGAGAGATGGAATGGATTCCCAAGTTAAAGAAGAGAGTGGATGGATACGTGAGATGAAAGGCCAAGGTATAGGTCTTGAGGACGCTGCAGGATAGTGGTACAGGTTTGACAGGTGGATGACCAAGCATGGCTTCAGTCAATGTTATTGTAACTATTGTGTTTATCTTACCAGGTGGATAATGATTGCAACATTATTTTGTTATTGTATGTGAATGGTATACTAGTTACATGTTCAGAGATACAGGGTTTTGCTAAGCTAAAGGTAAGGTTAGTTCAGAGGTGTGTCATGAAGAATTTAGAGCAGCGAAATTCTTTGGCATAAGAGAAATGGAGATTTTATCTCCAGTGGGAGCTAATGTGAAGATGGTGTTGGTGGGGTTCATGATGCAGGATGCAGAATCAGAAAGCACACCAAGGGTTGGACAGTTCAAACTTAATTTGGAACAGGGTTCGAAATCATATGAGGTCTAGTGTAGGCCTGAATTTTCCCAAGCAGTGGGAGTTGTCAGAAAGTATGGAGCCAATTCGGGGAAGGAGTACTGGAGGGCAGTTCAATGGGATCAGCAGCAGGGATTCTTGTTATGCAGGGTTAAGGTCTTCACTACATGGATATGTAGGTTTGGATATGGCAGGTTACTTGAATGACAGGTATAGCATCACAGGTTGTGTGGTGGTTGGTCTTTAGGATTGATCTTGAAGAGGGATACAAGCCAGGGAATAATTTAGATGGTGTACAAGTACAGGCACAGGTGCAGCTGTTTATCTTCAAGTGGGAGATTGTTAGGTTGTGGAGCTAAAAGCTTCACCAGGATGCAAACAGGAGAAGTTACAGAGGATGCAGAGTTGCAGAGTCAATTGCAGGGAAACTGGCATCAGTCTGATCAACTGACGTCGGTCAGATAGCAGCGAAGAACCAACTGGCGTTAGTCACCATTCAGCCGACATCGGTCATGGAGGAGCCAACGTCGGTAGACTGTGCGAGAACAGGCAGTTTGCATGTTGATCCCAGAGAGTCTATTTTTGGACTATTTGTTTGCATGTCAAAGGCTAGTCTTAGTCTTGAGTTGCGTATCTAATTATTGTAATTATGATAGTCTAATTATTGTAAGCATGAGATCTATATATGGACTCATGGGCTGTATTGTAAAATTGTGCTAGGAAGCCATAGAACTTTTAGAGAGAGCTAGATTAGCTCCTCCTAGTTCCATAGGGGTGCTGAGAGTGTATGATCAGGGAGAGTTGCAGGGTCTGCAAAGTCTAGGAGCTGATCCATCGGGGTATTGGTTGAAGAATCATAAGGACTTGGTGAGGCAAGGACAAGGGTTCTTCAGGGGTGTAGAGATATCTACATTGGTGAGTAAGGTCTAGTGATTTGTAGGTAGCAAAAGAGAGCAGGAGATCTACTCGGAGTACGGTTGTGTACTTGGTGAACTGGTAGCATGTTACTGACTAGTTGGAGAGGTGAACATCAATTCTGTATTTGAGTTGATTGTTGTGACCAAGAGAGAGAGGGAAGAAGGTCTTGAGGTGTGGCGAACCTTTGAGGTGGAGGAAGAAGTGGCATCTTCCTTATTATATATTCTTCTGAGTGATTATTAATACAAATGTGTATTGTCTCTCAATTCCTGTGTTGTTTCATATTTCTAGTTACTTATTGATTCTGGTTAAATTCCGTGTTTAGTTGCTAATACAAGAAGTAATCATATGTGCTCTATTGGTAGAGCAAGATCCTGACAAAGTAGGCATCGGAGCATGTTTATTGTTCTAGGTTCTTGACAAGTGGTATCAGAGTAGGTTGAGCAGGTGGACCAGGTTGATACCAATCTTGACAAAATAGGGGGTTAGTGTGTAAGATGCACTAAACATGCAATCCACACCCTTTGTGTGGGCACACTGCCTACATACCAAGACTCTGAAGAGAGATCAAGCCATATGTAACTCTCCCACCTAGTGTGATTTGTGCAATAGTGTGATGCAGATGCAAAATGACAAATTGATAGTGTTTGAGGTGGCTAGGGATTGGTATGAGGATCTGAGTCGGTATGTAGCTATGTTGTGTGATTGTATGCAAAGAATAGGGAAGTTTACCTTAGTGCTTTATTTTTATTCTTTATTGATTTGTAATTATGGTTCCCCTCCTCTGTAAATGAGATTTGAGTGAGATTTTATAGGGAATAATTGGTCATAGGTTAGATATAATCATGTTAGGCTAACATAATTAAGGAAGGACTACATGAAAATGACCATTAGGGCTCAAAGTGTAAATGAATAATATCATCAAAAAGTGGATGCTTTGGTATTCGATGCTATTGTCCAATTTTGATGCTCCTATCTTATAGGCTCAAGACTTAGGAGAATAGGATTGACACAAGGAATACTACTTGGCTAAGGTGGAATGACCATTGAAAATATTCTAGATGATTGGTAATGAGTAAAAAGGTATCTAGAAGGGTAACAATAACAAGAGCATGCAAAAACGACCTATGGATGGGGTGTCATAATTCAAACTTAAAATACCAATTTGGAAATTTTATATGACTAAAAACACACACTCCATTCTTAGGTTTTGATGGTTTTGATAGCTACATGGGCCATCAACTTTGAACCAATGTCCCACTGACATGGATTGCTAGTGTGTCCTTCATTGGTAGGGTTATTCCATGCATCTTCTCCCCTTTATTCCATTGATTATCCCCATCACTTTATGTATGTTGATGAGTCCTTATTTATGATACAATGATATCATGTCATATATTGCAATCTCACTTAACTATAGCTCTGATGGAATTCAAATATATACAAGCTACCCTAGGCTTATAGAGTAACAATATGTTGCCATATGGTAACATCCTGCGAAATTGCTTGCATGGGGGTATTTGTATTTTCATAGACATTTCCAGGATAGTGGGTCATTAGAATTATACCACATGGAAGCATACCTCTAATTTTATATCCTAAAGGACTTTTATTTATACAAAATCGATCAGGGAGTGGGTCATCAAGATATTTCCACTTGGAAGCATCCCACTAATCTACTTGCTTGGTGAAATTTGATTGGTTGGAGGCCATCAGGAAACTCTTTTGAATAATTTGAGTCCAATGGAGTGGTGGAAAGATGCCACTTGGACCACAAAAAACTTTTAAATAAATTGACTAAGTCCCACAAAGTGGAAAATTATACACACAGCTCTGGGGATCTTTATAGAATCAGTTAAGTGTTGAAAGACTTTTATAACAGACCCAGGCCATTGGGAAAAATGAGATATTTCTATGTGGCACTAGGATCAGTTTAGGCACATGGGGAAAAGTAAAGAAATGTCCAATCATCAAATTTTAAACTTTCAAAAGTAAACAACTAATTCCTTTCAAAATAAAATGGCTAAGTCTATTCAAATGCAAATACATAAAAGTGTAGAAAAATTATCAAAATAATACCATTTAAATGAACTCACAACCTAACATTTCTAAATTTATACAAAAATTTAGTCTATTATTTAGAAATTGACTAAGTCCTAAGATGAACTAATGTAAACATATAGTCAATTTATCTTAAATTAAAGCATAAATGAACTAGATTGCTAAAGCGAAAGGCCATATGAACCAAGAAAATGGTTAAATATCCTACCAAAATTGAAAGTCAAATATTCAAAATGAAAATTTATTGAGCATAGAAACATCCCACTAACCTACTTACCATGGGGCCTTTGGATTTGCAAAAATATCTCCAGGATAACTAGTCATCAAGATGGTGCCATGTGTTAGCATACTACTTATACTCTAGCCTGAAGGACTTTTATTTTTACAGAATTAGGTGGGATAACAAGTCATTGAGATCTTGACACTTGATAACATCCTGCTAATTCAATTACTTGATGAAATTTTCTTGGTTAGAGTCCATCAAGAAATTCACCCCCTTTTAACTACTATAAAATATCCCTTTAACCTTTAGATTACATAGCATAAGGAAGAAAACATATTGATGATTTGAGGGTCTCATATTCCATAAAATGATTTTGTGAATTAATGGAGGTTTTAGATTGAGTGATGAGAAAAGTAGATTAAAAAATTATAGTATTTTCCTTAATTTTTTAATTAAAAAATATGTATTAATTAAAAAACACATTTTTATTAATAATAAAATACTACTATGTTGATTGTACAAAAAGTGAAAGAAATCACATTTAGAAAGCACATCACATCGAGATAAAGAAGCTTTGAGAAATTAAATATATATCATAATGCCAAAATTAGGGATGTACAATAATTAAAACTATATGATTTGATTTTAAAAAAGTATAAAAACAAGAACTAACATAGATAAATACCAAGGACATTAGGTAGCAACAGTGAACCTATTAACTAGAAGAGGTAGGGGAGGGGACTATCAAGGTTATTCCCCTAGCCATTGGTGCCTAGATGATCCATTGTGTTAGGGACATGATTCCACCCATGAGTATGTTACTTAACATCAAAATCCTCATCTTGTTAATAGGGGGGAATGGCAAGATCTAGAAGAGGAAATTTGTCTTGAGGAGGAGTATGTCAGTTGTTACCACTACTATGTATGAGATAGTTAAACACACGAACCCCATGGGGAGGCAAAGGCCATTAGGAATGGGGATAGGAGTTTTTCCTTCTTCTAGATTGGTGATGACAAAAACCTCTTTCTTAACAAAAGGAAGTCTTCATATGTATAAGCCTTTATAAGGAGGTGGTTTTTAGAAGGATTTATATTTTACAAGAAATGTTTTTAAAGAACATAAATTAAATATATGTAAATAAAAATTAAATATATGTATAATAGTTAGTATGATGTTTTTTTTTTAATAGAATCTGATTCCATTTCACCTTTTCCTAATATATAGCTGTGTATTTTATGTATAATTAATAAAATTTATTTTTAATTTTAAAAATATACAATTAACAATTGTCTTATAAGATGTAAAACACTATATTATTGAAGTATTATTAGACTTACTATAATTTTTCCATAAGACAAATGCCCACAATACATTAAATATATAAATATATAAAAATTAAGCAATGAGATTATATAATTGTATTTTAGGTAGTATTACTCCACTTTAAATCAATAGATCTAGCCTAAACTCTTTTCTACAATATTTTTCACCCACTAATCCTCTATACTCTTATATAAATAAGAAATATGGTTAAGATTAGGGCTTTGGAGAATAATTAATTGTAGAACAAGTCTTCTTAAAGATAAGACTTATCTATTATTAGTAAAATTCCATTAAATAAATAATTAATTGATGATATTCTCTCATAATGACATATGGATAAATGTGCACCAACTAATGCTTACCAATACATTATATTACAAGTGCATCTTAAACTAAAAATGTGTGTGTGGTATACTAACATACCCTTGATTTTTTTTTATGAAATAAATATACGTTAAAATGAAATAGAGAATTATTAAAAATCATTAAAAAAAAGGTATGAGAGCATGTCACATCTTATATACACTAGGCATAAAAGATGCCTAGGAACAAAACAATACAAAAATTGTTACAATAAAAATTTATTTTTTGTTCAAAATATCTAGATAGGGATCATAATCGTGTTAGATAATAAAAGATAAATAATTAAAATAAATGGATAATAAATCTATGAATAATTAAAAATAAAATAATACAAATTAATTTGAGTAGTATAGCTACCTCTTTTGATTAAGACTACTAGCCTAATTTTTTTAGTATAATAGTATCTCTCATATAAAAAACCTTCACACCTACTAGCCCTCTATATTCTCATATAGATAAGAGAGGAGTCTAGGGTTAGGGTTGGGATTTTGGTGAGTAGTTACAAATATAATAAGATAAAATTATTATTAGAAGTAAAGTTAATATTTACTTAATTAATAATATTATCTAGTAATAAATTATGTATAAGTATGTAGTAATTAGCGCCTACCCACAAATTACAAATAAGTATTACAAGTGCATATTAAAACCATACAATAGTGTATGAATAATTAAATACACTAACATCATTCTTTAAAATTTACTTCAATGAAGGGAAGGATGGAAGAATCACTGAACTTTCCTCCCTTGATGATACCTTTCTTCACTCCTAAAAGTTACCTAAAATGAAAAAATCGGTCCTAAAATAAGGGTTTGGTGAATATGTCAGTAATCTTATCATTTATTTGATAAAACTTAACATAAAATCCCTTGTATAGTAACAATTACTGAATAGAATGCACATGGATCTTAATGAGATTTATACATTTGTGTTCTAATGTGTTGCAAGAAATGTGGGTAGCACATTGATTTCATATTAAATTATCTAGATAGAGACCATAATTATATTAGCTACCATAAGACAAACACCCATAATACATGCATACAAAATATAATAAATATTAAAAACATAATTTAAATTCATCTAAGTAGCATAGCTACCTATTTTGATTAATGGAACTAGCCAAATTATTCAAATATAAAAATAATTCTCATCAATAATACCTCTAACCCACTATCCTTATATGTCATTATAAAGATAAGAGATAAGACTAGGGTTAGGATTACGGTTTTATTGAGCAGTTAAAAATATAAAAAGGAAAATTATTATTATTATAAGTCAATTAAGTATTGACTTAATTAATAGCCTTATCTAATAATAGGCCATGAATAAGTATGCATCAATTAGTGCCTACCCCAAATTTAAAAGAAATATTAAAAATACATCTTAAAACCATATAATAGTGTATGCATTATTAAATACACTACCAAAAAGTAGAAAATGCAAGAACAAAAAAGTAAAAAAAATACATTGAGAGACTAATCAACCATAACAAAAAAGCTAGAGGAAGAGGGTCCTTATCATAAAGATTTACCCAACCAATATTAGGGAAGTCTTCCCCCACATGAGCAATGTCCAAACCATCATTAACATTTTTTCAACTATCCTTATTCTTCTTTCATATTTCCTAGCACTATGTAAGTAGTAACAAATTTTCAAGACCAAATGAGAGAATATTTTGACATGGGATGAAAAAATCCAACCATCTTAAGTTGTCAATGATGACACATTCTAACTCATACACCAAACAAATATATGAGGTGGAGGAGATCTCAAACCACCCCACTAAGCAAATAGAGGGAAGTGATAGTACAATGGAGACCACCCTAAATGATTGTGAGAACTATGACATGAACAATTATGGTGGTGACTTCATCCTCAAAGTGGCCTCTCTATAAAATGAGGTGGTTTTTACACATATGATGATGCATGGATAATTGACTGAATGATCCAAAAGGGTATAGAGATTGGATACCTCTAGGGACACCTTATTTGTGTGCACTTGTATCTTCATAAGCATGTTGGAGATAACCTTTACCTTGTTATAAGTAGAGAAATGAATATCCATAGTATAATTAGCAAAAAAATTGTATTTATTTCTTTCCAAATATAAAAAATAATTTCCACTTTTAAATTATGCCAAATTTAAGCATAATTAGTAGGAATCATGAGCCAATCTCCTAAGAGGTTATTCTATTAGATAAATAATTATGGTCTAAATGGTTTACATAAATCATAAATCCAAGACTAAATAGTTTTTTTATTTCATGTAAAAATATATATATATATATATATATATATATATATATGATTAAGGGTCTCCAAATGGCCATAAAAAAAACATTTTCACTAAAAAACACCAAACTAAACAATCAAATGATGAAGGGGAGGGCATTTATAAATAACACACCATGAAAAATGTGTAAACTTAGGTTCAAGATTAACATTCCATATTTTTTAAAACCATCTGGTCCATGTGGTGGTTGAAAAATCAATATATTACTAATAATTGGGCTTGTCAACCATAGGAAGATGAGGTGATAACCATACATATCCCTTGCTAGGAGAATAATTCTAGAAAGGAGTTTTAGCATATTATTTTCAGTCTTTCCACCATGGGCATGCAAAGGTGATTGAAATATATTTTCTATGGGAATAACTTCAATAACTTCATGGTATGAGTATTTATCATTTTTTAAAATCAAAACTAAATCTTGACTTCTAAAGAAGAAAACCAAGATCAAGTTTATTTATAGAAAATATATTTTATTGTGCACATTGTTGGCTTGAATAATTTTATAATATTCACCCATGGAACCTCAATAAAAGGGACTTCATGAAAATTTATAACATGATATCATTATAAATAATTTTGATTAATAGAGATACCATACATAAAAACATAACCATTTTCAAGGAACCACAGAATGGTTTTTTTTCCCATGATTTACAAATATTTTTAACAATAAAGGAGCTTCCTTGTATGAATAATTTTAGAGATGCACCCATGGAATTTAAACAAGATGGACTTCATGAAAATTTATAAAAGGAGACCAAAAAAATAATGTTGATTAATGGAGAGACCATCCGTAATACCCTTACCATTCTATGAAAATTAATCTTATCTTTTGCTTTCCATATACTTTTAGTAACAAAGGACCCAATTTTTTTTAATGGAACATGAAGGATGAGATGATTTTTAAAACCTAACACTTTCCAAGTTGAGTGACCAAATGGAAATCCTTCAAAAATTCAATTATGAAGTTGCATTTTCAAAGCTTATTTCCATTCAATGGACATGATATTCCATTTGGTGCAAAAATTAGACCCAAACCTCTAACCTCTTTTGGAAAACAAAAATACTCACAAGCTAACCTATGCAAACCCTTTCCATGTGAAGAGACATCCCAAAGGAAATATTTAAGTAACTTATCTAAATTTTGGTAAGAATTTTTTGAAGGCACCCAATAAGAAGAGTAATAAATATAAGTTGAAATGAGAACTTATAGTTGAATTTAAACTTGTTGGCTAGAGAGAGTGGTTTAGGGATATAATAAGAACATTTTTTTGTATCTCAATCAATAAAATACTACCAAAATTAGGAGGTGGTATCTTGGAATGTAAATAGGATCCCTAAAAATTAAATACATCATTATGTTTTATCCATTTATAATCATTTTTTTTGAAACCAAGGAGATGGAAGAATAAAGCCTTGTTTATAGCATTG
Organism: Torreya grandis; assembly: GCA_037957365.1. Taxonomy (NCBI): domain Eukaryota; kingdom Viridiplantae; phylum Streptophyta; class Pinopsida; order Cupressales; family Taxaceae; genus Torreya; species Torreya grandis. Next base: position 5,720,581 of record JARHVA010000336.1, read on the forward strand.
ATTTTTTTCCATTGAATATTTGATCAAAAACCCAATAAATTTTATATAAACACTGCATCTCCATATTTATATTAGTCTCATCTTCTTTAAGAGGGAGAAAAGAGTCATAAAAAAAGTGGCCTTTAAGTAACTGAGCATGTTCATTTGAGGGACCTTAAATAAAGCTATGTGATTTAAAATTTGAAAAGAGATAGATAAAACCCTCCATAATCAACACATATAATGAAGGAGCTAATTATAATACTTGTCTAATGGATCATAATTGTAAAAAATACTCAAAAATCAACTATATTTTGAAGAATAGATGGATGGAGAAATCATAAAACTATTCCCCTTGATGACACCTTCCTTCAATCCCAAAATTTGATTGAGATGAAAACATTAGGTTTCGAGTGAAGGCTTTTTGAATATGCTTACAACATTATCATCAATGTGACATTAATTAATATTATTCTTATCTTGTTTCAATTTCTAGATATAATGCATATGAATATCAATGTATTTTGTGTGTTAGTGCTCCATTGTGTTACAAGATATGTGGATAATACTTTGATTACTACTTATAAGTGTTGTGGGTTGGGTCTAATGAAATATGAACTCATAAATCATGCATTGAATCTGAAATAAATCATGATTGGTAGTGAAAACTCCACTATAATTAAATTCAATAATATAAAAAATAATAGTAGCAGGTTTCTCACAAGACCAAGTCATGGGATGTGCCCAAAAATGATAGAGTCATCTTATATATGACTTGAAATATTTTTTATCTCCTTCCTAATCACTATCTATGAAACTTACAATTGTGGTTTTGGTGTAAAAAAAAATTAAATATTTTCATCCTAACACTTAATCAATACTTAATATAGTATTACCACAAAGATATCATGGAATCAAAATTTTATCTTTCCAAAGGTTATCATCGGGACCCTAGAGAAGCATGAAAAATATTCACATCAAAAGAGAGATAAAAATGAATATGAGTCAAGTATAAAAAGAGTTCCCACCAATTTCTTGTAAATTTTACCATCAATAAAAGGAGAATAAAATTTGGTAGAAATATTTAATTTATATGAAAAAGGAGTTGGGGTAGACTAGGTAAGTGCACAAAGTTGGAGGACAAAAGGTGACCTACTTGTGGACATGATTTTCCTAAAATTTTAGAAATCTAAATTTATGTAGATAATTTGAGATATCTACACTCCAAATTTGAAGATGATGTGAGAACATGAAATGTAGAATTTCAAGTCTAGTTTCCAAAACATTATTTAAAAAAAAATATGGTTAAGTATAACTAGGTCAAACATCTAAAATTTGAATAGGAACTCATACTTTTTAAAAGAAAATAGAGTAGATAGACGGCCGTGAAATGCACCATTTTTTGATCAACATTTAATATTATTTGAAACCCTTTGGGGAAAATATAGACAATATATTCTATTTGTGGCCTATATTTTTATATATTTTTCAATGAACCCTTTTTTTAATGAATTTTAAAAGTAAATAGATCTATAAAACTGACAAAAACATGGATAGTCATCTGTGAGACGTGCTTAACTACCTCAAAAAAAATGAAAATTAATTTTGTTTTGAATGTGTGTAGAATTAGATCTAGTTTGTGACCATATAACATTTTTTCACTTGGATCAATGAAACACAAATTTCATGAACATGTATGGGCATGTATATTTACGACATGTAGTGGCATAAAAAAGGTATAGCTAGAAATCAACATAGTTTGAAACCTTAAATTAGTAAAAAATTTATAAAACTCATATTTTTGGAAAGAGGAGAATGTGTTCATTGTTTTTTAATTTTATCATTGAAATTCATAGTTTATTTGGTGATTGAAGTTTAATTTTGTTATTTTTTTTATCAAAACTCTTGGACCCAACTACAAATTGATAGGTCCAAGCCTTTGGCTCAGGAATCCAAGTGATTCTTGAGCCAAAAGGCATGGTTTTTAAATTTAAATTTAAATATCAAAATCACGTTAATAACATGATCATGGTATTAATACGACTGTGTTATTAACCACATTAGTAACATGATCAAGTTATATATTCATAACACCCAAAAACCCAAATTTTCTCTTTACCTCAAATTTTATATATGATCTTATATGTTCTTGAGCTCCATAATAGTGGTGTTATTTAATATTATATAGGATAGGTCCCTAACCTTGGATAGTTAATTAAGGTGTTGTGGTATCACATTAGACTTAAAAAAATTATTTTCATTTTAATACATTGACGTGACTACTTATAATTACTTGGTTTTAAGGTGTAACTCATTATACATTTTATGATATAGCTTATTTTATCATGAGATGTCATAAAATGCATTTTTTAAACCAGTGGCCAAAACTTAGCCTTTAAAGTGCCAATCTGCCTGTAAATCTAAATTAAATTAGGGTTATTTTGAGCATGTTTAACCTAATTGCATGAATATAAAATGTGATTTGGGGGTTGATTAGATCTAATTTCATTAGCTTGATTGAAACAAAGAAACATTATTTATTTACATGCAAGTTCTACATGTATATAATGTGGTCTTAATCTCAATAAACTTAAAGTCATCAGCTAATCAATACAAATGTCAATTAATTCAATTATGGAAGTAACTAGGGTCAAAATGAGCCACATGATCATATTTTAAATTGTATATTCAATGTGATTTGGAGTGAAATTAACCCTCGTGTCATGTCATATATAATTAACCAAAGAGCTGATTCATTTAATTAAGGAGGCATTTAAAGCCAATTTGAATCCCTTCAAGAGCAAGATATCATTTGGGGAAAAATTAAGTTTGATTCTATCATGAATTGATACAATTAGTAAAATTATGCAATTAAGGGCAAGATTTGGGAAAAATTGAGCCCCTAAACCAAATTTATGGCTCAATGGACTGTATATAATGTATGTAACATGTATGGCTTAACTAACCCTAATTTTATCAGAAATGCAAACAAGAAGGTAATTATCACAAATAGGTGAACAAACAACTTAAATTTTCTTCAATTACCTTAGTGATTAGACCCTATATCTAATATCTTAAACCCTAAACCATGTACCATTTAACTTAAACCCTAAATGCTATATCATTTACCTTAAACCCTAAGTCATAAGCCCTAAATCCTAAACCCTAAACCTTTAAATTTATCCCTAATTAACATCCTTTATATATAGTAATAATTAGGTTCAAAAGGATGAACTTGGTCAAAATCGCATCTCATTACCAAAATTGACTTAATTAGCTCAATATGTGATGATGTGGGGGATAATTGAGCCCAAATTCACATTCTTTACTCACAGATCTAGGTATAAGGAACTCAAATTTACCCCAATCACCATCATTATTGTATCATATATACCCTAAAACCTATACCCTAATCCCTAATGCCTAATCCCTAAATTTAATAATCCCTAAAATCTAAACCATAAATAAAAACTCTTTAAACTTTGAGCCAATCATTTTAGCCCAAATTAACATCATTTAGACTAAGAATTAAATTCACAGGGCCCAATTTGGCCTAAATCACATGACTGATTACCCCATTTGACTAATTCACTCAATATACATGATGACATGGGGTATAATGACAACCCAAAAACACATTCTATACTCATAAATGGGTCTAAGTGATTTATATTCTCCTCAATTATCTTTGTGATTTACCTTGTGTACCCTAACCCATTCATACATTAAAACTTAAGCCCTAAACCATAAACCCTAAATTCTATACCCTAAATTATAAACTATAAACTTTCCCTATTTACCAATTGATTTAGTCCTAATTAACATCATTTGTAGTAAGAATTACGTTCACATGGCATAGAGTTATTAGACATTATATACACCCTTAAAACTAAACCCTATGCCCTAATGCCTAATCCCTAAAACATAAATTGTAAGACATATGCACTAATGACCACTACATGCCACAAACATACATGCCATATGATATAACTGATTTTATCATGAGATGTCATAAAATGCATTTTTTAAACATATGGCCAAAACTTAACCTTTAGAGTACCAATCTAGTTGTGCATCGTAAGTTAATTGGGGTTATTTTGAGTGCCTTCTACCTAATTATATGAATATAAAATGTGATTTAAGGGTTTATTAGCTCCAATTTCATTATATTGATTGAATCAAAGAAACATTATTTACTTATATGCAAGTTCTACATGTATATAATGTGTTTTTGAGCTTAATAAACTTGAAGTCATCAGCTAATGAATGCAAATGTCAATTAGTTAAATTGTGGAGGTAATTAGGGTCAAATGAGCCACATGACCCTATTTAAATTATATATGATGTGATTTGGATTTAAATTAACCCTAATGTCATGTCATATATAAATAACCAAAGAGTTGATTAATTTAATCGAGGAGGCATTTGAGGCTAATTTGAACCCCTTCAAGAGTAATATATTATTTAGGGCAAAATTAAAAGTTTGATTCTATCATGAATTGATCCAATTAGTCGATTTATGTAATTATGAAATGATTTGGGAAAAATTGAGACCCTAAACCAAATTTATAGATCAATTGATTGTATAATGTATGCAACATATATGGCTTAACTGACCCTACTTTTATGATAAATGCAAACATGAATGTAATTGTCATAAATAGGTGAACAAACAACTCAAATGTTCTTCAATTACCTTAGTGATTTGACCCTATATCTGATATCTTAAACCCTAAACTCCACACCATTCAAATTTAACCCTAAACCCTATACCATTTACCTTAAAAACTAAGCCATAAGTCTTAAAGCCCAAACCCTTTAAATTATAGACCCTAAACCCTAAACCAATAAATTTCGTCCCAATTAACATCCTTTATACATAGTAAGAATTAGGTTCATAGGGATGAATTTGTCAAAATAATATTACTCATTACCATATTTGACTTAATTATCTCAATCTATGATAATATGGGGGTTAATTGAGCCCAAAATCACATTCTTTACTCATAGATCTAGATTCAAGGAGCTCAAAATTTTCCCAATTGCCATCATGATTGTACCTTATATACCATAAAACCTATACCCTAATCCATAATCCATAAAGTTCATAATCCATAAACTCTAAACCATAAATATAAACTCTTTAAACCATAAACCAGTCATTTTAGCCTAAATTAACATCATTTAGACTAAGAATTGTCTTTGTGATTGACCCTATGTACCCTAAACCTAATTCCTATATCTTAAACCATAAATACTATACCCTAAATTATAAACCATAAAATTTCCCTATTTACCAATCAATTTAGTCCCTATTAACATCTTTTGTACTAAGAATTAGGTTCACATGGCATAGATCTATTAGACCTTATATACACCCTTAAACCTAAACCCTACATGCCTTAATCCCTAATCCATAAAACCTAAAACATAAATTTTAAGCCCCATGCCCTAATCCCTAATCCCAAAACTCTATTCACTAATCCCTTAATCCCTAATCCCTAATCCCTAATATATATTTAGTATAAGACAATTGTATTATTCTTAATATAGACAAAATTTGCTTCTCAATGTCTATGTTTAACCATAAATGAGTATTAAAAATAACGTGATCATGTTATTATTAATATAGACAAAAATCATTTCTCAATGTGTATGTTCAAGTAGAACCTAGTATTAAGAATAACACAATTGAGTTATTTCATAAAGTGATCACATTATTCTTAATATACATAAAACTCACTTCTTAATGTCTATGTTGAAGCAAAACCTAGTAATAAGAATAATCTGATTGTATTATTTCATAACATGATCATGTTATTATTATTATAGACTAATATCACTTTTAAATGTCTATTTTTAACCCAAATCAAGAATTATATGCCCACAAACATTCTCTATGGGACCTGTGTACTTTTGAACTAACCTTTGAAATGTTGTTTGTTCAATGGCAAAAAGTTGCATTTTTGGACCTATCACTGCAACTTGTCCAATGAATTTCTATGAAAGGTTCCACCTGAATTCTCCAAGGTGAGATTAGAGGGATTAAAGATTCAAGGTAGGGATTTTATGGTTCATGGAAATGACTTAAAAGTTTCATTTTGCATGTGTTTGAACTTAGGCTAAAAAATTACATTTTTCTTGTATTACAAATGGCATTCTTGAGGTCAGAATAGGTGGTGGGTTTATTGATCGAGCCTAATGGGAGGACAAAAAATTGGTCCTAGACATTATCTTCCCTTTATACATGTTAGCAGTGTCATTTTATAGTTAGGAAGTATCAGACCCATAGTTCTACAACCACAATTTAAACTTTGACAACATTTGTTATTAATGTTTTTGTGCTCCTAAATGGTAGTGAAAATGCATTTATGGGTGGATTTTAATGTTGTGGTAGTGTGATAACATGTATTTTATCTATCTAGACATGATTAAATTGATATATTCTTAGGTGGAGGTCTTGGAGGTAGAAACGATAGCTAGAGCTCAAGAAGTTACTTGTTCAATGCCAAAAAGTTGCATTTTTGGACCTGTCACCATAACTTGTCCAATGGATTGATCTATAATGTTTCACCTAAGTTATCTAGGGTGAGATTATAGTGATTAAATATTCAAGGGAGGGATCTGACAATTCATGCAAATGACTTATAGGTTTTGTTTTAAGCATGTTTAAACTTAGGCTAAAAAAATGTATTTTTATTGTATTGGGAAGGGTGTTCTTGAGGATAGAATGGGTGGTAGGTTTGTGTATAAGGCCTAATGGGAGGTTAAGAAACTGGTACTAAACATTATCCACCCCTTGTATGTGTTGGAAATGTCAGTCTTTGGTCATGAAGCATCAAAACAATTATTTTGCAAACACAACATAAACTTTGACAACATTTGTTGTCAGTGTTTCCACACTTGTCTTTCCTTTTTCTCACCCAATTTTGCATGAAATTTTATTTTAAGTGTTCAAGGTGATTTTGAGTCTATAATAATTTTGTGATATTTTCAAAGATCAATTGTCAAAGATCAGTTATAGGAGGCCTAACACCCTTAAGGGATATGCTTATAAAGTAATAGAATGTTAGGAGTGAGGTGTTGAAGGTGATGAATGAGTGAGGTGTTTAAGGGTTAGAAACTAGTCTCAAAAACCAAATACATTTATAATCTATGTTAACAATAGTCTTAGCTAAGATCTTGACCTAAAAAAATTCTAAGTAAATCCAAAGTAAGGGTTTCATGAGTAAAACACCTCTAAAACTCAAATAATTGAACAATAAGGTATGAAACTTTGTGAATAGATAGGTAATGGATATTATAACTTATTAAAAGTATCATTGGGTTGGAAATATGTTTTATATTTTAGGTATAGAGGACTGGTTTTGTGTACACCTGTATAAGACCATTTTAAAGAAGTTGTGCATAAGGGAAGATGAGTTTTTGGTTGATTTGAGTTCTATAAACTTGGGTAAGGGTTAGAACATGTTACAATTGATAAAATAATACTATAAATAAAACTTTTAAGAGATAAAAAATCTATTTTGAAAAATTAACCTATTGGAGCAACAACTAGGTCTAGACACCTAGAAACTTAAAAGGATAGAATTTGAGAATGAGAGCTCAATCTCTTAGAGAACTATAGTTGGTTGATTTATTGTAAGTTTTGACATATAAAAAAATACTTTAGTTTTAATAAGACATATCTAAAGTTTCATAAATAATATTATTAAAAATAAGGAGAGTAGATACGAGAGATTGGTGACTAGTTAAGAGCAGACCTAATGTGTAATTGACTAGTTTATAAAAATATTGTTTGAGAGTGGATTTTGAATCGAGTTGAGAATAAGAGTGGATAAGTGAGGTTGTAATTATTCATGATATTAGATAATATTAATAGGACTTTCATATCCTTCTTAAAAATAGAAGATCAAATTGTGCATTAGGTTGTATTAAGGGATGATAAAGGGTTTTGGCCAAAGATGGATCATTGTCTCATGAGTGAATATTCTATTTCAAATTAGTAATGTTGAGTTTTATCAAGCTAAAGAGATTATAGTCAAGGTCAGGAATAATTTCATCTTGTAAGTTTATTAAAGATAAATCTACAAAGACAAAGAATTAGACCATTTACATGGTCACTAAAAGGAGTTGAGTGCAGAAGAGGTATTGATAGAGATTAATCGAGAGGTGAAGAAAAATATAAAGGAACAAGAATCATATAAGGCATAAAATTATTAGGCCTATTTTCAAGAAAATCTAGTCAAAAAAGAATTAGAGCTAGGTGAAGGTGAAAGATCAGGTAACAAAAAGTATAGGTATCCAAGTGTAAAATTTGCAGAGATTTATGAATGATTTTATGTATTTGAATTATACAAGATTTAACATGATTGGGTATGGGTTTTAAGTGAAATAAAATGGTGTTAATGATCAATTGAAAATTTGTGAATGGGTGATGAAAAATGCAAAATAGATAAGAGTGTCATTAGTCATTACCACTACACAAAATCAAATAAAAACTTTAATTTAAAAAAATATGGGAGATTTTAGATTTATAGAATTGAAAATAACAATTTTTTAATCCTCATTTGTGTACAAAATTAAATATGAGATTTGATAGATAATAGTTTGGAAGATCAAAATAACACTATACAATAACATTTTATATTAAAATTAAATATAAATTAGATATATAAACATAATTTAGATGAAAAATCTAAATAAATCATATAGGCACATGTGTACAATGTCAATAATACATAGATTTCCATGATAGGCATAGAAAAAATTACATCTACCAACATAGTATCTAAGGTTGGGTGAAATTCATATACACATATACAATGCCAAAAATGTATAAATTCCCATATAGGCATACAAAAGAGCACATCTCATGTAAGACATCCTATTCATCAAGTAACCTCCATCTCTTTTCCTTATTTGAAGAAGACACTCCTTGGGATGCCTTGCTGGTAGATGGAGATCCCTCTAATACCTTGGATTGCTCTAAGGTCCGATTGCAGGTCCTACACTCATATCTTGCTTAAAGATGATCCTATTCAAATACAATATTAACATAAAATAAATTCAACCAATTGTTAAGAAATTAATTTTAAACTACAATAAAAACTAATTTAAACATGTAGTTATTACAAGCTCGAAGTCCCACTCAATCTATTTTTGACAATTAAACAAGTCAATGGTAAGATTAGTTGTTCTAATAGGTGTTTTAAATGGGAAGAAACATGAGAATTTTCCCTACTAATCATTTGACTAGGACTATTAGATGTCATAGAACAACCCTAAATACACAATATATTCACATAAGTTATATTTTCCCCAAGTATGTAGTAAAATTATTAAAATAAGTCTATTTAAATATAATTCAAAATTATAAGTTAATATATACCTTTGTCAGTCTATGTGTAGATGTCATTGCAGTAGCAATGCCTATGTCTATCTTAGCTCATAGTGATGGAGGAGTGTCTACTTGAGCCATAAATTATTCATGTAAAAAAGGTCTCACTTTTCTATAAAGTATCAAAGATATATATGGCAAGTTTTTCTCCTAAATATTAAACCAAGAGTGTATTTAATAGTACTATACTTGAATTTTGAGATATGATGTAGGGACATCTTTAGTTGTCCCAATTTTGAATTGAGTAAGGTGATAGAGATCTTATAAGAAGTGTCTATAGTGGTTATAAGTCATATAAGTTATTAGAATTTGAATTTGAAGTGATATTGTGTTTTCCCACCAAATGTGGGATTTGAATTTGTAATTGGTGGTATTATGGGTTGATGAGATATGCAAATAATGATAAATGTTTGTAAAAGGGATTATATATGAGTACTAGATGTGTGTTTAGTGGTATTTTAATGTGCATATCATGAAAATAAAATGTAAACCAAGAATCATGGAAGTGTAACTACCATGCAATGTTGATCCAAAAATCTAAGTTAAAAAAACTTTAGAGTCTACTTAGATCAGATTTAAAAATAAATTGAATATTTTAATTTATAATTTCCCCCAAAAATAAATTCCAAAAATTGATTTAATTAATTCCATAATTTAATTTAGGAAATTGAAATAATTTTAGATCATAGAAAAAATAGAAAAACAAATAACACAGAGGATTTGTTTATGGGGTTAACCAAATGGATACATCCTCAGGTCCTCTCTATGAGTGTTTCGATATTATTAAAACTCTTTGAGACTAATAAAAAAATATCTCTAATTAAATAATTTATTTCTATACCAGATATCTATCTATGTAACAAAATAAACCTCTCAGAGGTTTTGCTACCTCTATATCCAGATATCTCTGTTTGCAATTTTCTCTATGCAAATCCATTGCATCTCTATCAAAATCCTCTTTTTTAATAAAACCACCTAAAAATATTTAGAATTCTTAGTGTTACTTGGTGTTGCCCAAATAGTAACAAATTTCCATGTAGGGGCACTAAAAATTTCCCTAAATTAGGGGTTTTCCCATTTTGATAGCATGACATTGGTTCTTTGGGATTTCTTGCTACCTGTATTCAATTTTGCTCTAAAACCAATCAAAACCAAAATCCCAAAATGTATTTTAACATTTTTGGCATGATATGCATGGATCTAGGAGTGGATAATGGTGTAAGATTAGTGCCAAAGCTGATCCACACCATCACAAGTAGTAATCTGTTAAATAATTAAACTTCCCCACATATTAATAGATATTTTGTTTAATAAGATTTGATAGATATAAACCCTTTAAAATCAATTTTTTCACATAAAATACCTATCAAGAGTCTTTGAGAATATTTAAAGAATAAATTGTCATGCCAATATGCCATCTACGTGTATTTCAAGGTCAAGATTAGAGCTAGAGAAGTAATCAATGCCACCGTAATAATAATAATAATTCTCACGTTGAATGTAAAAAAAATGCATTGCATAAAGTTCAATGCTAAATTCATTTATTTAAAAATATTACCATGCTTAGCTAAAGTGCATGCGAAGACTCTAGTCCTCCAATGTTGGAACAATGACAAGTGTCTTTGCTATGTTCTATTTGGGAAGTTGGTACCAAGATCAATAACAAGATTTGTACTTCTTGGTAAATCAAGACTTGAGTTCAATTAAACATGAAATGATTTGTGGAAATTTCCATGCCATAAGAATATGGAAACATGAAATGTTTTAATAAATATTTATGCATGGATTTTTAATTATAAAACGTTTGTGGAGTGGTACGGATTTTTTTTACTTTAAGGAAATAAAAGATATAGTTAAAAATATTTATTAATTCTCAATCAATATATTAAAATATATAAAGTCTAATGTAACTATCTTACTAAAAATATATTCATTAGTAAAAAATAAATATATTAAAATATATCTTATTGGTAGCAATTTTTCAAAATTAGTTATAAACATTGCTGGTGGAGGTGTGGCATTATTGACCAGATAATGCCACACCTAAATTCATGACAATAATTAATTAATTTATAATATTGCAAATAATTGATTAGAATGTTCAATGGAAAACCCCTTGGATCATTCCTCCCCACTAAGTACTTTTGGACCTCCAAAAGTTGAATTTAATTATCAACTTGGTGAGGATATTTTTCTCACTTTTTTGAATTTCATCCATTTTGGCTTATTTAGATGCATTCCTTTCAAACCAAGACAAAGATATTTTATATCACCCCTTCATGTAGTTCTGGTTTTCCTATTAACAGTAACATCTTCCCGCAACTCATGAAGAGACTCACGAGCAAAACCATCAACATAGGAACTTGAATACCCTCATCTTGATCCATGATCATAGGAGGCTCATACAATTTCAAGTTTTCCACATTAACCACTAAATAAATTTGCATATAATAAGGTAAATCCAATTGAAAAACATTTGTACCAATATTTTCCAAAATCTTGAAAAGACAATCCTTGATTGGTTTTAATTTTTTGCCTTCACCTTTCAGTCTTTCTTTGTTGATGTGAATCCAAACTTGATAACCCACTTTGAATTGTTGATCAAATATATGTTTATCATGCCTAGCCTTATATTTAGTTTGGTTCTTCTCCAACTATTATTGAACAACTTTACTAAATCACGTAAATCATTTGAATTAACTTTTTATCCTTCTTAACATCATTATTTCCATTCACCACTGAGTTAGATTATTTTTCAAAAGATAATTCCATAGGAGACATAGGTAAATAACCAAAACAAGTCTCAAAAGGAGACTTTAAAGTAGAAGAATGCAAAGCATGCTTATAAGAATGTTACAGATAATATAAATTTTCATCCTATAATTTAGGATGTTTACCACAATATCCCTTGAGTAAATATACCACTATTCGGTTGACCACTTATGTTTGTCCATCGATTTGTGGATGAAAGGTTGTGATTTTATTTAGATTAGTATCCATCAAGTCCCACAAAGCTGACCTAAACTCACCAATAAATGAAGCATCATGATCAGATATTATAAAAGTGGGTAACCCAAAATGGATCCAAACATTTTTAAAGAATAAACGTACAGTATCCTTGCCTGTAGCCTATTTAGTACAAGGAACCAAAATACAATTTTTTTTGAACCTATCCACAACCACATATAGATAATAATGTTTTATTCATGACATAGGTAAACCTCCTACAAAATTTATAGAAATAATTTCTCAAGGATGGTTAGGAATAAGAAGAGGTGTATACAATCCTAACTTTTGATTTCTAGGTTTACCTGTGGAACAAAGAATATAACCTTTAATATATTTAGACACATTTTATATCATATGGGGCTAATAGAAATATCTTTGTAACTGTGCAACTGTCTTACCAATGCCAAAATGACCTAAAACAAGATAAGTGTGTACTTCTCTAATCATGTGAACTCTTTCATTCTATGGAATACATATTTTTCTAAGATGATATAACATTCTATTATGTACATGATAGTCAAATGCTTCTACTAATTTACCATTTATCAAATCTTTATAGACATTCTTAAAATCAACATCTCTAGCATATTTGTCCTTATAAATTTCATTAACAAAAGGACTATGCTGCAAAATAATAGATGCTATAATAGGAGGTATATAAAACATATCTAGAAACTTATTATGTGTTTCCTTTTTGTACCTTATAACAAGATGGAACTGCTAAAAAATCCCATCCATTAGAAGTGCCATGATTGTTATATCTTAGATTGTGATTAAAGGTATTGCAAAGGCTGATGATCCATATGGATGATTGTCTCTTTGCCCATCAAATAGTGTTTCCACTTTTTCACACTCTGTACCAAAGCTTACAAGTCATTATCATAAGTAGGATAATTTTTAATTGCACTTGTAAAGGTTTCTGAATGAAAACACACTAGTTTTTAGTTTTTTATTAACACTACCCCCATTACATACCCACTAACATAAGTTTCTATTTCAAAAGATTGTTATAAATCAAGAAGTGTAAGAATTAGGGCTGTAATTATCTTTTCTTTCAAGGTATTGAAATATTTCTCATGTTTTCTTCCCCATTAAAAGACCTGCTTAACACTTGTTAAAACATGTACAGGAGATGCAATGTCAGAGAAGTTAGCAATAAATTTTCTCCAAAATTGAACTGCTCCAAAAAAACTTCTAACTTTTATTGCATTATTAGGCCTTGTCCAATTCACTATGGTTGACACTTTTTTAGGGTCTATTTTTAGTGAACCATTACTTACAACATATCCTAAGTAAACCAAAGATGTTTTTGTAAATTCACATTTTGACATCTTTAAAAATAGTTTCTCCTTTTGCAAAGTATCTAAGACTTTCTTGATGTGTTTAATATGATCTTCCCATGTGTTACTAAAGATTAAAATGTCATCCAAGTAACAATTAAAAATCATCAATAAATGGTCTTAACACATCATTCATAACCCACATAAATGTAGCAAGTGCATTACAAAGCCAAAAAGGCATAACAAGCCACTTAAAAAGACCTTGCTTAGTTATAAAATTGGTATTCCAATTATCACCATCACTTATTATTAATTAGTGATAACCACTTCTCAAATATAACTTAGTAAAATAATTTGCATGTTTTAACTTATCTAACAAATCATCAATACAAGGGAAAGGGTAGTAGTTTTAAACCATGATTTTATTCAAAGCTCAAAAATCAATGCACATCCACCATGTACTATCTTTCTTTGGTACCAAGACAATAGGTGAACCACATGGAGAGGTATTTGGTCAAATGAGTCCTTTCTGAAGTAACTTCATCACTTGATTATTTATTTCTTCATTCTCTATTACTAACAACCTATACATGCAAATATTAGGGAGAGAAGCATCCTGTTGTAATTGATTCTCATGTTGGATTTACCTCTTAGGGGGTAAACCTCATGGTTCCTAAAAAACACCATTATAGTTATAAATAATCTTTTCTATTTCAAATTGATATTTAGGATCACAACCCTGTAAGGACTTTTATTTTTCATCATCTTTCACTTTCAAAATCATGAGAACAAAACTCTTACTTGAGTTTACAATTCTTTTCATTTGTCCTACAGAGACAAGAGTCAAATTGGATTTGACACGATGGGTTGTTAATATGTATTAAATCCCATCATTTATAATCACATATTTATTATCTTCTCTATAAAAGATTTAATTTATGTCATATAAGTAAGGACTGCCCAAAACAATTCCATAGATATCCAAAGGGACAACATCTAGCTCTACTTCATCAATGAATTTAGAAATAATACCAAACCTCAAGGTGCATGCTTTTGTGACCAAAAATTTTGCATCATCACACACCCATCCTAAAGGATATGGTTTTGGATGTATCTTAGTTTTGAGTCTTAAATTTTTAACAACCTCTTCATAAATAAGATTAGCTTGTGATCCACTATAAAAAACAATATCTATTTTAGTATGCTTATATATGACTCTTATGTGGAAAAGCTCATTTTTTTTTCTTTCAACATGTTTAGATTTAGTTTTAGAAAATGAATAAATAATAGAAGGTTTAGGTTTATAAGAGGAATTAAGTTGAACCTTGCAGACCCATAGTAGTCACTTTTATTTCATCACTAGAATCTAATCCTAGGTCTTGTTGGATAACAATATTAGCCTTCTTTTCCTTTTTATTCCAGAACCTCTTTGACTTAAATTTTCCAACACTTATCCTCATCATGATTCTTCTTGTAGTGATTATAGAAAGGTTTTCCTTCCTCTTTCTTAATAGTGTAAGTAGACTTGCCCTTACCCTTTCCTTTACCTTTTCCTTTATTTTCAACTGACTTGTGATATTTATTTCCATAGCCTTCCTTGGTCATCTTACCCTTAGATTCCATATGGGTAGCTTGCACACAGACTTCAATAAGGTTAGAAGGATTAAAGATGAGAATGGTATTCTTTAAATAACTATATAAACCTCCAATATATCTAAATAAAGTCTCTGAACTATACAAAGGAATGCCTAACATTAATACCTTCTTTCTAAACCCTTGAGTGTAATGCTACACACTCTGACCTTTATTCTATCTTAAAGTTTGTCAATCCATAGTAGTTTGTTGCATATAACCCAAAAGATAAAATTGCTTTCTCAATTCAGAAACAAAATAATTATATGAAGAGATTACCTTACCATGTTTCTTGAGGTCCTCTTGAATCTTACTCTCCGACTAGATGAGTGTTGTGCCACTCATATAGAGAGTAACTAACTAAATTTTGGCTTCCTCATTGAGAATATTCCAAATCTTGTAATATATCTCAATCTATTTGACCTAGTTATCCAAATTCTCTATACTGAGCTCACCATTATAAATTAGCAAATCAAAATTAACATCTAATTTCAAGTGTGGGATAGTTTTACCATCTACAAAAGAGAAGGCCTTCTTGGAAGGTGAAAATGAAAGAGAAATTTATTCTCTTTTAGCTCGATCTTCCTTTGCTTCTTTCCCATTTCGATGTTCCTCATACATTTACTCAACCATATTTTCCATGTTGAAGAAAGCATGCTAGAATTCTACCTCAGACATATATTCTCTCATACTTGACTACTAGCTTGCATGTCTTGCACCAATTTCAAAATCAAAATCTACAAGTTCCCCTTCACCACATTTTGATCAAGACTTGGTTAACATACAAGACTATTGTAATTGTCAGATAATGTGTTAAATAGATTTGATCATAGGCTCTGATATCAAACTGATCTGAAAATCCAAGTTATAAAAACTTTATAGTTTTCTTGGATCAGATTTAAAAATAAACTAAATATTTTAATTTCCAATTTTCCCCAAAAATAAATTCCAAAAATTTCTTTAATTAATTCTATAATTTAATTTAGGAAATTAAAAGAATTTTAGATCACATAAGAAATAGAAAAACAAATAACATAGATGATTTTTTTATGGGGTTCACCAAATGGCTACATCTTTAGGTCCACTCTATGAGTGTTCTGAACTTATTAAAATTATTTGAGATTAATTAAAAAAATCTCTCTGAGTAAATAATTTATTTTTGTATCATATATCTATCTATGCAACAAACTAAACCTCATAGAGGTTTTGCTACCTCTGTATCTAGATATCTTTGTCTATAATTTTCTCTGTGCAAATCCACTACTTCTCTGCCAAAATCCTTTTTTTTTTTGTAAAACCACCTACATATATTTATAATTATCAATGCTAATTGGCATTGATCAGATAGTAATAAATTTCCCTATAAGGGTATTAACAATTTACCCACATTAGGATTTTTCCCATTTTGATAGCATGGCATTCGCTCTCTAGGATTTCCTGCTACATGTATTCATTTTTGCTCTGCAATTGATCAAAAAAAAAATCCAAAAATAGATTTCAACATAATTGGAAGGCTATGAATTGATCTAGGTGTGGATAATGGCATATGATTAGTGCGAAATCTGATCCATCCCATCATAAATAAAAATCCATTGAATAATTAAACTTTTCCACATATTAATAGATAATTTGTTTAATAATATTTTCCAGATATAAACCCTTTGTTGTCAATATTTTTGCATACAATACCTGTCAAGAATCTTCAAGAATATTTAAAGAATACATTGCCATGCCAATATGACAACTACGTGTATTTCAAGATCAAGATTGGTGCTAGAGAAGTAATCAATGACAATGTTGTAACAACAACAACAACAAAAATAAATGTAACAAAAATGTGTTGCATAAAGTTCAATACTATATGCATTTCTTTAAAAATATTACCATGCTTAGCTAAAGTGCATGCCAAGACTTCTACTCCAAGACTCTAATCCTACAATGTTAGAACAATAACATGTGTCTTTTTTGTGTTTTATTTGGGAAGTTGGCACCAAGATCAAGAACAAGATTTGCACTTATTGGTAAATCAAGACTTGAGTTCAGTTAAACATGGAATGCTTTGTGGAAATTACCATGCCATAATAATATGGAAACATGAAATTTTTTAATAAATATTTATGCATGGATTTTTAATAATAAATTCTTTATGGAGTGGTATGGTTTTTTTTTTACTTTAAGGAAATAAAAGATATAGCTAAAAATCTTAATAAAAATATATTCATAAGTAAATAATAAATATATTAAAATATATCTTATTGGTAGTAATTTTTTAAAATTAATTATAAACATTGTGGGTGGAGGTGTGGAATTATTGGCCAAATAATGCCACACCTACATTCAAAAAATTAATTAAAATTTATAGCATTGCAAATAATTGATCACAATCTTTAGTTGGAAATCCTCTGGATCAAATTTGCAATGGCCAAGAATAGCAAGTAGTTTGCATGTTAGAGGTAATATAAAACTTGAAATACATGTAGGAAGTATGAGTGGAAGAATATGAGGCATAAATAATAGTATCACTTTGAGAAGGTAGTGTTAGGGAGAGAAAATGAATAAATGACATATTAAGAACTTTGTCCTTACTTGTGGAGAATGAATGTAATTTGATATTTGATCAATACATGAATATAAAATAAGTTTATTTGTTATTGTCTAAAAATATCGAGTCCCCATTATAGGTAAGCATTATTATTGTTATCCTTCTCTGTTGACATATTGTATGATCTTAATTCCTTTGGAGTTCATGAGTTTCTATGCACAATGTGTAAGAAAGTAGAAGTAACTCTGCTAACACACAACCAGAGTGGAGGTTGTTAAGGCTTATTTAGATAGATCAAAATGTAAATAAGTGTCTAGTAGCTTATAATAAATATTGTGGTTCTCATATCTCTATTAAGATAATATTTAAGTTAGTAGTCTATAGGTTCAAAGTGGTGAAATCCAAGTTTCAATACTTTGTCTTTAGGTATAGTTAGAAAGAGGAGAACATAGTTTAAAGTGTCATTATAAATGATTGTAACATAAGTAAGGTATAAATGAGATATATTAAATTAATGTAAACACATTAAAAATATCAATACTATTGATAAAATGCAAAAGACATGGGAAGACTATATATAGTCCAATTAGTAACAATTTTGAGTTTGCATAGTCATAACGAAAAACCATATAAAGTCTTGGAAATAGAGTTGAGGATTTAAGATATTATGAATGTTGTGGGATATTATTTTTACATGTGTTTTATTATTTTAATTTCTCTAAAATTAAGGAAAAGGGTCTTAAGGGTTTATTTTATCCTATTTGTTAACATAGTCATGTTGGAGGGGTACAAAATTTTGTAAAATTACATGTTGGGAGTGTTTTAGTATCGAGAAAGGAAAAGTAATAGTTTGAGAAGATGTGTGGGGTTAGGGTAAATCCATTTAAATCCTTATAAGTTTTTATAAGGGTCAAAATATCATTCTATCTCATTTATTATCTTCTTAGGTAGGTGCAAGATAAACAACATAAATTAGGGTTTGAAAATGTAAAATGAGATAATGTGTGATTTAACCAATGAAAATTCATTAAAACTTATGGGTAAGTGTAATTATATATGAGGAAGAGGATTTTTAAGGTTTAAATTCAATTTGATTCCATATTATATGGTTTCACAGTCAATAGCCTTGAATTAGGCCTAAGAGACCTAATTAGTCTTGAGGGGTGTTGAGTTAGGTGTTCTCTAAAGAGAGTTAAATTATGAAAGTTTGTGTGAAGATATGTGATGTAAAATGGTATCTAAATTTGGGTTTGATTTGGTTTGATTGGGAGCTTTGTAGTTTACTCAGAATATAGAGGTTTGCCTAAAAAAAGGGCTAGTAGAAGGAAGGTGTCAAAGAGGAAAGAAGAGTTAAGTGAAGAGTTAAATCTTGGGGGTTGTGTGAAATGGTTGGATATATGAATTAGATGTAATTGAGTAGGTATATGTTCTTATGATTATTTTGGAAGTAAAAAATTGAAGTAACATGCAGACCTATGAAAAACATAAGAATATTATCAAGAACAAAGCAAGGATAAAGAGAGAGAACTTGAAAATAAAGTATGAACTGAGGAGGTTGATGTTAAAAGGAATATTGCAGAGGTAGTTGAATATTAAAATTAATTCAAGTAGAGAAGGAGGATTAAGTGAATACAAGGAGGCTTAAGAGCCATTGAGTAGGTAAGAGTGAATAAGAAATACCTAGTAAGTGCAAAGTGATCAAAGAGATGAAGAGGTTGAAGATAGAAGACAAAGAAGGACAATAAAATATTATATCTAGGTATTTGGAGGAGGTAAGTGTGTGTTTCCATCCATATCAAGGAAGCTTGTTAGAACCTCTACATCAAGATCATTGATAGATAAATTTATCTTAAACTTACAAGGCAAATATACATAGACTAAATGTACATAGATCATAAGATTAACTCAAAATTTTACCTTATTATAAGTAAAAGGTGTCATAATAATAGAGATAGATGTAATAGTGGATGTGCCACTAGATGGATCCAAAAATGTAAACAATGGCTACGTCAAATCAAATTCTAGAAATGTCGACTATGATATTGAAAGCACCATCACATCCAGGGACATAAAAAATGACATATATATTATTCAATTTTTATTTAAATTAATTTTTATCTAAATTAAATTTTTAAGTATAATTTAAATTTAAGATGAAATTTATATAAAATATACCTACATATGTGTAGCGGTTGATGTCTGCACACCAAATGTGCATGAAAAAAACTCATCACTCACAAGTAGATTATCCAATTCCTCTCAACCACCAACATCATTGTCATCAAAAGGTCCAATGCATATATATCCAAAAGAACTGTAAGGGTGGGGTTAGGTATGCACACTAGGTGGCTTATATCTAGTATTGGTCTATGAGAGCCTACACGTATGCCAAATGATTGTATTAGTGAGTAAACTAAGTGCATACTGTTAGGTTGTGGAGCTAAAAGCTTCAACCCTTTGCAAACTAAGGAACAGAAGGTTGTTGAGATCCAGGAGCACCAACATCGGCATCAAGACTGACGTCGGTCGAGACCAGTGCAGAAGGCCACCGGCGACGACAGGAAGTTGGCCGATGTCGGCAGAACCAGACTAGCAGGGACCGACGTCGGTCGCCTGTGTGTTCCAGAACTGCTCGTTTCATGGACAGTTAGTTAAGTGAACGAAGAGTTTGCATGTTAAGACCAGCCAGAGTCTTGGGCTACGAGGATAATTATCTAAATTAAGAGTCTAAGTTATTGTTTAAGTCAGGGATCTATTTATAGACCCATTGGCATGTATTGTTTAAGTATGAGATAGAAAGGAAGAGTTCCTTCTAGTTGTAAGATCATTGAGTTGCAGGTTGTTGCAAGCTCATTGGGGATCTACATGTAAGTTTGGTCTTTGAATTGCAGGTTGCAGGGTCATGGGAGATCAGCTTGAAGTGCTATAGAGTGCTTGGTGTACCGGCAGGGTTATTACTGACTGGTTGGTGAAGTGAACACCAATTCTGTGTGTGAGTTGGTTGTTGGGACCATTTTTTTTGTGTAGGAGAGTGTGTGTGAGAAGAATTACTGTACACTTGAGGCGTGGGAAACCTCTGTAAGGTGGAAGAGTGTGGCGGCTCTTTGTTGTATTCTTTTCTGTAAAGTGTTAATACAAGATAGTGTATTGTCTCTCATATTCTGTGCTATTGGTGAATTCTAGTTACTTGTGTTTCTGGTTATTTCTGCATATTCAATTGCTTATATTTGGTAATCATACTGTGCTTTTTCTGAGGAGCAAGATCCTAATAGGTGGAATTAGAACAGGTGTGTTTGTTCTTGGATTCCCACCACCCCTAACAAGTGGTATCAGAGCTTTTGGTTGGGATACTAATAGATTGGTTTAGATCTGGGTAGTGTGTTTTGATTACAGGTTACTCACAGGGTTTCTGTTTGAGTGGGAGCTGAGCAATGGTAGAAAATAGTCAGCTACGAATGGAAAAGTTTAATGGCAAGAACTACCAATTATGGAGGATGCAGATTGAGGACTATCTGTATCAGAAAGATTTGTACTTACCGTTGGGTGGGGTTGCTAGCAAACCCTTGGATATGAAAGATGAAGAATGGGAGGTTCTTGATCGGAAGGCTCTGGGATCTATTAGATTGAGTCTTGAATCATCTGTGATTTCCAGCTTATCACAGTGTAAGACAATGGTGGAGTTGATGAAATCTTTGGCAAATTTGTATGAAAAACCCTCAGCATCTAATAAGGTATTTCTTATGAAGCGTTTATTTAATTTGCAAATGTTGGAAGGTGGATCTGTTCATAGCCATCTTAGTGATTTCCATGGTTTGGTAAACCAGTTAAGTTCAATCAATATTGTATTTGATGATGAAATTAGAGCTCTCTTAATCTTGTGTTCATTACCTGAAAGTTGGGAAGGTTTGGTAATGGCAGTTTCTAATACTATGTCTCCTTCAAAAGTCTTAAAAGTGGATGATGTTGTGAGTGTGATCTTGAATGAAGAGATACGCAGGAAAAGCATAGGTGAATCATCTGGAGATGCTTTGAGTGTTGAAGGAAGAGGAAGGCCAAGAGAGAAGATAGAGCGTGGGAGATCAAGGTCGAAGACAGGCAGAAGATCCAAGTCCAGGTAAGGCAGAATAACCTGCTGGAAATGTGGAAAGCAAGGGCACTTAAAGAGAGATTGCAGATCAGGTGAAGATCAGCATGAAGGACATGGAGAAGAAGCAGATGTTGTGGACTACGTTGCACAGGATGCTCTGGTATGTTCTTTGGATAAAGTAGAATCTTGAGTTTTAGATTTTGGTGCCTCTTTTCATGCATCCCCACATAGGGAATTTTTTCATGAGTATGTCCAGGGAGACTTTGGAGAAATTTGTGTAGGGGATGGTAAGCCTTGTCAGATTGTTGGCAAAGGAAAAGTGAAGCTGAAATTGCAGACATGTGACACATGGGTGTTAAAGGAGGTCATGCATGTCCCAGTTCTGAAGCGGAATTTGATTTCTGTTAGAAGTTTGGGTGATGAGGGTTGCACAGTAACTCTCATAGCGGACTCTTGGAAGGTTGCCAAGGGTACACTTGTTGTAGCTAGAGGTAAGAAAGTAGGTACGCTTTATCTATCTACTTGTTTTACTGATTCTCTTTCTGGGTTATCTACTTCAGCTGTAGATTTGGAGATGTGGCTTAATAGGCTTGGTCACATAGATAAGAAGGAGATGTTGGTTCTTGAGTCAAAGAGTATGCTTTCGGATTTGGAAGGCATGGATCGTGGTTTCTGTATGCAGAAGAAGAAGGTGACGTTTCTTGAGGAATCCGATGTTAGTGACAAGAACATGAAAGCCTTGGTTTTCAAGGAGAAAGTGACGAATAGAGTTCAGCACAAGATGCAGAGGAATTCTGAGCAGAGCAAGGGAGATTTGGACAAGGGTTTGATCCAAAAAGAGCTCGCGGGAAAAAGTCAGGTCTCACTAGAAAAACATAGAGACTGACATCGGCAGGAAAACCAGCGTCGGTGTCCAGACAGGGACCGATGTCGGCTATGTGCAGCCCAACGTCGGTGACTCGGGGCAGATAGAGACCGGCGTTGGCCAGGGGAAACCGACATCGGCGAGGTGGCAGTCGCAGGGAACTGACATCGGTCGGCTGTAGACTGAGATGTGACCGGCATCGGTCACTGAGACAAATTTTAGGTGGACAGCCAGCTGTCATGGAGTCTCAAGTGCCCATATGGAGGACTGAAGGTGTAAGTAAGTTCTTAAATTAGTCATTTCCCTTCTTTACACTACTTGTTGCTCACTTATGGCATAGGACCAGGAAGTTGTTAAAGAAGCAGAACAGGTAGATCTAGGAAACAGTGGGAGCTTGGCATGGATGAGGATGTGATTCCTTGGAGGAGAACCAAACAGGTGTTTTGGGTAGAGTTGCCAGCTGGAAGTAAGCATTGAGAGACGAATGGATGTTCAGGATGAAGAAGAGCGGAAATGGATATGTGAGATGGAAGATCAGGGTATATGATCTTGTATTAGCTGCAGGGCAATGAAGGTTTAATCATTGTGTTTCTCTTTACCAGGTTGGATAATATTAGCTACATTATCCCATTTCTGTATGATGTGCTTGTTGCAGGGTTGCATATACAGGTATTGCTGAACTATAGGTAAAGCTAGTTCAGGTGTGTGTCATGGAGAATCTGGGAGTAGCAAGATTCTTTGGCATGAGTGTGTTCTAGAGACATGGAGGTCTTGTTGACTTTATTTTAGGATGATTATGTGAGACCGGTTAGCACGCCGATGGTTAGACAGTTCACAGAACAGGTGTCTTGATTCACATAATGAGGTTGGGTGCATGGTATGTACTAAACCTGAGTTTTCCCAAGCAGTGGGAGTTGTCACAAGTTTGGAGTCAATCCGGGGAAGTAATATTGAAGGGCAGTTCAGTTGGACCAGCAGCAGGTGCACATGCTATGCAGGGTCAAGTTCTTTTTTCTACATGGTTGTAGGTGCGGATGTGGCAGGTAATTTGGATGACAGGTTTTGCACTACAGGATTTGTGGTGGTTGGTCTTCAAGAGTGATCTTGAGGAGGGATACAAAGCCAAGGGAACAAACTAGATTGAGTACAGGTACAGGTACAGGTTGCAGCTATTTATCTCCAAGTGGGAGATTGTTAGGTTGTGGAGCTAAAAGCTTCAACCCTTTGCAAACTAAGGAACAGAAGGTTGTTGAGATCCAGGAGCACCGGCATTGGCATCAAGACTGACGTTGGTCGAGACCAGTGCAAAAGGCCACCGGTGACGGTAGGAAGTCGGCCGATGTCGGCAGAACCAGACTAGCAGGGACCGACGTCAGTCGCCTGTGTGTTCCAGAACTGCTCGTTTCACAGACAGTTAGTTAAGTGAACGAAGAGTTTGCATGTTAAGACCAGCCAGAGTCTTGGGCTACGAGGATAATTGTCTAAATTAAGAGTCTAAGTTATTGTTTAAGTCAGGGATCTATTTATAGACCCATTGGCATGTATTGTTTAAGTATGAGATAGAAAGGAAGAGTTCCTTCTAGTTGTAAGATCATTGAGTTGCAGGTTGTTGCAAGCTCATTGGGGATTTACATGTAAGTTTGGTCTTTGAATTGCAGGTTGCAGGTTCATGGGAGATCAGCTTGAAGTGCTATAGAGTGCTTGGTGTACCGACAGGGTTATTATTGACTGGTTGGTGAGGTGAACACTAATTTTGTGTGTGAGTTGGTTGTTGGGACCATTTTTTTTGTGTAGGAGAGTGTGTGTGAGAAGAATTACTATACACTTGAGGCGTGGGAAACCTCTGTAAGGTGGAAGAGTGTGGCGGCTCTTTGTTGTATTCTTTTCTGTAAAGTGTTAATACAAGATAGTGTATTGTCTCTCATATTCTGTGCTATTGGTGAATTCTAGTTACTTGTGTTTCTGGTTATTTTCGCATATTCAATTGCTTATATTTGGTAATCATACTGTGCTCTTTCTGAGGAGCAAGATCCTAACAGGTGGAATTAGAACAGGTGTGTTTGTTCTTGGATTCCCACCACCCCTAACACATACAGAGTGTCAATATTCATGACCTATTGAACTATAAAGGGGACCTTGGGCTCAAGTGTCTTTTGGATATGGATCCTTGTTGGATGATTAGGTGCATGATGTGCACTAATTTGATCATGTGTAGAGCCTTTTCCTTAACCCTAAAAATCACTATAATCAAAATTGTTTAGAGTTTCATTGAGGACAAAATCACACTAGAGTTTATTAAAAAAATATAATGGAACCTCATATTTTTTACATGGTGGATAATTAAACACCATCCACCATCAGTCCCAAAAATTGGTTGTGATTAAATTATGTTGGAAGTGATGGATTGGAAAATGTTTAGCAGTTATTTGAAATGGTTTATTAGTAGTTGGGTCAATGAATAAAGAAAAAATAGATTATTTTTATATGTCTTTATTATTAACCTCAAGTGCTAAAACTTTATCAACACAATAAGCCCTACAATTATCCCAATATGAATCACATCTGTTAATTTGACTCATTATAGAGTCAATTTGACTTAATAATATCTCTAGGGAATTGGCTAGATAGGTGCGAAGGGTGCTGGGTGAAGTAGGACCCCTCATTCTCCCAATTAATTCTTCAATTCAATTTTATTTCCCATAATGTGGTCAACTAGACTCTCTTGATTTCCTGGGGTTTTTTTTGCAATTGTAGGAGGGCTAGGTGGAGGTTTAGGAGGAGGAACAAGAGGGTTATATGGAGGGTTAAGTTGAGGGTTAGGAGGAGAAACAAGAGGGTTATATGGAGGGTTAGGTAGAATAATATGAGGGTTATCAAGATAGGATGTTAAAAATAAATAAATTACCAACTAAACAATGAAAACAACAAAAAAATACTAAAATTTAGGGTTAACAAGTGTAATTTTTAGCACTTACCTCTTCTATGTGGTGGTATTGTTGATTAATAGCTTCTTAGGATGAATTATGGAAATTTTTAGCCTCTCTCACTTAAAATGTGATTGTGGAATGGAAGCTCATAGGAAACAAAAAAATATCAAATACAAAATGCAGAATTTTCCATTTAGGTTCTAGTTTTTTTTGTTACACAGGTAACATGATCACGTTATTAATGTGATCATGTTATTAAAAATAATAATAAAATGATCATGTTATTGTTTTAAATAATACTATCATGTTATTATTTTAAATAACATGACCAACTTTATGGATCGATAATTATCGAGCCATAATTTAAATAACGTGATCGCATTAATTAAATAATATAATCACGTTACTAAAAATGTCCATGGAATTATCCCCCAACTTCATGCAGTTTCTCAAATTTAAGTATTTTATGTTGAAGCAATAGAGTATGTATTAAGCATACTTGGATTGATTGAAAAACATTCCATTCTCATACTATAGAATCTAAAGACAAAGGAAAAATTGTAATAAGCCAAAGTCATTCATTTCAAATTAATTCATTAATTGGGTTTTAAAATTATTAATATTCTTACTATAACTTATTTTAATTATTAATGCATTGGCATAGAGGACAAAAATTAAGAGTTTCCAATATTCTTTATTTTGTAGAATGTGGGGTTGGAGGGACTCATTGGAAACTAGAGTTGAGTAGTAACATGTTGATATTTTGTACTAAACTTGAGAATATTTTTTAAATCCATAAAAATAATTTATAATTATACACATATAGATATAGTTCTTGTTAGTAAAATACCCTATTGGTTGGGAACTGTATATTTCTTATTGTAAGCCTCCATGCAAAAGGTACTTTTCACACACATTTCATGGACTTCCCATCACTATGTTACCTTCAAGGAGAGTACTAGCCTTATGGAATTCACATTGTCAAATAAATAAATTTTTTCATGTAAATAATAACTCCTACCCATGAAAAACCTTATTTAATAACCCTAGCTTTGTTTTCGTGAATGGACCCTTATGATACATACTTAGAAAAGTACACCCACATGCACCTCACTATTTTTTTCCATTTAGAAGCAAAACCATGTCCCATTTTATTATTTTTAATATAAATATGTTATTCCACAATAGTTTCCTTAAATTTAGGATTATAATCCCATGGTAAGTTTTTAAATCTTGACTCACTACAATCTTTGCCAGGTGTGAAAAAACTAGACTGATGTTTTGATCTAGTCCTATGTGGATCTTTATGATTATGTATCCATGAAATAGACTATTTTAAAATATTTTAGACTCATAATGGTTGAGTTTTTGATGGTTTTTTGGCTTTAGCTTAAAAATATTGTGGCATTAGTGGTGGAACTATATGTTCTACTAGTAGTGGAGGAGTTGGTTGTCCCCTTTGTGATTCATCATCTGAACTATAGTGAATCTTAGAATGGAATTCATATGAAATACCTTGTTCTTCATTAGAAAGATCATAATTTGTACCTCCCTTAAAAAAATGAGGAGGAGAATAATTTGAATCATAATCTTTGTATTGTTCATCAAACAACATCTCCCACTGGTGAATAATTTTAGTGGCGACTAGAAAAAGAAGAATATATGCCTTCATATCTTCACAAGAGATAAAATAATACAATAAGGGCCATTAGTTTTCATTTATTTTTACATGTCATCTAATATATTCACCCACATATTAAATAAAAATATATTTAAGTCAAAAACATTAGGCTTGACACTAGACCATTTTTATTCAAGAGTCATGTCTTGTACTACTCAGTGGGGAGTGTATTTTTTTTTAAAATTTCATTACATCTACTAAAATTGAGGAATGTCTTTAGTCTAAACCATAAAATTGGCCATTTCCCAAAGTGTGTAAATTTTTAATTCAACTACAACATTCTTTTAATGGGTGTAGGGAACAATATGCTAAATTTGAATGCCAACTTATTCATATAAGTTGGTCATCTAATTGTTGAAAACATATCCTCCATTATCTATTATGAGACATTTAATTTTATTTCTAATGGGTTTCAACTATGGATTTGAAAAATTATAAGTGTTCAAATGAATCACTTTTATTTTTTTACATAGTAAACCCATGTTGTGCAAGATAAATCATCAATGAATGTAAGCATATATTTATGTTTATTGAAAATAAACTTGAAGGACTAATATGAGATGGTAACCAATTTTAATGTATCACTAGATATCCAATATTTTCCTTTTATAAATGGATTCACATGTTATTTTCCAAGTTATCAACATGAATAAAATCCATCTTTGAAAGAATTGTTTGGCAAACTAAGAACTATGTTGTGCTTATATGAGGTCTTATAATAAGGTATATTTTAGGTGATAAAAAATAATCATGCCAAATTTTAATCAAGTCAAATTTTCATATGTAATCATGACATGTGAATTTTGAGTGAACACAAAGTTGAATTTTTTTACAAACTAGCATGGTATTAAATCTTAACAGTGGCTACAATACTAGATTGGCCTTTTGTATTTATAATTATAAGACTGATAGATATAAAATCAATAATTTATCCTTTACCTAAAAGTGTGTTTTATCAGATTGAAAGTATGCTTGTAAAAAAAATTAGAATGTAATTTTTTTTTTAATATGCCAGCATCCATCTCAATAAACCCTTCATCCTCAATAACTAGAGAACTAGAGTATCCCACAAAATTTCAATAATGATTTTTTTAAAGAGTGTGAAATAGTGAGATCTTATGAAATATATAGTGAGAGGCTCCTAAATCCAAAATAATTTTAGAAAATGTGACCTATTAATTTTTGAAAAAAGTGTTGATCCTATCTTGGAGGAAGGGAGCACCATATTTATCATCTTTTATTCTAAGTATTCCATTTTTTTTTAAAATAATGATGTTTAACATGGTTTGGTTTTACTGATTAGATGTGGGTGAGTTGGTAAAGTGACTTGGTTTTGACAAGCACCACCCAGGTTCAAATCTTAGATGGTATTGGAGGTCGATTGTGGTTGATCATTGGAATTTGGATAGTTTTGGCCATTGATGGTACTCTTGAGCCAGTTATGGTTATTTTTTGGTATTTTTAGGTTAGTTTTGGCCATTATTGGTAATTTTGGTACTTGCATACTTGGGGATCTAGGCCCTCGATTGTGTCCTAGACTGATTGGAGCTCTAGTCAAAATCATATAAGGGTAAAGATCCCACCAAAATCAAATCTATATAAAAAACATGATCTGGTTTACTAAAAAAAGGTACAATAATCTTTGTCAAAATTTTCATTCCATTTGATTTTGCATTTGTCTTGATAGGGGTGAAGCGTTATTATGAGTTCATTTATATCACTTATACTTAGGATTTTTTTTAATTTTCTTTCGATATGGCCCTTGACTTTGCTAGAGTCAGGCCATGACATAATAAATTAGTCTCATTAACAACTAAACTTCCTGTTTCTTAGTATCTATAGGTTGGATGTCACCAATGAAAATCAAAATTTCCTTTTTTTTGAAGCTTTTCACAAAACTTATCAAAATTTGATGCCACATATGCACTCTCAAAGAATATTTTTGTGTGTAATGATTTGAGACAAATAATGAGTAAGAATTCCATTATTTTGAGATAAAATCATAACAAGTTGGTCATTGGTCGTGGTTATAATTGTCTCAACAAGAAGTGTCAAAAACTTGAATTGAGTGATTATATCCTCAATCTGAGCATTGTTTTCTAGACTAATATAGCCAAAATCATTTTCTAATTGACATGATCATATCTTGATATGATTTAATAAAAAAGGCTATTGAAAATGTGTGCATGTTTTAAAAATGTAACCAAGATTGCCTTATAATTATAAGGTTGCGTATGTCATATATGTAGCTTGTCTAATATACAAATCCTAGGCATTAATAGTGGATAGTCCTAAAGGGCATTGACTATAAAGAGTTACACCATACTCATAATCACACTATCATGTCTCTAAGGTATCTAAAATGTAACTTTATAGGGCTAACCATTTACTAGTACACTATAAAATCAAATAATTGATTGATTCCTATTGGAAATAAACAAAAAAATTCCTTGGCACTTCTAATATACCATGAGGCATTTACATGATAAAGCTCGTATATACATAGTTTTAGGCTTGGGTATTGGAAAAATTTCCTAATTTCACCAATAAAAATGAGTCTCATTTTCCAATAATGACATATTTGTAATTCATACTCCGATATTGCTAATTTTGAATCCTCAAGGTTGTACAATGGCTACATCTATTTTTATAGCTGTCATGAAACCATTTTCAATGGTGCCAAATCAACACTACCTTGAGTATATGTATGTATTTACATATTATAAATTAATATAGGACTGGTAGTTATAAATTTATTCGCATATATGGATTATATTTTGGGTTGAATAATATTATTTATGTACACACTTTTCCTACATGCATGTTATGCATGATTTTGACTTACAGTTCTACTATTGGATATGTAAATTTATACTTCAATTGGAGAATGAGACATCATGTCTCCAAGCCTATATATTTTTGTATCCTCCCAATCCTAAAGGGAGGATAATTTTGGTTATTAAGATTAATAGAAAATTCTAAAGATTGTTCTGCAATTGATCTTGATGTGCAAATCTCGTTCTTCTCTAAATTTATGAGTTTGTTAAGAGGTTATATCAATATGGTATCTTAGTCTTTTGGATATCCATGAATTTTATTTTGATATAGTTATTCATATTGTGAAGTAGCTAATCTAAATGCTTTTGTGTAAGGATCATAATCTTTCTTTGTAGATGTTCAATTCTAATTTTAGAAACATAACAAGATTTGATTATATATACTAAAGTTCACTATATCATTATTCCCTTGGAATCCTAATAGTGTTCAACTATTTGTGTGATAATAATAAATTTCAACAAGCATTGGTTCTTGACTATTTTTCCAACCTCTATTTCAAGATCTAGGTTAAAAGGGTTTCATCTTGTTTGTTTCACAAACCTTCTTCTTTGCTCTACCCTTCTTTCCTATTGAGTTTATTTTAATATTACCCACTTTAGTTTAGAATCATCACCAATCCACCCATCTCAAGTAGGTCTAGAATCATGCCATATCCAAACCATCTAAGGTAAAAAATTGCTTCACTCACCACTATTCCATGATCAAGTTGTTTATAAACTCCAATACCTTTGAACTTGTGCCTTGGAGTGAATATTCCTTCACCAATCCTAAAATGTTAGAGGATTCATCATAAGGTTCCATATTTGCATAAAACCCACATCAACACATACAAGGTGGGAGAATTACATGTGGATTGATTTTCCTCCTTGGAGTATTAGATACGTAAGCACCGTTCAATCATCAGACAAGGGTGATTGGGGTCAAATAAACCCACTAAACTTCATCCAATTTTATAGATTTTCATCCCTCAAAAGCACCTTAAATTCTTCAAGGCAAAAGAGATTAATTTATAGATCCACGTGCATCATCAATGTTTGGGATTGCAAACATATGGAAAACAAAGATAATTTCAAGTGGTTTTATAGTCAATGTGCCCTATTTTCATGCAAGTTAGTACTGATCAACAAGTAAGTATGGATCAATGATATTGATCCAATTCTACGAAATTGGCCTAATGTAGAAAATGAATTAGTTTTAGAATTGAATGAACCACATGTTTACTTATCCCTAATTTTTAATTTCATAATATAGTTGTATTTAAACCATCAACTAGGAAAGATAAGTATCATGATCTCTTTAGTATTTCTATATTTAACATACATCCTTATAAAATTAAAAGAATCAATCTCAATATTTTTACATTCATATATATGATTGAATTCCACATATATTGATTTTAATTACATTTAAAAGTTATATCTTAATTGGATTAATCTCACCATTAATAAAAATTAGGGTAAAACATATAGCTTCATTTAGAGAAACAATTTTTTCGCTTGATATCTTGTCTAATACAAAATTTTCAACTTTTTTGATCGTTATTGAATAGTTTTATCTATCAATACATTCAAAATAGTTGAATTTGATAGACATAATCTAAATAAAATCTTTCCCTTCCTATATATATTTTCCCAATATTATATCTTCATACCTATAGGTTGCATTCCTAATTTAACAACTGATTGATCTTTGTCCATAAGTAAATATTTTATTTAAATCTTACACAACTCAAAATGTTGATCATTGATTTTTTCAATCTCTATAATTTTTATTCTTGTGATTTTCCTTTTAATTAATATTCTCACATGTAGAGATCCCACTTGAAGAAATATTTTATTATGAGTAAAATAAACCCTAACTCTCATACAAATCCAACACTACCTCTAATACTTGGAAACAAATAGAAATCAACCAATAAACTAATACAAGATAATAAATACTAAAATAATATTTTATCCAAAATAAAATAGAAAAAATGGTATACATACAAGACTTCACAATACACAAGATTTCACAAGGGAATAAACTTACAGGAAACAAAATCAAAATGATAACCTTATTCGTTATTGTATTAACTCAAGGGTAAAAACATAATAGTATGTCCCACTTTTTGGCATTAGGAGGTCACATATACTTCCAATATCCCATAAAAATATCTTAAGTTTTGGTCATTGATATTAATGAAACATATTTGTTTTAGATTATATATATATATATATATATATATATATATAGTGCATATACATTTTTCCTAATATAATTAAAATAATTAAGTATTTTTAAGGATTTATTTTTAAATTATTTTTTGTCTACCTAGAGTGAGACAATAATATTCTTTGACCTTAAACCAATTTATAGTATAATAATGTACTTTAAAGTTCTATTTTAGCCTAATGCATATGTGAGTATTTTTAGGCATGTAAATAAGAAATTGTCAAAGTGATATTACAAAACCATAGGTACTAAAACAAAGTCATATATAAAAAATCAACTAAAACCATCAAAAAACACCATCATAAGGTCCCAAAAATATTCAGGGTGCTACTTTGATCCTGTCTATGGGATACTTGCCCCTGAACCCCTTCCTAGGGGCCCCACCCCTAGACCCCTGGATGAATAGATTCTAACTCAAGGATATCACCCAATGTTTTTAGGGAGGAGGTCTTCCCAATCTGCATGTATAGTATATATCTATGTAAATCATGAAAAATATACAACACATTTCCAACTGTGAATATAGATATGGATTATTTAGGACTATAGTAACATGTGTGTGAAATTTGGATTTTTAACTCCACAAAAAAACTAGTGGGTACAATGTTCATGTCTTACAACCATTCATGTCCATTGTTAATGTCCTAGCATTATGGTTCATGTCCTACCACAAACATTCATTTATACGATCAATTTTAGAATATAAATATTCGTATGTTGTTTCACATCCAGATATCATACATGCATCTACCTACGTTTCTCTAATTTGATGAATAAAAATTCATAGATTTTCATTGATTCCTTCTTATTTAATTATATTTATATTAACTCACAAAAAAAGTAAAGTTATGGGTCAAAAAACTAGAAAAGAGTTACATTACTTATCTACATGCTATAAATAGGCCTCATGTAGTTTTATGTAGTGTAAGTAGAATCTCAAGTAAGGGTTTATACCTTCATATCACTTTTTTTTAATATGCAACTACATGAAAATTTGATTAAACTCTCTTTTGGTACAATTTGGTGATGTTATAAGAATTTAATAAGATGTATAAATAATGTCAGTTCAATGTGGAAGATCCATTGCAAGCGATGGTGATGTCCCCCTAATAAATATTGAAAAAATGGGCTTGAGAGTCTATATTTATAAGAGGATTGAATGAGAATTCCAAATAGTAAAATGACTAAGGGTACATTTATATAAATGGACTCCTATGATGCACACACACACATGGATCAACACTAAAAAATGTAATATTGCAATAATATTGACATAAGAGACCCATAATTCAAGGAAAAAAATCATACGCACTAAGACATAGAAAAATACACTTGAATAGTATTTTAGACACTCTAGGAGCCTTTAGGGTCTTATGAATATAGATGAATAATCAATCTATAGGTTATTTGACAGTATGCATAAATTGGATAAGTTTTCAAGGGATAAATGTGCATATAAATTTAAGATATGAGGTCAGCCTATGTCATGGGCTAATAATACTAGGCCCAACATATGGGGAAGATGTACCTAAAAAATCCAAACTTATGCACATTGACCAAAAAATAGCCAAATGTGTGCACATGGACCAAGTTTGATAAAATAGGGAAAAGAAATCATGTTCAAGGTTTTTGTACCAAAATTAAGTGTTTACAATTAATTAGATTTATCATATAAAAATTTGGTTTTCCATAATCATGATGTCTAATCATAAGGGAACCAACACAAAATACATCCATTTGACTTATATATTCATTTGGACCTATAGGGATTTAAATTATTTTTCATAGCCATTAATCAATGGTATCCTAACTTTGAGAATAATCATAATCGTAATACCTTTTTATATACCTAAATTTGGGTTGAGATTCTTTGGGAACATCAACTTTGACATATTTTGACAATGTGCATACATTTGACTCTTGTGCACACTTTCCATCTATCTTCCTATTGACATATTGTCTTGGTTAACTTTATTTACTAGATATACCTATTCATGACTAGTTAAGTCTATACAAGAACATCTAAAAATATGAGATAGGCCTTCTCCATATCACACATCACTTATTTACATTTATAAGATAGTATTGGTAATAAGTAGAACATGTTGGTTACCTTAGGGGTCTTCCTCTACTAGAAGTGTCCAGACACACTAGACATCTATTTTTAAAATTGGGAAGTCTCCATTAGATCTTCCTAGACATGTTTCATGGATTATTCATAGTAGGAAGTAATGAAAAGTCATTATAAGATAGTACTGGTAATAACTAGACCATGTTGGTTACCTTAGGGGTCTTCCTCTACTAGAAGTGTCCAGACACACTAAACATCTATTTTTAAAAGTGGGAAGTCTCCATTAGATCTTCCTAGACATGTTTCATGGATTATTCATAGTAGGAAGTAATGAACAGTCAACTATAAATATAAGTCACTCTTGAGGTTATACTCACTTAAAAATTACTTGGCCACTACCTTGATAATTACTTGGAAAACATGCATAATCTATTATCAATCCCTTGAGATATTATAAATAAAACATAGACATCTAAAAACCCATCAAAGGAGTAGTTGATCATTCTATAGAGAAAATTTTGAATACATAAAGTCAAATTTGCATGATGCAAAGTGTTGAAGTTTAGAAACATTACATTAGATTATGTATTGTTCATGATGTTTTGCGCGCGCACGCGCACGCGCACACACACACACACACACACACACACACACACACACACACACACACACACACACACACACACACACACACACACACACACACACACACACACACACACACACACACACACACACACACACACACACACACACACACACACACACACACACACACACACACACACAAGTGGGTTAAATAGGTGAAATTTGATCCCTATTTGAAGTATTAGAACATAGGTGAAGATCATAAATTTAGTGGGGAGTGTCTATGGTTGTCCAATCTAAAATACTAACTCCTTTTGAGGGAAAATATTGTGGTCAAAATAATTAATAGGGTTTGGGTAGAAAGATAAGTAAAATAAACATTATTATATAGGAGGGAAGGAATTCACACACAGATGAAACATTTTTAGGCACAAACACAAGTGTCTTAGGAGTTACAGACTTGCACATAACATAGGGACACTATGGGTAAACCCTAGATGGTGTTAGCTAGCATAGAGGTCAGAGTTTGTCAAAAAAAATCTAGAGAGGTATTCAACCTCTATTTTAGGGATGAATAGTTGATAAAACATCCACAAAACATTTTCAGGTATGGAGACATCTTCTATGCACGATGGACAACTAGAAAAACTAATTACATTACTCCCTTCTTTCTATGTCAATTCAAAATTGAAACAATTTAATATCTAGATATCAATGTCAACTCAGATCAATGCATTATTCCTATGTTTCACATAATTTGATTATCTCTAGTTTTACATTATTTTACATCACTTAAATCTAAAATAAAGTAAATAAAAAACCTTTACATAGTTATGAAGAAACATGATATTCATAGAAAAATTTGTAACATCTTGAAAAATTACATCTAAAGTAAGAGCCATTAAAATCACACTAGGGTTACTACATTTGTATAAATTGAAATGATCTATGTCTTGGGATGAAGCACATCAAACACAATAGAGCTAGAACTATCATATCTAAGAACATGCAATATAATTAAACATAAGAAATCAACTAAATTAATATTTTGACTATATGTGAAATCAAATTTAACCCTTGGGGAGAAACACATCAAACAACCTTAAGCAAATTCAGCTATATCACAACCACAAAAAAAGTTGATTAAAGAGCATACAAGTCAACACATGTTCAACACTTTTTTGGTAAATAAATGCAGCTAATTCAAATTGCATCACATTTATTCATAAACATTGCAAATAAACAAATACTTAAAATAATAAAATTAGATTTAACTACAAGATTAATTTTTACGCTACAATAAATGACAAGAGATGGGTTTATGCTGAGATAACAAGATAAAGCACATCCCGAAAAAATGAGGTGAACAGAGACTACTCTCATGATTGTATGGATGATTTCGTAAGTGTAGGGTTATTTCTAGAATTGTGCATTTGGACTTGGAAAATAATAGATATGCAGAAATTAATTTGATGACTCTAGTCATTAGCTCTATTAATTTGAAAACCTTGTTTTTTTTTAAATTATCCCTGTATATATGGGAAAGTAACCTCCTTCCTCAACCATAGTATGATATTTGAATGTGCAAAAGAAAAAGCAAATTAGTTCGGTTTTAAGCACTCCCTACTTATCATATTGGTCAGCAAATCACAATATAACAAACAACAAAACAGGGATAATGCATGTCACCTAAGAAGTTCAATGAACTAGAACATGGAAAAATATACCAATAAAAACCTAATCTAAATCAATAATCAATGAACATATTAATACCGTATAATAATACAATTTTATTATTTATAAATACCCTTAACTAAAATCAAGGGTCCACAATTAAAAAACATGAAAAAGTAAAGTAAATATTTTCGATCTTCACTTATTTTAGAGAAGACTTATCTTACACATTCTAAATTGGAATTGGACTTTTAAACGAGCCAACTAATAATAATATAAATAAATAAAAAAATGTGTTCTTACCTGAAACTATATATATAATAATTAAATATATTTCTTACTACCTCCGAAAACAAGTTTTAAAGTTTTATGTTGTGTGTAAGGGATTGACAGTAAAAGGTTGGTAAAGGTCCCCATCAACATAACTCCGGAAACATTGATGTATTTTTCTTTGTTAAATTTAATTTAACACATTA
Source organism: Torreya grandis (assembly GCA_037957365.1). NCBI lineage: Eukaryota > Viridiplantae > Streptophyta > Pinopsida > Cupressales > Taxaceae > Torreya > Torreya grandis. The sequence continues at coordinate 5,757,844 of JARHVA010000336.1, forward strand.
ATGTCCGATTAACGATCATGTGCATAAAGAATCTAAAGAAACTTGCTCGATGGTGTGGAAGATGAGCATTGATGTTTGTAAATATGGAGTAGGTAACTAAGAGTAAGATTAAAATGTAGCATTTGGCTTTAAATGAATGATAAAAGTGTTTAAAATTATTTTGATTGGAGTTTCTAGAAAGAATAATATAATAGTAATATTTTTCATATTGTTATATTGTATTTTATTTGGATATAAGTTCAATTTATAATATTATTATTTTATATATTTTTTAGAGAATTGAGGTTGATTGGACCAATATTTTAAATTGAATTTTTAAATATAAGTTGGAACGCTTCAAAGCGATGTGACATGGATCCTCACCCCATCATAATTTAAATCAGAAGGTCAAACCTATAATCATGAGTGTTTCTACAAATTACCAAACCCAAATAAATTATACACCTAAACTTATTTTTATTTATTTTATGATTGACCAAATCTTTCCATTTTCATTTTAAAAATTTCAAATAAATAACTGAAATGTCACAATAACGTCCAAATTCAAAGTAATTTCATTAATGCACGATGGAGTTATTTATTTCAAATTGAAGACCACATGAATGTTGTCAATGTAATAAGGAAAGTCAAAAGGAAATGCAACCAGCACTCCATAAATTGTGGCGACAAAAGATCACTTGTTTCCTAATAAATATATTAGACACAAGAAATAATCTAGAAGGTGGTGTAGTTTGACCCAAGCAATTTCTTTGCCATGGGTATCAAGATATAATAACTTCAATGCTAATCTGGTCCATATTTTTTAGGCTCCTATTCTATTTTCTAATAGAGTTGATATTATTGGTGGGGTATTTTTCTGATATATACATGCATATTGTATCAGCACCAGTCACCTGGCTTGTGAAATATTCGATGCAATATGGCTGTTGAGAGACGTAACCAGAAGCTAAATGGATGGGGTGAGGATAAAAAGGAGGTCTCACAGTTTATGCCTACACTTTCTAATTATGAGGGTAATTCAACAACTCTTGATCTGCTGGGAAGGAGCATACCAAATTCACCATCTTCACCATCATGTCGCTCTGAATTAACTGAGTTGGATCCCCTGGATCTGGGTCAAGGGCAGTTCCTTCCTTTTGGGTGGGAGAAATGCTTAGACTTGAAGGTCAGTTTCTCAAACCCATTTTATCATCATAAGTTTTTAGGCCATAAATATTCAGATCAGGCATCGGTATTGTGTTATTTTTTTTTGGATTTATGGCTTCTGTTGTTACATTTTTTACATCTATGTTATAATTGTGGTGCAGACAGGAGCAGTGTGTTACCTGAATTTGGAAGAAGGAACTGAAGTAAGCTCTACGCCCTTTTCAGGTCAGAATAGCTCAGAACTCAGCTTTATTGAAGGAGGAGGAGAAAGACTAGACCTTCAGCTGAATTTGTCTACCTCAAAAGTTCACAAGACCAGAAAGAAAAATTACAATCACTATATCAGTACTGCTGATAATATTCCACAAGAATCTGCGCTTGCTATGAGGCTTGTTGGGTGTCAGAATTGTTTAATGTATTTTATGTTATGTAGCCAATATGCCAAGTGTCCAAAATGCAAAGGTGGTTTCCTCCTAGATTTTCTTCACAGAGATCCATTTTCTCAATAGATCAATAAAATTTAGTGTATTTCATTTCTGCTTTCAGTTGATGAATTATATGTTTAATGTTAATATATTGTATCAATTCATCGGTTCCATTTTCCCTATTCCAATGAGGTTGAGCTTTGAATTGAATAAAGTCTTAAAGTTTTGTCTTGAACTGAATAAACACTAACAAGAGACTGATCATGGCCGGTGGGCATGGTAGGAAGTGGAAATTGAAACCGGCAATCACAAAAATGGCATTTACGTCAATTCACATAATCAATCGGCATCCTCAACGATAAATTGTGCTGGTTTATGATAAGAAGATGACTCCTTCCAAAGGGCGGATGGGGCCTTACGTACACTGGGAAGGGTTTGATCATTGGTGGGAATTATGATATCTTAAACTTGCACAGCTGTTACCAACTGCCGTAAATCGTTAAGCAACTTCAGAATTGAACCTATTTAAATCATTAAATTGTTAAAATTTATTAAAAATCAAATGGTCCAAAACATTAAATACACAACTAAAAAATATCAAATCTGTATAGTTGAGACGTCACCAGCAGGCCTAATGTCACCTACTTTGTTGGACTATATATTTGAAATTGAATGCCACATTCACTCCTGCAAAGAAGCGTGACAAAGATCTCCATTTAATAAGAGCAAACTACCAAATTCCAATATACATGTATTGGATTTCATCGAGATTAAAAAGAAAGTTAATTGAAGAATAAAACTTAATAGTTTTGTTGATTCTCAATGAGTTAATATAAATGATATTAAAATATTAATTATATGAATAATTTAACATTTGATTAATGTAGATTTTTAGATAAAATTGTGTTATATTTTTGTTCTACAGTTTTCACTCATAACTTATGATTTATCATAACAAATTAACATATTAATTCTTGATGATAAATCAAAGTTTGTGATTTGAAATACGTCAAGTAAAAAAAAGTACACAATTTTATTTAAAACTTTATATCACTTATTTTTATAAATTATAAAAACATCAAAAATCTTAATTTTACAATTAATTGACTATGATAACATATTTATAAAATAATATCTTATTATACTATAAATAACATATAACTGCCATTACATTCTGATCCATAATCTAAATCTCTTCCTCTTATACTTTGTCCAGAAATTTGAAATTATATATACTCTAATAATTAATTATGACAAAGGGTTATTATTAATGGACAATTAACAAGCTAATCGAAGGAGTGAAAATAAGGAGGGGCCCTTAAAATGCGGAGAAATTTTAATGAATTTAAAAAAAAATAATTATAACTTATTTGCTATAGTGAATTCATGGTGGCCATTTATCATCATCCTCCTCTTTAGAATTGAGCAATATTACTGCGTTAGTTTAATATACTCAAAAGTTTGAAACACGGATTTTAATGGAAACAAACAATCTTCACAAGTAAAAATGGTAAATGCATGTATGCCACAAAAAATTATAGTCTAAATGCATTTAATGTTTGTCGGAAAACTTAGCTTTAGTTACTTAAATCTTGCATGTTTATGGTTTTGTAATTTAGAAACAAAAGTATTCGAAATACTAAAAACTATAAAACTCGCCACCATTCTAGACATTTTTACGAAAAAGAATTAATTGTATTTATTACATTGCATCCTCTCAATTGCCATGATGGTCATATTTAATAATTTCCGATGCAATTTCTCCGGTCTTTAAGCCGCTAATTGTGGATCTTTTAGTGGGATTTAAGTAATTATACCCTAATATATATCGCTACATGGTGTGATGTTTGTCAACAAGGGATTCACGATGAAGGGCAATGAAAGTGAACAAGAAGGGCAATGAGAGTGGATGTGCTGAAGATAAGAAAAATGTGCAAAGACAGTTCAGTGATGATAACAATGTCACAGCTCTTCATCTTTTGGGAAGCAGCACAACAAAATTTCCATCTTCCTTACAAGCAGGAGCTCAGAGAAGGTCCCCTGATAACGACATGGCCTTTTCTCTTCATGGGATACCCAAATGGAGATCTGGCAAAGAAGAAGACTCAGTTGACCTGGAGATTAATTTGTCCACATCAAAATGTCTTAAACAGCAGAATGTCAAGGATAACAGCATTAGAGAAGTTGAAGTTGTTGGGTGTAGAAGATGTTATATGTATTCAATGGTACCTACCCAAGATCTCCACTGCCTGAAGTGCAGAGGCTCCTCTGATCTTCTATGTTTGTAATGAGATTTCTTATTATAAAGAGATCCCTGCAGAATTGTTTATAAATCTATTATTAGATCCCGAAGGACAGAAAGCCTTTGGAGTGCTTCTGTTGAAAAATCTATTTAATTTTTTTTATTAAAAACCAAGTTGAAATATTAAATTCATGCGCATAGTTTAAGAGAGTAGAGACTTGGGGAGATCAAATTCTTCTGCCTTATATATGGATTTACAGGGAAGCCATCTTTTTTTAACTACTATAAAACGGCACTTTAAACTTTAGATTACATAGCAGAGGGAAGAATTATATTGACGATTAGAGGTCTCATATTCCATAAAAGGATTTTGGAATTAACGGATTTTTCAGATCGAGTGATGAGAGAAGTAGATTTAAAAAAATGCAGTTTTTTTTTCCTTTTTTAATATTTATACATATTTTAATTGAAAAGTATATTTTTATTAATAATAAAAAATAATATTATGTTGATTATATAAAAAATGGAAGAAATCATATTTAAAATGAACATTCCATTAAGTTGAAAAAGTTTTGAGAAAACAAATTTATATTATAATACCAAAATTAAAGTCGTACAGTAATTAAAGTCAAATTAAAAATGCAATTCAATAGAAAAATGATATAAACAAAAATTAATAGAGATAAAGACCAAGGCCTATTGGGCAGTAGCATTGAACATGATGGCTAGAGGACGCATGGGAGGGGACTATCAGGGTTGTTCTCCTAATTATTGGTGTTTGAAGGATTTATTATGTCAGATACGGGCTTCCACCCATGAGTCTGCTACTAAATATTAAAATCTTCAATATGCCAAGAGAAAGGAATAACAAGAGTTAGGTGAAGAAACTTGTCTTTGGAAGGAGCATGCCAACTTCTACTACTAACACACCAACCCCATAGGGAGGCAAAGGCCATTGAGAATAGGAAGAAGAGCTCCATCTATTCCTAGATTAGTGATGATGAAAACCAATTTCATAATAGAAGGAAGTTTCCATAAGTTATGAAGAAGTTTTTAAAAAGATTTATATTTATAAGAAAAAAAAAAGAAAATTATAAACAACACAATTTAAATGTATATAAATACAAATTAAATTTATATATAATATTTAGTATGATGTGCTTTTTTAAGAGTGTGAATTCATTTCACTATTTATAATAATTAGTTGTGTATTTTATGTATAATTAATAAAATCAATTTTTAATTTTAAAAATATATAATTAACAATTGTTTTTAAAAATATAAAAATATTAAATTACTGAAGTAGTTTAAATTTACAGTAATTTTATTATAAGATAAATGTTATATATATAATATGAATATATGAAAATTTAAATAATGAGATCATATAATCTATTTTAGATAGTATTATTGTCTCTTTAAATAAATAGATTTGACTTTTAACTTTTTTCTATAATAATTCTCACTCACTAGCTTTATGTGTGTGTGTGTGTGTGTGTGTGTGTGTGTGAGGTTCAAAATCATGTTAGATAACAAAAGACAAACATCAACAATACACACACACACACACACACACACACACACACACACACACACACACAGAATAAAATAACATAATATGTATAGCTACATCTTTTGATTAAGAGAATGCATAATTATCTTAGTATATAGTAATTCTCATTTACAAAACTTTTACATCTATTAGCGCTCTATATTATTATATAGATAAGAGAGGAAGCTAGGGTTAAGGTTACTCTATATTATTATATAGATAAGAGAGGAGGCTAGTGTTAAGGTTGAGATTTTGGTGTGTAATTACAATTAGATTAAGACAAAATTATTATTAGTATAAATCAATTAAATATTTATTTAATTTATAACATTCTCTAGTAATAAATTGTGCATAAGTATATACCAATTAGTGCTTACCTAGAATTATATATAAATATACAAGTGCATCTTAAAACTATACAATAGTGTATAAATAATTAAATACACTAACATTCCATCTTAAGATATACTTCAATGAAGGGAAGGATGGAAGAATCATTGAATTTTATCCCCTTGATGATACCTTACTTCAATACAAAAAGTTACCTAAAATGAACAAATTAGGCTTAAAGTAAGAGTTTGGTGAATATGTTTATAACCTTATCATTTGTTTTGTAAAACTTAATATCAAATACCTTATCATGTATCAATTACAGAATATAGTTTATGTGGATCTCAATGTGATTTATATATTTGTGTTCCATGGTGTTGTAAGAAATGTGGGTATCATATTGATTCCATATTAAATTATCTAGATAGAGACTATAATTATGTTAGCTATCATAAGACAAACACCCACAATACACACATATAAAATCTAAAAAATCTTAAAAAGATAACATAGATTCATCCAAATAGCACATCTACATCTTTTTATTAATGAAACTAACCTAATTATTCCAGTATAATAAGAAATCTCATCCACAATATCTCTAAGCCACTATCCTTATATGTTATTACATAGGTAAGAGAGAAGGCTAGGATCAAGGTTAGAGTTTTAGTGAGTAGTTAAAAAAAGAAGAAGATAAAACTATTATTATCAAAAGTTTATTAAGTAGTTACTTAATTGATAGCCTTATATAAAAATAGGTTGTGTATATGTATGCATCAATTAGTGCCTATCCAAAAATTTAAAGAAATATTCAAAATACATCTTAAAACCATACAATAGTGTATACATAATTAAATACACTAACAAAAATTAGAAAAAAATATAATAAAAAGGTAAAAAAATTACATTAAGAGACTAAGTTGCCATCGCAAAAAAGATAGAGGAAGAGGGTCTTTATCATCGAGATCTCTGCAACCAATATTAGGGAGGTCTTCCTCCGCAAGAGGAATTTCTAACCATAATTAGCATTTTTTCAACTATCCTTCTTCTTCTTTCATAGTTCCTAGCTCTATGTAAGTAGTAGTGATTTCCATGTACATATGAGAGAAATTTATCGACATAAGATGAGAAAACATAACCATATCAAGGTGTCAATGATGACAAATTACAACTACCACACTAAAAAATTAGATGAGGTGAAGGAGATCCCAAACCACCCCACTAAGTAGATAGAAGGGTGTGATACTACAATAGAGACCATCATAGATGATTATGATAATGATGACATGAATAGTTGTGGTGGTGCCTTCATCCTTAGAGTGGCCTCCATATAAATGAGGAGGGTTGTACATAGGTGATGATGCATGGGCCATTGACCAAATCATCTAAAAGAGTCTAGAGATTGGATACCTCTAGGGCCACCTTATTTATATGCACTTGTATCTATATAAACATGTTGGAGACAAACTTTACCTTTTTATAAGTAGATAAATGAATATCCATAATAGAATTAGCAAAAATAATGTTGAATTTATTTCTTTCCAAATTCAAAAAATAATTTCCACTATGATTTTTTTCCAATTTTGAGCATAATTAGTGGGAATCCTGGACTAGTATCCAAGAGGATATTCTATTAGATGAAGGATTATGGTCTAAAATGTCTACATAAATCATGAATCCAAGATTAAGCATTTTTTAATTTTGCATAAAAATAAAAAAATGATTAAGGGTATCTAAATGGCCATAGGATAGACATTTACACTGAGAAACACCCAACTAAACAAGCCAATGACCAAGGGGAGGACCTTGATAAACAATATAACATGAAAAATGTGTAAACTCAGGTTCAAAATTCACATTCCATATCATTTAAAAGCATCTAGTCCATGTGGTGGTTGAAGAATCAATCTACTACTAGGTATTGAGCTTGTCAACCAAACGCAGATGAGGTGATGACCATTCATATCCCTTATTGGGAGTATAATTCTAGAAAGGAGTTTCAATATATGAATTTCACTCTTTCCACCATGGGCATGCAAATTTGATTGAAATATCATCTCTATAAGAATAACATAAATAAATTCATGGTAAGAGTCTTTATCATATATTTTCAAACAAAACTTAATCTTGAGTTCTAAAAAAGAAATCCAATATTGGGTTTGTTTACAGAAAATATCTTTTATTGTGCACATTAGTGATTTGAATAATTTTAGAACATTCACCCATGGAACTTCAATAAGAGGGACTTCATGAAAATGTATAACATGAGATTATTATAAAGAATGTTGAATAATAGAGAGACCATACATAAAACCGTAACCATTCTAGAAAGCAAGCAAGGTTTGATTTTTACCCATGATATCCAAATATTTTTAACAATAAAGGGCCTTCCTTGTAGAATTTTAGGGTATACACCCAAGTAATTTCAACAAGATGGACTTCATGAAAATTTATAAAAGGAGATCACCATAAATAGAGAGGCCATTTGTAATACCATTACCATTCCATGGAATGAAATTTTAATCTTATCCTATGTTTTCCATATACTTTTAGTAACAAATGACCCAATTTTTTTTACTAGAGCTTGAAGGATGAGAATATTTTGAAAACCCAATCCTTTCCAAGTCAAGTGACCATATGGAGAGCCTTCAAAAATGTAATTGTGAATTAGGACTTTCCTTGCTTATTTTCCTTCAATGCACATGATAATTCTTTGGTGAAAAAAGCATACCCAAACCTCCAACCTCTTTTGGAAGACAAAAATACTCACACACTACCCTATGAAAACACTTCCCATGTGAAGTGCTAGCCTAGAGGAAATATTTAAAGAGCTTATCTAAATTTTAATAAGATTTTTTGGAAGCCACCCAATAAGAAGAGTTTAAAACATGAGTTGAAACAAGAACATTATAATCGAATTGAAACTTTTTGGCTATAAAGAGTGATTTAGTGATCTAGTAAGAACATGTTTTTGTTGCTCAATCAATAAAATACTACCAAAAGTTAGCCTAGAATGTAAACAAGATTCCTAACAATTAAATTCATCACCATGTTTGATCCATTTCTAGTCATATTTTTCTAACCAAGGAGATTGAGGAATAAAACATTGTTTGTAGCAGTGAGTTTTTTCTTCATTGAATATTTGAGTCAAAACTTGAAAAGAAGTATATAGGCACTGAATTTTCTTATTAATATTAGTATCATCCTATATAAGAGGGGGAAAAAATTCATCAAAAAAGTGGCCTTTAAGTAAACGAGCATGTTCATCTAAGGGACCCTAATTAAAACCCTATGATTTAACATTTGAAAAGAGATAAACAAACCCTCCATACTCAACAAATAATGAAGGAGCTAATTCTAATCATTGTCTAAAGAAGTATAATAGTAAAAAATACAAAGAACCAAATGGGATAAATGGATGAATCACTAAAATATTCCCTTTGCTAATAAATTTCTTCACTCCAAAAATTTGATGGAAATGAAAAAATTCGGTTTCAATTAAAGGATTTGTGAATGTCTACCACCCAATCTTCAATGTGACATTAATAAATATAAAAATCCTTATCTTGTTTCAGTTTTTGGATATAATGCATATGAATCTCAATGTCTTTTATGTGTTAGTGCTCCATAGGGTTGCAAGATATGTGGATAACACTTTGATTGTTACATAAAAGTGTTGTAAATTGGGTCTAATGAAATGTTAACTCACAAATCATGGATTGAATCCAAGTAAATCATAATAGACATTGACAAATCCACTATAATTAACTTCCATAGTAAAAAAAAAAAAACAATACTAGGTTTATTACAAGACCAAGTCATGGAACTTTCTAAAAAATGATAGATTTATCTTAAAGGTGACTTGGAATATTTTGGATCTCATTCCAAATCATTATCTATGTAACCTATAACTGTGGTTTTGCAACTAGAAGCATAACCAATAATTAAATATTTTCCTCCTAACATTTAATCAATACTTAAACTAGTATTACAAAGAAGATATTGTGGAATAAATTTTTTATCTTTCTAATGGCTACCATGGGGGCCCTAGAGAAGCATGACAAAATATTCACATCAAAAGAGAGATCAGGATGAGTATGAGTCAACTATAAAAGACTTCCCACTAATTTCTTGTAAAGTGTATGCAATGTCCCCATTTTCCCTATGACACAATTGTCAAAGATTGTTAGCCTATTTTATTCCCATGGGCTAAGTTGGATAATATAAAGGGAATAATTATTGTCAAGTCACTATTCATAGGTACTATTCATAAGCACTATTCACATGTTATTATTCACTATCACTATTCATGGTGATATGGTAGATGATTCATCATATGAGGTGGCTATGGATTATGTGGTATGGCCCATGGGGGATATCACATGTGCTAAAGATGATGTGAGATAAATTAGAGCATAATTCTAATGGGGATGCATGTGAAGAGGTGTTAGTGGACTCAAAAGGTGTTTGAAAATCTATTTACTATTGTGTGCATAAGGACAAAGGATATCTTCATGTGATTATCTTCACAAGGGTAGGTAAAAGTTAAAATTATATGGAGGACCCATAATTTACATGTTTTATCTTGAATATAAAGGTGTTTTAGACCTAAGTGGATAGGTGGAAGACAAATACAAGAATGTCACATGGAGGTGGTGGATCTTGTCTAAAGTAGATTCTCTACTTTATGGACCTTTTCATAAGTCACAAAATCTCTCCTAATGATCAATTTTGATCCCAATAGAAGGAGGGTGCATTTATTTGATTTCCCATAAAGTTTACCTTTCTCTCTCTCTCTCTCATTTGTAAATGCTATATATTAGCATGCTCTCCTTTTGTAAACTCATGCTTGGATAGTTTATGAAACCCACCCTTTTTGTAAGGTTTGAACTTTGTGTTCGTTATTTCATCTTCCTTGGATGAAAAATCACTAGAGATTTAGATCATTGGATAAAACCACATTGATCTTTTGAGTATTAGGTTGAATCCCCTTTAGTTTAGTAGGACAATCTCATGCAGAGATTGTGATTATGCTTCAGAGTTAAGATCAAATTGTGATCATCTTTTGTAAGTTGAATGTTGTAATTTATTATATTTTAATATAATCTATATTTTGTAATTATGTTGAGTTTGGATATTTATATTGTGAGTGTTTTTAGTAAATATCCCATTTGGGGAATATTAAAGTGATATCAGATCTTGAGTTCTTTTTGTAAGTTTTTTTAGAATTTAGAAATATGCCATTTGGGGATATTTCAGTGGTATCAAGGCTTGAGTTTATTTTCATATTTTTGTAATTTTCCAAAGTGGTATAATACAATGGTATTAGATCATAATGTATATTTCTAGTTTGTGGTGGTTAATCTCATGTTGAGGATTTTAGTATATCATGTCAAGTGTTAACCATTACATGTGTAGATTTATCTATTGCAGGTAGAATAAGGAAATTTTTGAAATGGGAGATAGAAGAGGAAGGCCATCCAATATAGATAATTTGATGAAGTAGATGGATCAAACATAATAATAACTTAATCAACTATTTCCACAAATGATGGGTAAAGGATCTAATACAGTCTATAATAGAGCTACTCCATCAAATTTTAGTGGTCCAATCAACTCTAGAATATGATACCTACTTTAATTTCAAGGAGTAACACTCTAAAAAGGAATACTGAACCCACTAATCAGGAATTTCATGCTCAAGAAATGAGAGATTGGAGAGCATTAGGGGTAGATTTCTAAACTGAAATGTCATTCCATGACCATTTAAAATTCAAGCAAAGGCATAGACCCGTAGAGGTGGAAGACCATAGAATAATGAGTTGCAAAAGGAAGATAAGTTGTCTATTCCTTATTTTTATGGTTCCAATAAGTATAGTGCACATTTGTGGGTGCCAAAATTAGATAAATATTTTTAGCTTAACCCCATGTTATAAATAAAATCCATTATGTGTTGAGCCTAACATACCCCCATTTTACTTAGAAATTGGGACCCTTGAGATTTTTTGATCTAATGTTTTAAAAACCCCTTATTCCATTGAGATCTTTAACATAATTTGAAGATTATCCACTTTATGAAGGACATGCTTATCATATTATTTTTATATATTTTAAGCTAACCTTGCTAATATTTGCATGAGTTGTTTGTAGGGTTCATGTTTGGAAACCCTAGTTGGCCTATGATTAAAATTATTTTTTTAGAGGGAACCATGTTGGTGGGAACTGGTCAAGACTCATAATGAAAAGAAACTAAACTTAACCCAAGGAGATCACCTAGGATCAATGACCAAAACTTGCTCATTGGATTTTGATCTAATGGTGTGATACAACTAAAGAAAAGGCAAAGAGAACCTGAGGCCCTACAAAATGAACACATGGCATTCAAATAGTCAAGAGGAAAAGAAATAATTGGTAATCACATAATGAAGGATTCCAATTAATGATTGGGACACCCACATAGATCAACGGTGATTGATTTCTCATTAGATTCGATGTAATGGTACGAATCAAAGCTAAGACACAAGGGATCCCACGAGCTCAACACATGGTGCTCTCACAAGCATGCAAAATTTTTTAATGAAGATTAATGGCCCACATTTATTTGTTAGATTTTGATCCAACAGTGTGAGGCTCTAATAGACATTTCAATAGAATCCTAAGGTCCCATGAGCTGGATGTGTGTCACTAGAATCAATGGTAATCACTTGCTCACTAGATTTTGATCCAACAACATGAACAGTCTTATGAATTTTCAAATCCATATGAGCTTGACACATGGATAGTGATTGACTAAAGAGAAAAATGGCAAAGATCTACAACACATGAAATATTTGAAATGATGCCAAGTATCATGACTACCAGCTAAGAACTCACTCAACCAATGAAAATAACGACCTTAAATTTGGATCAATGAATTGCATTGGGCCTTAGATTTTGATCCAATGGCATGACATAGAGATAAATTTTAAAATCCAATGGCTTGTTTGAATGGGCATTTATGAAAGTTTCCATGAAAGCTTATAACGGTGCCACCTAGGTTCCACATAACAATAAAGGTCCCTATCAAATCCAAAACACGTATAAGATCAAATCCTAGATATCTATTGCCATTAAATCTCCCAAACCCTAAGCCTACCATAAAAGGGCATTACCTGTATTTAATTGATTACGTGTCGATTGAGAAAGCATAATTGAGCTCTTATGAACAAAATTGTCCTAACAAAGTTAAAAGACTATCTAGTGTGAGAAATTTGAATCTTCAACAATGAAGGATGGTAAAAAAAAGTTGAAGGTTGAAGCTGAGCTATATCTAGCCTCAGATAGTGAGGGAAGGGTATTTAAGGGTAGAGAGTTGGACCTTGCAGCCCTAAACATCTAGGGAGTAAGAAACTAGTCTAAATTATTTTTCTTGATAGAAGAAATGCAACTAATTACCCAAGAAGAGAAGAGGAATGTAGTATTAAATCAAAGGTATAATGACCTTGTAGTTTAGATAGTTGATCTCCATCATGCAACTATAAAACCCAAGGCAATGTATTGCATTGATGTCCTTGCTCTTATTTTTTTAGATTGTATAATAGATGGAGAGTGGATTATCAAAGAATGTAGCTCTCAGAAGGTGGCCTATATATCCCCTGTAGCCTTTGAGACTTACTCTAAGATCCTTCTACCTCACCTTAACCTTCTAACAATGAGGGATTGGAATAAAACCCAAGACCTTGATGCTATTCTTAGACCCTGACTAATCTAAGGACCTCATGTTTTTAGGACTATGGATGGCAAAATTACCATTGTCTAATTTAGGGAGGGTATTCAAATAATCATGACACTACTAAATAGATCTTTTGGTACCCCATCTACCACCTATGTGAACAAATTTTTGGTGTCATACATCCATTTCCTAGTACAAAATTAACTAACCCCTCTATTGGGAGACCTTATCAATTTTTTCCTTGCCAAAAAAATCATAGCCATAAAGAGAAGGACATCTAAACAAGTATTCACGATGTCGTATTTATTAGTTTCTCTATTAGCCTCTATCACCTTCCTGGGCATAAAGAATTGGACCCCAAATAGCAAGACCACCATTTCCTACTATGTCTCTAAATTAAATATCTTCATGTATAGAAATCACATACAATTCATTTGTGACTATGTTTTTTTGACCATAGTGGAGGCCATCACCGGAGTCACCATGCATAGACTACATCACTAATCAAGAAACAAGTTGAGACCATGGGGGATGTTTGGTACTATCCTAATTACATAGTCATCAAGATAGGAAGTGTCTTGACCAAGCCTTATAGATTGTTAGTCCATGTCCCCAATAAGCTGGTCGAGTAGGAGATAACTTCCCAAATCACCCAAGGTGTTGATAGGGTGTGCAAGGAAAATAGAAATGGTTAGGTTCATCCTCTCCCATTGGATATTAAAAAGACCATAATTAAAGACTGGAAGTAATTAGAGATCATGGTCACTCATAATAATTCATTTGATTTCAATTAGATGACCTAAAATTGTCGGACCCTAGAGGAAATGTGGAAAACCACACAAAGGATTAAAAAGTTCCAAAAATGAGTATGAGCATAAGTTAGGTGTCAATGATTACATATATATAAAAGTTAGGAATTTTGAAGAAGTGCTCTCAATAATTAAGAACTACAACATCAAATTAGAGCATAGGATGACTAAGGAAAACCAACCCTTAGGAGAAATATGACATATACACCACTTGCAATATCACTTGTTTCTAGGACCATTTGAGACTAGTCAGGGAGATCCTCAAGGACAACCATCTAAGTCTCAATCTCATCCTCAAGAAGAATAAGCTAGATCACCTCTAAAAGTCTAATGTAAGGGAAAGGATAAAGTAGGAGGATCAAGTTTAGAACATGGGCCTAGAGAGAGTCCTCCTCCATTAACACTCCCATAAAGACTACCCTCTCTAGTAGAATTTTTGGACTTGATTGCTCTTGAGCCAGAGGGGAACTTAGAGAGTGCCCTAATTGACATAAAAACTACTTATGGCTCAAACAAGGAGGAAATCCAATAGGGGAAGCAGGTAATGAGATGGTGTCATTGGAGCATGAGAAAAGGAAGGTAGAGATGGCCTTAGTTCCTATCACCTTAAAGAAAAGGCCAAGGTTGATTTTCACTCACCCAATTACTGAGGTCAACCTCTTTAGTGATGAATTCCCTATTCATGGATTAGTCATCCTTGATTGGTTCATTTATGGCAAACTCTAGAAGGTCCCATCCTTATCTACATCATAGGCCTTAACACTAGTTGGATTGAGTGTGCATGATGATATCAAGCCATGGATTCAAGACATGGTGAACAAATAAGTAGAAAGAAGGATCCAAATTCTTCATGCCAAAGAGAGCCAAAAGTTAGACACACTTGGAGCCTTTAGGAGTGCAAGTATAAAAGTTCCTGAGCAGCCACAATTTAAGAAGCTTGACACAAAGGTCTAATTAAACTCATATACAATAGGGCTAGAAATAATTAACATAAGGAATACTATGATTGGACAAGAAGAGTTCATCTTCAAAAATGTGGAACCACTCATAGATTTAACCCCTGTTGGAAGACATGACATTGGAGAAGCCACCATCCATGAGGAGGATGTAGAAAGCTTGATTGAGGCCCAATCCCAACAAGTTATAGTTGGTGTCTAGGGATTAAAATAGAAGATTCAAAAATTGGAGAGAGAAAATGAAAACTTGTAGACTCAAGTAGTCCTTTCAATGCCTGATATAATGATCAAAATGCTTGAAAAATCATTTCATGATAAGATCAAGGCTTTGAAATCTATAAAGTTAAGACAAAGTGCATTGGAGAACTAGGTATCAGTAGTCAAGGAGCTAAGTGTTCAATGGTAGGAATATGAGGACAAGATTGCCCAACTTCTTGACATCCAAGTCAAGAAGCAAATTCCCAACTTCAAATCCATTAGCAAGGGGCACCTTGGTTCCATTTTTAGAATTGTGGGAGATAAGGTCCATACATTGAATACCAAGGTTGAGGAGCTTATTGAAGAAGATAAGGATCTCATTATCAATATTGAGGAGTTCCTAGGAACTATGTTCAAGGATCCTATATAGCCCACTACCCTAGGGATAATTAGTGATGAAGAGTTCCAACATAGAGCCTATTTGGTGACTCAAGAAATCAAAGACAAAATTCAAGGCCAATGAGGGAAAGAAAATAGTAGGATACTAGGGATGATCCTCAATTTAGGGGATAAAATCAATGAAGCAAGGAGAATCAAGGAGGCCTTGGATAGAAATGACAAGAATTTTGATGAGCTGGTAGATCAAGAATATGAATGCATCACTAGGCCTATAGTGGACTTAAGCTTAGTTTATGAGCAACATACATGAGAAATGACTATACATCAATAGTGGGGGCTAGACCCCCAAGTTAAGAATATTTTAGTTACGACTTACCATGAGTAGCCTATTTTGGAAAGGCACGTGCTAGTTTATTAGCATGATTGCCTCTAATTCATCATGATTGTAAATGAAAAGTGTATTATATTTTGTTAAAAGGATAACTATCCTTATTTTTTACACCTGTAATTCTATAACTAATCGATATACTACCTGAGGTCTTCTATAAAAGGGTTGTATTACCATTTTTTAAGAGGAGGAAATTTTATCTATTCTTAAGACATTTTAAGCAATTAAAACAAAAATCAAATAATTATGTAGATATTGTCCAGATTGATTTGTTTTATTTGCTGATTTTTTCAATTGTTTGTCTAAGTTTAAATGTGAATGGTTTATGAGAATATTGAGTTAGATCATTAATTATAGGGTTGATAACTTGTGGAATTCTAAGTTAGTTAAATGGAATGGATCTTTACTTCATTTTATTTGCTCTATAATTAAGATGTGCTTTAGCTATCTGAATGTGGTTTGAAATCGTAAAAGTATAATTCATCTTTATCTGTATTTTCATCCTATCTCCAAAATCAAGCCTAGTCTATGGTGAACGTAGAGATTAGGATACTTTACATCATGTGCTGGTTGAAGGTTAGACTCAATCATATTTGAAACTTTGTCACAAATTGAGGACCAACAATCACCTCTTCTTTCCTGCTCTACCCTTCCCTTTGCTCTTTTTTTTACAAGTCACCATACTTTATATACATTATTTTTATCTATGCTATTTAGTCTTTATCTTGGACCTAGGCTAATTTATCAAGATCAATGAACACCAAGATGGCTTCCAACCATCAAACTTTATAAATATTGCAGAACAGGTTATTGTGCTCTACTGCTATTTCACCATAGGCATCCTAATTACCAAATACCTACAACTCATGCCTTGAATTCTCTTAATTCTAAAATGATAAGTTTTCTTTAAACACTAAGAGTGACTATGGTAAATGTATAAGCATCAACAATATGATACACTCCATTTAGATGGGGAAGATTATAAGTGGTGGTACCATGGTTTGGTGACCTTGGGACATGGTAGTATCACATCTTATGTAGACTTTAGGTAAAGATTGATTGCTAGGTTTGATATAGAGGATATGGAGTTTTCAGCATCTCCTAAAAATAAAGTTCAAAGAAAATCTTTCCATTCTAAGAAATATTTTCACAAGGAGTTTCCCAAGGAAACAAATGTGGATACAAAGGCAAGGAATGATCTTAGAAGGAAAAAGCTATGCTTCTCATGCAAGGAATCTTGGGAGCCTAGTCATACATGTGGGAAAGGAAAAGAAGATGAATTAATGACCTCCAACACATGTTATTTCCAAGATAATGTTGAGGGAAATTTTGTTTATGATAATGTGCAAATCAATCCATAGATAAGATAGCTCCAAAATTGATTCCAAAAGAATATTCTTTGGAGGAGAAAGTAATATCCTTAAAACTACCTAATGATGAACTTGTTGTTGTTGGCAGCCCAAGATCACACCTCACCTTGAAGAATTCCACCATTCAAGAGGAGGATAAAGAATAAATCAAGAAGAATGAAGAATAGCTAAAGCAAAAATCAAGAATCATGAAGAATAGCTAAATTCAGAGCCAGAAGATATCATGGAGAAAGAGAAAAAAGAAACCCCTATGCATGTTGAAGAGTTTATAGGGAAAGAATATGTTAATTTACAGATATGTGTGGAAGAAGAGTTATCCCAAGAACAACCACCTATTGTCTTAGAGAGTGGATAAACTAAAGATACATGATTTGAGAAGCCAAATATTAACATGGGGCAAGCTTGTAGCATTGAAATGGATAAATTAGAACCACCAAATTTGAGATCAAATTATTTATTTGATGTTGTAAGTATGGAGAGTGAGAATCTTGAGCTCACCAAGTGGAAGGATATCCTATATATAAATGGTGAGGTTTTATGTGCAACCCAAGAAGGTCATGTGGAAGTCATTGTTACAATTGCTATGGAGAAAGTGTTTTCTATAGAATCATTTAATGTGTCTATTAATTATTGATTATATTAGAGTAGTGCAATAGAATTGTGTTGGTACAACTATATCACCAATAGGGTTGAAGATTGGGAATTATAAATTCCCACAACTAATTTAGGATTGTAGTATTTGGAATCAAAAAGTGAATAAGTATTTCTTAAGGACAAGAAATATTTGGGAAGAGAGGATTGTACTGTCCCCATTTTCCCTATGACATAATTGTAGAAGATTGTTATCCTATTTTATTCCAATAGGCTAAGATGGGTAATATTAAGGGAATAATTATGGTCAAGTCACTATTCACTATCACTATTCATGGTGATGTGGTAGGTGATATAGCTGATGATGTAGAAGATGAGGTGGTTATGGATGATGTGGCATGGCCCATGGGGAATCTCACATATGCTAAAGTTAATATTAAAGAAAGTGGGGAACAATTTTAATAGGGGTGCATGTGAAGAGGTGTTAGTGGAGTCAAAAGGTGTTTTGGAATCTATTGACTATTGTGTGCATAAGGATAAAAGAGATATCCATGTGCTTGTCTTCACATGGGTAGCTATGGGTTAAAAATTTATATAGGACCCATGAATTATGTGTTTTGTCTTGAGTCTAAAGGTGTTTTGGACCTTAGTTTATAGGTGGAAGATAAAGACAAGAAGGTCAAATGCAGGTGGTGGGTCTTGTCTAAAGTAGATTCTCTACTTTATGGACCTTTGCACAAGTGATAAAATCTCTCCTATTGATCAATAGTGATCCCACTAGAAGGAGGGAACATTTATTTGCTTACCCATGATGTTTATATATCTCTCTCTCTCTCTCTCTCTCTCTCTCTCTCTCTCTCTCTCTCTCTCTCTCTCTCTCTCTCTCTCTCTCTCTCTCTCTCTCTCTCTCTCTCTCACACACACACACACACACACACACACACACACACACACACATTTATAAATGCTATATACTAGCATGCTCTCCTTTTGTAAACTCATGGTTAGATAAATTATGAAAACCCCATTTTTGTAAGGTTTGAAATTTGTGTTCATTATTTAATCTTCCTTGCATGAAAAATCATTGGAGATTTAGATCATTGGATGAAACCCCATAAATATTTTGAATTATAGGATGAAACCCCTTTAGTTCAGTAGGACAATCACATGCAAAGATTATGATTATGCTTCATATTTGTGATCATATTTTTTAAGTTGAATGTTTTAATCTAGTAAATTTTAATATAATCTATATTTTTCAGTTGTGTTGATTTGGATATTTATATTGTGAGTGTTTTTAGAAAATATCCCATTTGTGGATATTATAGACTTGGGGATATTATAGTGGTATTAGATCTTGAGTTCATTTTGTAATTTTTTTTTAGAATTTAGAAATATTCCCATTTGGGGATATTTTAGTGGTATTAGAGCTTGAGTTTATTTTCAGATTTTTGTAATTTTCCCAAGGGGGATACTACAGTGTACTATAAAGAAAAGGAAAATAATACTTGGTAGAAATTTGAATCTATATTAAAAATAATATGGGGTGGAATTTAATTATTCTATGTTGAAGAAATAGAATACATCTTGAACATACTTAGATTGATTGAAGAAAAATCCATTCTCATAATATGAAATCCAAAGACAAAGGAAAAATTGTAAGAATCCAAAGTTGTTCATCTCAAAGTAATTAATTAATTGGCCTTTAAAACTATTAATATTATTGTTATAACTTATTATAATGATTAATTCATTAACATAGAGGACACAAATTAGGAGTTTCCAGTCTTCTTTCCTTTTATAAAATGTGGGGCTAGAGGGACTCATTGTAAACTAGAGTTTATTAGTAACATGTTGATATTTTAGTACCAAACTCAAGGATATTGTTTGAATCCATACATAGAATTTTTAAGTCTACACACATATCTATATTTCTTTCTAATAAAATCCCCTTGAGACTTAGGCATGTCTACTTATTATTGTTAATCTCCATGCAAAAGGTACCTTTTCACACACGTTTTATGGACTTCCCATCATTGTTTTGCATTCAAGGAGAGTACTAGGATGAAGGAATTCACATTAGAAACTAATTAAAAATTTTCATAGTAACTAACACTCCAACTTATGAAAATCATTATTTTACATGCCTAGCTTTGCATCTGTGAATGGATCCATTTGATACATACTTAATATAGAAGTACACCCACTTACACTTCACTATCATTTTTTCATTTGGAAGCAAAACCAAGTCCCATTTTATTATTTTTAAGATAAATAATTTCTTCTACCATATTTTCCTTTCATTTAGAATTCTTACAAGCTAATGGTAAGTCTCTAAATCCCGACTCATTGTAAATTGTGCCATGTGTGTAAAAACTAGATTGATATTTTGATCTAGTATTGTGTGGATATTTAGGATCCCCTATTTATGCACTAACATATTTTTAATATTTAAAACTATAATGGCTAAGGTTGTGCTAGTTGTGTAGGTTTATTTTTAAAATCTCATGGCATTTATGGTGGAACTACATGTTCTACTAACAATGGAGGAGTGGTTATCCCGCTTGTGGTTCATCATCCAAACTATAGTGACTCTTAAAATGGAAGTCATCTAAACTACCTTTTTATTCATAATAAACATCATATTTTAGTCTTGATATAAATAAAATATTGGAGGAACAGGATAAGATGTTGAATCATTATCTTGTAATTGTTCATCAAACAACATATCTTGCTAGTAAATAATTTTAGTGGTTATTAGAAAAAAAAATGCCTTCATATCTTCACAATAGCTAATATATTACAAGGAGGGCCATTATTTACCATTATTTTATGTATGCCATCGAAGATATGCACCTGAATATTACATCCCATGATATTTAAGTCAAAAAAATTAGGAGTGACATAATACCATTTTTATTGAAGATTCATGTATTTCACCACTCACTGTGGAGTGTGATTTTAATTTTTTTTCTTGCACATGATTTCCTCTACCCAAAACTACATAATTTTTTTACAATGCATGATGAAATTAGCTAATTTTCTAAATGTACAACTTATAAATTTAGCTAAAACATTATATTAATGGGTGTAGGGCACAATATGATAAATTTGAATGCAAACCTATTCATAGAAGTCAATCATATAATTTTTGAAAAAATATCCTCCATTGTCTATTTTTATATAGTTTATTTTTCTCTTTGACGGGTTTCAATAAGGGATTGAAAATTTTGAAGTGCACAAATAATTCAATTTTATTTTTTTTACATAGTAAAACCATGTTTCGGAAGAGAAATCATCAATTAATGTAAGCACATACTTATTTTTTCTAAAAATAAACTTGAGGGAATGACATGAGATATTAACCTATTGTAACCTATCACTAGACCTCCAATATTTTACTTTGAGAAAAGAACTTAAATGTTATTTTTAAAGTGCTCAACATGAATAAAATCCATATTTGTAATAAAATTTTGGCAAACCAATAACCATTTTGTGCTTGCCGAGGTCCTATAATAAGATATTTTTTAGGTGATAGAAAATGCTCATGCCAAATTTTAGTCAAGTCAAATTTGCATATGCAATCATGACAAGTGAATGTTGAGTGAACAAAAAGTTGTCAATTTTTTACAAACTAGCATGATTTTCAATCTTACCAATGGATACAATAGTATACTTTTCTTTTAAATTTATAATTACAACATTCGTAGGTGTAAACTCATTAGTTTTTCCTTTACCTAAAAATGTGATTTAGTAGATTGAAAGGATGCTCATAAAAAAATAAGTAATGTGGTTTTTTTTAATATGTCAATATCCATATCAGAAAACCCTTAACCCTTAAGAATTAGAGGACTAGAATATCCCATAGAATATTCAATAGCATGGCTTTTTTCAAGGGTGTGAAATAGTGATCTCTTACGGACCATATTGCGAGAGGCTCCTAAACCCAAAATCATTATAAATAAATGTGAGTTGTTTGTTGTTTCAAAAAGTGATTCTCCTATTTTATAGGAAGGGAAATGCATATTTTTTGTCTCTAATTTTAAATATTCCATTTTTTGAAACAATGATGTTCAACATGGCCTAGTTTACTCAAAAAAGCTATAACACTCTTTGTCAACATTTTAATTCCATTTGCCTTTGAATTTGTATTTATAGGTGTGAAGTGTTATTTTGAGTTCATTTATTTACCTTATGACTAATCATTTTCTTTCAATTTTATTTTGGTATGGCCTTGCCTTTGTTAGAGTTAGGCTGCGACATTGTATTAATCTCATAAATAATTAGTTCATGTTTTTTAGTATCTATAGGTTAGATGTCACCAAATAAAATTAGTTTTTCCTTTTCTCTCTAAATATTATCATAAAACTTATCAAAATATAGTGCCACATATGCACTTCCCAAAGAATATGTATGTGTGTAGTGATTTGAGAATACTAAGTAGGAATTCCCCAATTTTGAGAAAAAAAAAGGTCATAACAATTTGGTCATTGGTCTTGGTTAAAATTATCTAAACAAGAAGAAGTCTCAAGCACTTAAATTAAGTGATTATATCCTCAATCTAAGAATCATTTTATAGACTAAGATAGCCTGGCTCATTTTCTAGTTGACATGATCAGATATTACTATGATTTAAATTAAAAATATGCTATTGAAGATGTATGCATGTTTGAAAAAAGTAACTAAGTTTGTCTTAAAATTAATAGGTTTTGCATGTCATATTTTTAGTTTGTCTAATATACAAATACTAGGCATTAATAGTGGACAGGTTAAAGGGCATTGATTACAGAGAGTTACACCATACCCTTAGTTGCACTATAATGTCTCTATGGTATATACAGAGTAACTTGTTGGGGCTAACCACTTATTAGTACTCTATAAAATCAAATGGTTGATTGATTCCTATTGAATATAAATAAAAACAAAAAATAATTGGCACTTATAATATATCATAAGGTAAGTACAAGCTAAAGTTCATATATATCACAGTTTGAGGCCTGGGTATTAGGTTAAATCCCCTAATTTCACCAATAAAAATGATTCAACTTTGTCAGTAATGACATATATCTATAATTTTTAAAGTCCTAAAATGTAGTTTATAACTTAGGGTATTTTCATGAAAAAAAACTTCAACCCTAAGTACCCAATTATGTTCAAAATTTTTATGATCAACCAAAATATCCTGAGAGTGAGGTGGGAGCATCATATTAGATATTTTTAATAGGCCATTAAAATTTGTGCTTTAAACTAAACATGTAGAAAAATTGAAAAATACATATCTAAAAATAGAATAGAACTTTATTAGGAATGGTAAAGGCATTCTAACTCAAGAATCCAAAGTGTTGGAAACAAAAACATCACAAAGGAAGCTATATATATGATATGAAAAAACAAGGCATATCATTTATTATTAAAAAATGAAGCATAATGAAGTATGCTAGTACAATAGGTAAGCACTTTCTTATATAGGTAAGGCAAAATACTAAACTAGCTTACATGGCCAATTTGGGATAAATCCTCACATAGGAAAGAATTACTAGAAGATAAAATAAATATCTAAAACACTAGAAAACATGAAAAATATAAATCAAATGCATACTCTAATACCCCCCACTCCCCCCCCCCCCCTCTCAAGTGAAATTAGGGGCTAACAAAATACAAAAAAGAAATAGTGGCATATCCATAGTATGAGTCTCAACAACTAGGCCTAATAAGGTACTCATGTACAATATGTATCCATGAAATGAATATGGAAGATGTCATCATGAAAAAACCCTAAAGATAAATTTTGAAACCCCAAGCATGCCACACAATTCCAATAAATTAGGTGATGTAAGAGGCTTTATGAA
The DNA here is from genome assembly GCA_037957365.1 of Torreya grandis. Taxonomy (NCBI): domain Eukaryota; kingdom Viridiplantae; phylum Streptophyta; class Pinopsida; order Cupressales; family Taxaceae; genus Torreya; species Torreya grandis. The sequence continues at coordinate 5,781,810 of JARHVA010000336.1, forward strand.
GATGTTTGCAATCTATTACTAAGACAGAATGTAATCTAAGTTAAGAACACCATCCTAAATGTGCTAATGAATGAAGTGAATATATACCTCAATGTACTTGGTTCATTGATGATCAATTAGGTTGTGAGATATATAAATTTTATTCTAGTTTTTACACCAAAGTATAGTGGGTGAATCTTGCATGAAACCAAACTCTATCAACAACTAAAAAAGGCAAAGAACCTACTAAATCATTATAACTTATGCCCTGTACTCAGCCTCTATAGATGAAAGTGCAATGGCCTGCTACTTCTTGAACAACAAGCAATAGGTGAATAACTAAGACAAAATATGTATCCAAAAGTGGAATTCCTATCATCAGGAGAACCTACCCAATCTGAATCACTATATCCAACCAAATGAGTAGAACCCCTAGTGTAGTGTAATCTAAAATGAGTAGTGTTTCAAAGATATCATAAGATCCTCTTAGCAGTCTACCAATGAATATCATGAAGGTCATGTGCAAACCTAGATACAATCCTAATAAAAAATGAAATGTCAAGGTGAGTATGGGTCAAATACATAATACTCCCAACTATCTACCTATACAATGTAGGATCATAAAGTGGAGTAGTACAAGAGGCAGTGAGAGTCATTCTAAAATGAAATGGAGAATGACTTGGATTGCAATCAACCATGCTAAAATGTTGAAGAAGATAAAGGGTGTAATTATACTAACTTAAATAGACCCCTTTATCTAAATGTGAAATCAATAGACCAAGGAAGAAATGTAGAAGGCTAAGATTTGTCATGTTAAACTATACTAAAATTTCTTGTTAAATAGTTTGAATCTGAGATGAGGAGCTTCTGGTGACAAGCAGATTGTTAATATACAAGCCCAGAATAACAAGTACTCCCTAATACATTGAATATACACTATGGGATTAGAGTAGAAGTGAAAAAAACTAATTGAGAGAAGAAACAAATCCATATTATCATACCAATCCCAAGGGGCCTATTTGAGATAGTAAAGAGACCTCCTAATTTGACAAACAAAAAGAAAAATCATGAACAAACACAACATGTTGATCCATATAGATTTCTTCATACAAGTATTTATGGAATAAAACACTATTAATATCCATTTGATATACTAACAAGCCATGTTGTTGGTTTTTAGCTATATACCTCTTTCATTCAACCTTGCACACATTGGGAAAATGCTAAATGTGGATGAAAAACCCACTAATATGTCATTATAGCCAGGGAAGGGTTTAGCACCAATATAGATTTAATACAAACAATGACTGAAAAACACTGATAGAGGGTACGGTTAACTCCTTACTACTTCTAGCTCTACCTAAACCATGATGAAAGGACCTAAGGGGTAGCTTGATCACATATAAGGATACTTTAATTCAATGTCCATGGGGATTTTTGGCACAACATGTAGATCTAGCTAGGGCATAACCAAAATTAAATAATCTACCCAAGAAAGGTTATCATATAGAATGAACAAATGAACTACGTAACACAAGCTACTAAAGATATATGTGGGTGTGATTACAACCTTAATTTTAAAATAAAATCAATGATAGGGGGTCAAATGGAAGATTGCAATGCTGGTCTTTAAAGCACAAAACATAGATACATTTTAAGTATGAAACATTTATGCATCTGTAGGCAAATAACACTTAAAATATGTAACATCTATATTATTTGTAGGGTAGAATATGGTAGGATAATTTTGGTATTTATAAAAAAGAGTGGTGTTCTGGTTGTTTTCAAACAACAGAAAATCTTTTAACATACATGACATCATTCATTTTCAAAGGTGTAGAAGGCTAAGATACAAGCCATGAAAACTACTAGGAGTGGTTTACATCCATTGGTGCCAATACAATGACAATACCCAAATGATTCCTAAAACCCTAAAGCATACACTACAACTATAATTTTAAATACTTTTTCCTATTAAATCCATAAACCCAGGGTGCCCTTAACAGGTTATCAACATGTTTCCAAATCACAATGAAAAAAGGGGTTTATAACCTAGATATATGCCCAAGATGACAACCATTCATAAGCATTAAACCATATATCCAATCAAAAAAGTGTGTTAAACATTTCATTGCATTTAATTAATAGGAAAGAGTAAACACCACAAGTATTTTTTATTATCTTGAAAGAAAATCTTACATACATCTTTGTTTTAGAATGTTGCCATGGGGACAAGTTTGGTAAGTTTTCTCTTTGAATAGGGGAAACATATTACAATGCTATCAAAGATTTCTAATCGGTATATAGCTGCAACCACCTTAGAAAGATAGATAAAATACACACATAGCAATGGATCCTAAAATTTGGAAGAGCTTAGACAAGGAAAACCAAAAAACCAGTAACCTTAGAAAAGAGGATAAGCCCTCTTTTTATATAATTTCTCATCCTTTTTGCATTATAGGAATATGTGTTGTAATTTTAAATATTTAAAACTTTACATCAGCTCTCAAATTTCTTTCAAGATTCTTCTAGCTCGAATATGCTCCTTGACGTGGATGGAATCTTCATGCCTTTGCAACGAAAGTGATTCTTGTAACTGCCTCTACATGTAATGATGAATATTTGGAGCAAACCTTTGATATGCTTGGTTGGAAATGAATTTCATTTCAGGTTGAAGGATAATATTTATTTTAGATCCAAATAAACCCTTTATCTTCTTGTACAACTGCTTGGACATGTCTTTGACCACTCATTTTCCTAGCTAGAAACTTCTTGGATAATTGCCCTTCCTCTTAAGCAAGTCAAATAACAACTGTTAACTTATAATGATGGCATTGAAACACTCTATATCCTTGGACATTTGAATTATCTTCTTTTCAATGGCCCACATTGACCTTTCAAAATTGTAATATTTCTCCCATAGAGGTGTTCAAACAAGCACAACATGAAAAAATGCAACACTTAACTCATATTTACCTTTTTGCTTTTTCATTTCAATGTGTTTTTTTCATATTTAGTTTTTTCCATTTTTTAATTTTAGGGTTTCCACCAAATTTTTAAATGCATTATTTTTGACCTTTTAGCCTTTTGGGGAACATTGGGTCCAATTCAAAATTTTGCACTTCCTTTATATGGCATGAATTTGGAGCTCAGTAACACATTTGAAACTTGTAATTTACAATTGTAGTTCCCCTAAAAATTTCCCCCAATGGATTTGAAAACTTCAAGTGAAATTTGCAATTTGAAAAAATGTAAAATTATAATTGGCCTAAATTTTTTTTCTTTGAATTGGGACCTCATGTTTAATCAGTGTTGACTAGTTGGTTCGGGAGATCTAAGTGCAATTTATATTTTGCACATTTGCAAAATTGCATTCTTCCTCAAAATCTCCCTGGAGCTCCTTTTGAGTTGACCTTTCTTCCACTTGATTTGATTGGTTTGATTGGGAGAATTGACTATGTTAAGCATGGGATATATTGAGAGGGGGAAGTTGAATCAATATATCATATATCTTATAAAATTTTACTTAATCAAATTCCACTTAACCATTCATTCAATATATGCAATAACAATAAACACTACACAAGAGAGAGACACACACCAAATTTTAACATGGAAACTCAATGTAGGAAAAACCATAGAGAACAATCTTAAGTATATGAATGAGCACCAACTCAAACTATAAAATTTGAAAGCACTAACTTGCAGGAGCACCAACCCCTTTTTCGAGCACCAACACAACAACTATTTGTGAGAACCAACCCACAGGAGCACCAAGCCTTGTATATAAAACACAACTATCTCTCAATGTTGCTTTCTCAACAAATGATAGAACTCTACAATATCTCTTTCTATTCTCTCCTATTTTCTAAAGATAAAACAATTACTAAACCATGCACTCTTGCATATTACAAATGGCTTCTCAAGCCTTTATTTATATATTTCCAAATGACCTTTGGCATTCACCCTTTGTGACCCTTCACTCCTCATGGAAAATGGTGCCAAAATTTTATGGCCCTTCAAATCCTTGCATTTGAAAATTCACATGTGACCCCTCATAAGTAAATGGATCTTTTCCCATTTTATCTTTATCTTGGTGACTTTTTGTATTCCTCAAAGTGTCCCTTCATGATAAATTGTGCCCTTCCTCTTTTATCTTTACTTGGTGACTCTTGGAATTCCCCAAAATGACTCTTTATGGGAAAATGCATCCCATCCCTCTTTTGTCTTTGCCCCATGACTCTTTGACTTCTCCATGGGCCCTCTTTTAACTTTTATACAACCAAAAATATATTCATTAATATTAAATAAATATCAACACACTTTAGCCAATATATGAACATTAAAAATATCTTTAGACAATAAATGCTATGGGGCATTTATCACCAATGCTAGACCTTTGACATCAATGACAATATTTCCAATAATATCCCCCTTTGTCATTGATGGCAACCTCAAATTGAAACTACCACATCCTAAAACTTGTATTTCACATACCAACCATATAGTAATTCCCCCTTATTGTAGCATCCTATACTTGTTCTTGTACCTATTCCTTGTACCTACTTTTTACCTATTTTTGTACCTATTCCCTATATCTATTCATATACTTATTTATTATACCTATTTATATTATTCTTCCCCTTTGACATTAATAAGAAAGGGCCCTATCCTAGAGCTAACACTTAGCTCCCCCTCAATCGATGTTGATCCTCAATGGTGAGAAGTAAAAGAAATAAATCCTAACTTATCCTAAAAATACTCGAATGTGTCTTTTGGTAGTGCCTTTGTGAAAATATCTACAAGATATTCTGTAGTGATGATATATTCCATCTTAACCTATTGATTTTCAACCTTCTCTCTCAAGAAATGATATCTAATAGGAATATGTTTTGTTCTTGAATGCATCATTAGATTCTTAGAAATATTAACAACACTTGTGTTGTCACAAAAATATAAATAGGTTCATCATATGTTACCTTGATGTCTTCCAAAGTTTTCTTTAGCTATAGAAAGTGATATTGAATTTTGATATTTGCTTAGCCATGATACTAAGCTATCACAGAGGAAGAAAGCTCCTCTACTTGTACTCTTTCTGTCATCCAAGAAACCTAACCAATCTAAATCTGTGTAAGCAACCAAAGTGAAATATCTTCTTGTGGGATATCATAATCCATAATATAATGTCCCCTTGACATATCTAAATATTCTTTTCACTAACTAAATATTACTATCTTTTAGAGCTGACTGATATATTACAACTATACCTACTGCATGCATGATGTCTAGCCTTGATGCTATCAAATATAAAAGACTACCAATCATATATCTATACAAAGATTTATTTTTAATGGGCGAATATTCATCCTTAATTACCTTGTTTCCTATACCCATTGGCATGCCAACTAGTGCACAATCCTCAAAACCAAATTTCTTCAAAATTTTCTTGGCATATTTATTTTGAGATATGAAAATTCTTTTTTTTTACTAAAATACTTGTAATCTTAATAAAAATGATAATTATCCAAGCATAGGCATCTCAAATTATGTTTGCATATTATCAAAAAAAAAATCATCTTTTTAATGTTTTCTCCAAAAATTATGTCATCAACAAATGCCACAATAATCAATTGATGCTCACCTTCTATTTTGATGTAGAGGTTACTGTCAATAAAACCTCCTACAGGTACTTATCCAACCTTACATATGAAGATCTAGAAGCTTGTTTTAATCCATACAATGTTTTCTTCAATCTACATACATGGATACTATCAATTAAGAGAATAAATCCCTTAGGCTACTCAATGTAGATCTCTTCTTCTAAATTTCTATTTAGGAAAGTAGACTTGACATCTATCTAAAAAACTTTGAAGTTTTTAAATACTGCATATGTAAGAAACATTATGATAGCCTCTAACCTTTCTACTGGTGCAAAATTTTATTCAAAATCTATACCCTTAATCTAAGCATATCCTTTACATACCAACCTGGCTTTATTCCTGGTAACTTCATCTTCATTCATCTTATTTTTGTATATCCAATTTTTTCCTATCACATTTTGATCCTTTGGTCTAAGCACTAATTCCAAAGTATTATTATTTTCTATCTAATTTAATTCTTCATCCATTTCCTTAAACTAATGTTTATCATGTCTGGCTTCTAAAAAATTTCTAGGCTGAATTTTGGATAACAAAAAAAACTTTACTTGCTCAGATTCACTTACCATCATCCTTCTGGTGTGAAATACTTCATTTATGTTCTCAATGATGTCACTCTTATTATGATTTATTTGAATATATTTTGATGGATTCTTGGTGTCTTTTTGCTTCTCCTTCTCATCTTCATTCGACTTTTCAAAATCTTCTTCTTCAATGATTTCAGGAGTGTCCACTAAATCACTAGCTCTTTGTGTGAGATCTTCTTTTATCTTAACATTTGTACTTTCAACAATCTTATTAATTATTTTGTTATAAAATTTATAAGATTTAATTTTTCAAGAATATTCAAAAAATATAACTTCATCTATTCTAGATTCAAACTTACCCAATTTTTCATTCGTTCTCTTTATGAAGCATCTGCTACTGAAAACTCTAAAATAATCAACTATATCTAGTTTATCTTTCCATAGCTTATAGAGAGTCTTATCACTATTGAATCTTAACAACTCTATGTTATGGATGTGCACTATTGTACCTACTACCTCTTTTCAATATTTATCTAGTATCTTAGATTTATTTAACATTGTCCTTGCCATCTCCTGAACTATTCTATTTTTCTGCTCAACTACTCCATTTTGTTGTGGAGTTCTAACTATTGAATATTGCCTCTTTATCTGATGGTCTTCACAATACTCAATAAAATCATCTAACATAAATTCTCTTCCATAATCTGATCTTATACACTTGATCTTTAATTGAATTTCATTCTTAACAAAAGCCTTGATGCTTTAAAGTCAATAAAAGCTTCTGATTTTTTCTTCAAAAACATTACCCAAGTCATACATGAAAATTCATCAATGAGAAACATAAAATATTTCTCACCTTGATTAATTTGAGTTCTCATCATTCCACACAATTCAGTGTGAACAAGTTCTAACATCTGAGTGGTCAAGTATTCTTTTGTCTTGAACCATCTTCTGACCTGCTTCCCATGCTGACAAGGTTCACAAAGCGTGTTAGATGGCTTTGTAATCTTAGGAATATTTTTGACTGCTTAATTTTTGCTAATGTTGATAATATTTTCAAAATTTATGTGTTCCATTCTCTTGTGCCATAGCCAAATTTCATCAATTTTACTCAAACAACATCTTTGACCTTTCATATCTTATAACATATACAAATTATTGCCTATTCTCTGAGCATTTATAATCAACACATTTGAATCTTTTCTCTTAATTTCACAACTTTCAGCATAAAAAATTAGTGTGTGTTCCTGATCACACATTTGACTAACACTAAAAATATAATGCTTAAGACCTTCTACATATAGAACATTTTCAGTCTTAGTTCTACCATTATCCAAACTTAGTGTACCTTTTCTGGAAATTTTGGCAGTAGTATTGTCTCCAATTTTACTGTGCCACCATTGATCTTCTTTAAGGTCATGAAATTTATCCTATCTCTTTTCATGTGCCTTGAACATATATTATCAATGAATAATGGCTTTTCTTTATTTCTTGCATACAAAGCTGTCTAGACCAACATAGACTTTTCAGGTTGTTTCTTCTTCCATGAACCTATTTAAACTTTCTTCTTGATGAATGGAGACTTGAAACTTTGGTCTTTCTTAACTGAATCAAACATGATTCTATAGTACCAATATATGTGTCCAAACTTATTTCACTTGAAACATATTATGGCCTCTTCATCAAATCCTAATAGAGGAGCAAAAAAATTGTGGCTTTCGTTAGACTCTGCATGAGTTTCCTTCTCCTTGTTTTTGAGATTGTTATCCTTTTGTTGACATTCTATTTTATTATAACCATATCCATTAAAATAAAAATAGTAACCATAAAATAGAACTTATTTGTGTACCTATGACTTAATTGCCTTTTGTAGATCTGTTCCTTCTAGCCTTCTTTGCTTGAGTCCTCTATATTCTTAACTTATTCCCTTTTTATCTCCCCTTTTGTGAGGGCTTCAACGTAGATCTTTTTATTTTCAAATACAATACCTATCCTATTTGATATTGATTTTTGGATTTCCAATATATTATTTAACATGTTAGTGTTATCCTCAAATTTTAAATCTCTAACTACTTTATAATTCACTGCTTTATTTGTTTTCTTAATATCTACTTTTAAAGAAGTAATTTCAATAACATACCTTTCACATTCTTCACTTAATTTTTAAAACTGATCTATTAGATATTCTTTAGTATTTTTGGGTTCTTCAATGTGTGCTGGTAGGTCTTCAATTATTTCCTTTAACTCCTTTTCATTTTTCTTGATCTAGAGCTTCAATCTTCAATTTTTCTTCTCAAGAGTTTTTATTCTTCTAAGGCACATATGAGTTCTTCTTCTAGATTCACTTCGGCTTTATCCTATTATTATTTTTGATCATCTTTACTTTTTCTTGTGGACAAAACTTCATGTATGGCCATGAATATAATCTCTTCTTCTTCTGAATCACTGACTCCACTATCTTCGGCTGAGATAGGATCTTTAGAATATAGACTCTTCTTCTCAAACCCCTTCTTGAATTTGCCTTTGAAATTATTCTTGTATGTATACTTTCCTTCTTCATTTTCACCCTTACCCTTATCTGAGCACTTAACTACAAAATATCCAATCTTTCCATAATTAAAACATTTGAAAGGCAATTTTCCTTGATATTTACCTATGCCCTTTTTTGGCTTACAAATGAATAGAGATTTGTTGTCATCTTCATCATCACTAGAGCTATCACTTGATTCTTTAATCTTATCCTTATCTTTCTTTTATGTCTTGAAATCAACTTCCCTTTTTGAGGGTTTCTCTTGTTCAGTCTACATCTCATATACTGTGAGAATACCATGTAGTTAATCCATCTTTAGCTTGGCTAGATCGTTCATCTCCTCAATTGCTAAAATCTTTGCATCATATCTCATTGGTAGAGATCTCAAATATTTTTTCACCACCATTGATTCTTTTAACTCTTCTCCAAGACCTTGAATATGATTAACTATTTGATCAACCTGCAAAAGATAACTTGCTATATTTTCTTCCTCTTCCATCTTCAAACTTTCAAACTATATTCTGAAAGTCTGGAGCTTAGCTTGATGAACCTTCCCATCACCTTTATAAATATTTTCAAGCTTTACCCAAGTCTCATGAGCAGATTTAAATTACATACCTTAAAAAAATTCAAATTCATATAAACCACATAAAATATCATTTAAAGCTTTAACATTATTTTCACTTACCTTCTTTTTTTCTAGAGTAGTCACAAGTGTCTGTGGCTCTTCATATTTCTCCACAATTTCTTGCCAAATGTCAAATCCAAGAGACATAAAATAAGTCATCATATTTATGCTCTAAAAATAATAATTTTTCCCATCAAACAAAGGTGCCTTATTTGTATAAAAACCTTCATGTGATCCATCCATCATGCTTTTACCAATCTACCTTCAAGCTGTTAATTGTTTTTAAAGGAACCTGCTCTGATACCAATTGTTAAGCATAGGATATACTAAAAGGGAGGTGTGAATTAGTATATTATATATCTTATAAAATTTTACTTAATCAAATTCCACTTAACCATTCATTCAAAATATGCAATAACAATAAACACCACAAAAGAGAAAGAGACACTAGATTTTAACATAAAAACCCAATGTGGGAAAAACCATGGAGAACAATCTCAAGTATATGAATGAACACCAACTCAAACTACAAAAATTTCAAGAGCACCAACCCCTTTTTCGAGCACCAACACAACAACTTTTTGTGAGCACCAACCCCTCTTGTATATAAAAAAAACTATCTCTCAATGTTGCTTTCTCAATAAATGATAGAACTCTACAATATCTCTTTTATTCTCTCCTCTTTTCTAAAGATTAAAAAATTACTAAACCATGCACTCTTGCATATTACAAATGGCTTATCAAGCCTTTATTTATAGCTTTCCAAATGACCTTTGGCATTCACCCTTTGTGACCCTTCACTCCTCATGGAAAAAGGTGCCAAACTTGCATGACCCTTCAAATCCTTACATTTGAAAATTCAAATGATGACCCTTCATAAGTATCTGCACCCTTTTCGCTTTGTCTTTATATTGGTGACTTTTCATATTCCTCAAAGTGTCCCTTCATGAGAAATTATATCCTTCCTCTTTTGTCTTCACTTGGTGACTCTTGGAATTCCCCAAAATGACTCTTCATGGAAAAATGCATCGCATCCCTATTTTGTATTTACCCCATGACTCTTTGACTTCTCCATGGGCACTCTTTTGACTTTTATGCAACCAAAAATATATTCATTAATATTAAATAAATATCAACACACTTTAGCCAAAATATGAACATTAAAAACACCTTTAGATAATAAATGTTATGGGTCCTTTATCACCAATGCCAGACCTTTGACATCAATGACAATATTTCCAATAGACTGCATATTGTAAATTACATTTTAAATACTTGTTTTGGCATGTTGTTTTCTTGCTTGGGAGCTCCACCTAGTCAACCATTCAACCATGGTTTAGCAAAGTACCTTCTGAAAATCTTTCTAAAAGCCAAATATTTCTTTGTAGCCATTATTTATATCTCCACCCGCCAATTCACCCTCTATATGACTTTCCTAAGATATTATGGAAAATCTTCATTAAAAAATTTATCTAAAATATCTTGGCCTTAAAATCATGATCTTGGTCAGTAACAATCAGTGCATCAAATATTATATAGAGAGATAAAAGTAGAAATCTATGGAATTGCCTTTCACACATAAAATTATTTTACATACCATCCAAACATAAAGAGGAATTAGCTTGATAGAAGTAGCTTTTGTTCTTGGAAGAAATAACACTATTCTCACAACCAAAATGTGGAATCCTATAAAGATATATTAAGATTTTATGATTTTAAAGTAAAGAGATCCAAAAACATTACCATATAACCTTTCTCTATCTGATTGACTTGAAACCTTATATATCATTGGGTCAGTGAATCCTACCTCTTAAATTTGTATAGGAGCATCTTGTGTAATTATTTATTGTGAATTAAAGCATGTAGATGCAAAGAGAACAATTTCATTTCAAACAGTTAAGTGTACCCATATGTTAGTATAATGAATAGAAATAGATCCTTCACATTTACCCATATGAAATGTTGGCAAACATAAACTGATACCTAGATGAGATGAACCTATTAAAAGGCATTTTAGGGGGTATAAAGAATTGATGGATGATATTTTCCATAAATAAGTTAGACGTTGTGCCTACAACTAAAAGTTCCAAGGCAACATTATTTACATCTTTCCATTCCCTAAGAAATGACTTTTATACAACATTTACCTCAATTTTTTGAGCATTAAATAAAATTATTATGGGTCCAACTATAGGTTCACCCGATCCTTATGCTTCACATGTAATTCCAACCAACAATGCAACGTCAAGTCCTTTAATTAATAGAAATCCTGGATTCACATATCATTGATCCTTCTTATGCATTTCTTGATTTAATATTTGTTCCAGTTTATTTTGGCCTAATGAATGACCTATCAAAACCATGGGAATATTGAAAAAACTAAAAATAAGGTAGGTTGCATATCCTACATATGGATAATGACTACGAATTACATGAGGCCAGATAGTGCTTCCACTTTTCTATCCCCTTTTACATAGTTTTTTCTAGCCATAAGACATTGGTGTTGGGACTACATCTGGCATCTTATCTTCCCTCAAGTTGTTACCTAAATCTATAGAGAGTACATGGAATTTTACCTTGTATATTGAACCCTCTTTTGAAATATGTAGGATTGGGAAACCCGTATGTAGTTTGTAATATGTTTTTCTAAAACTACATTTTGCAAATGTCTTCTCTACCATGTATTCCCACCATCCTCCTTTTCTCTCCATGGGATCTGGAAGTTTTCTTGAATTTTTCAATTTATAAACTTGCTAAGTTAGAAATTATCTCCCATTATCCATTGTTAACCCATTTGCCTACATGTTTTCTCATGCCTACCTTTATGTGGGCTTGGGAGGTCAGCCAACAAATTACAACTTATATATTTTACAAGTGCATTTTCTACCAAAAATTTCCTCATGGATTTTTTGGTGTCATTTTCAAGATATTTTCTGGTTAAAATTCTTGTTTGACCTTAAAATTTCACCTTTTCCCTTTTCCCAAGCCCATGTATTACCGATTTCAACTTTGTTTAATTTTTGTCTATCCACATGGCAAGTCTTCATGGCATGGATTTTGATATATGCATGGCCTCTTAGAACTTACACATGGGCACATACCATTTGTAAAATTTTGTTTTATTTCCTTGCATTTCATCTATGTGGTCAAGCCATTTATGACATGGATTAATATATTCATTCAAAACTCTATTTACAATGTGACACTCTTTCACTTTGTAAATTTTCCTCATTAACTTTGTTGTGTAGGTGTGGGAGTTCCAAATGCAATTTTCCCATCACATTTTAACTTCATACCTCAATGGAGTTTTATGTTCAATTTTCAATTTGAATTTTGAGGAAGTGTAATTTTCATATTGATTTTCCACTTCAAACTTTCACAGACTTTAAAGCCTCATTTACAGCTTTCAAAACTTGTGATTAACCCTAAAACTTATGTTGGTCTACCTTTCATCATACACCCTAAAATATTATTAAAATGCAAAGATATTAAAAATTAGTTAGAACATGGATTTCGCAAGGGTTTTTATAAAATATGAACATGAGAATGGGGTTTGTATAATCTTGACTATGAAATCAAAGTTCTAGATGATCTGGGTGAACACAATTGCAGATTGGGTAACATTCAAACAATCAAGAACTAATATTTATACAAGGCCCTAAATTATCACTTGAAAATTTTGACACTAATATTTTCTCTCACCCAAGGATGTACACCCCCTGCAGGTGTGTAAATAACCCTATAAAACAAGACCAAGCATTAATCCATTGGGCCATGGAGTCAACATTTTAGAAATTTCTTAGAAAACACTTATAAAAACTAAACAAAACAAGGCCATTTTGATAAAAATAGATCAAGAGGATCTAAAAATGAACACATGATAAAAATGACAAAATTAAATGTATAAACAAGGGCCTAAATTAGAGGGGAAACAAAACAACAAGGCAACAAAACTATACACTATAAAATACTATACACAATTATGGACTTAATCAAGGAAGTGTTTCAGATGTCTACCATTAACTGGTAGCTCCAATATTTGACCATCCAAGTATCTCAATAAGAAAGAGTGTTCCCTAATCCTGTAGTCAATGGAATAAGGACCCATCCATAAGGCATCAAACTTTCCATGATTGTCTTTCTCCTCATGCCTATTGTCCAAAAGTAAAACCAGATCACCTACCTAAAAATTTATTGAAGTGAAATTTCTATCAAATATCCTCTCAAGTATTTCCTTGAACTTGAGATGTCTTTCATGAGCTTGTCTTCTAGTTTCATCAATCTCAAAAATATGGTTCATTATGCTTTCATAGTTGTTAATTTTCTCATCTTCCTCTAGTTATTGCAAAAACTAATAGGTTGACAAATATAAATTCATAGGCAAAACAACTTAATCTCTATAAACAAGCTCAAAATGGATTGTACCTATATCTCTCTTAGGTGTAATCCTATCAGCCCACAAGGTAAACTTTAGTTGTTCACCCCATTATTCTTGTTTTCTTCCAAAGTTTGTCTAATGATTTTGAAGAAGTTCTTGCTACTAGATTTTGCTTTCCCATTCCCCTGAGAGTTGTAGTTGGAAGCATAAGTCAAAATGATCCCATACTCTTTGAAAAATGCCATAAAGGATTATATTTTAAACACATGGGCTTATTATCAATTACCTTAACAAGCATACAAAATCTACAAATAATTTTATTCAATAAAAATTCCACAACTACCTGGTGTGTATCCTTCATTGTAGGGACCACCTCAACCCATTTCATGAAGTAATTAATTACAACTAGTATCCATCTATGTCCACCACTTGATGAATCAATAATTTCCCTAATGAAATCCATTCCTCATTGTCTAAATGAACCTTTAATCATCACATGTTGTAAGGGAAAAGAACCAGAAGCTTTCAGCTTCCCATCAAAGCACTGACATTTCTTGCACTTTCTAAATTTTTGAGCAACATCCTTGAATAATGATAACCACCAATAACCAACTCTAAAAATTTTATGAGCTATGACTTTAGGTACAAAGTGACCACCACATAATCCACTATGAAATTCCTCAATCAAGTCATTAGTTGTTCCTCTATCGGGCATATTAGGAGAACCCCATCTAGATTCTTTAACGTCAATCCAATTTCAGTTAAGAGTTATTTTTGAGAAAAAAAGTTTGAGCAGTCTCCTTTGGTTCCTATCCAAATTAGTGGATAATTTATATTTTTCAAGTAGTAAAAAATGTCCTTATACCATGTAGACATGCTAATTTGACTCAAGGAATCATCAACATTAATAACAACAATGTTTACCTCAATGGATTGAAAATTAGTCTCAACCATGAGCTTCATTATACCCATCCATTTCACTAACTTGGTGGTCTAAATATCCATGTCATAATCTTGAAACTTGTTGAACCACCTACGTCTCTTGATCAATGCTTCAATCTAAGTTAATATGTCCTTCACCATTATATGCAGGATGTAAGCAACAATCTTGAAAATTAGAATATGGTCTAAATGTCTTAATAGCCTTCAAGAGAGCAAAATCCTATTTTTCCATAATAGTGTAACTTAGTTTAGAACCTTTCATAGCTTTGCTAAAGAAATATATGGGTTTCTTATGACCATCTTCATTCTTTTGCAACAAGATAACATTTATGATATTATTTGATGCAAAAGAGAATATCTAAAATGGTTTTATGTAATTAGGAATGGCCAATATAGGGGTGGAATTTAAGTCTCCTTTGATGTCATTGAATGCTTGTGTTAAGGTGTGGAGCCTAAAAGCTTCACCAAGGAGCACATTTTAACAGTTGCAGGTTTACACAGTCACCGGCGTCGGTCAACAGAGACCGACGTCGGTCAGGAGCAGTTGAGGAGACGCTGGCGTCGGCAGAGATCGGCCGACGTCGGTCATAGGCAAGCAAGTAGGAACTGGCATTGGTTATCTGTGCATCTAGAGAGCTATTTTCAAAGATAGAACCAAGTGTTTGCATGATGAGATTAAGTTGTAGTCTTAAGTCCGCATCTCTATTATTAGCACGACTATTTTTAGAGCCCTTGTTCAAGAGGCTTAACTTTCGGTTGTAAGTGCATGCTCAAGTTTCCTAATTCTATATGTAGAATTAGATCTTCTTAGCTTATTGTAGTAGTAGTAGTTCATTGTATGTGAATGTTGAAGAACAGTACATAATTGTATAGGTGAATCAATCCAGGTTGTTGGAGTTGATTGTACTTGAGAGAGAGAGCTCTTGAGGGAAAGAGATCTAGAGAGAGATCTGTAAATCTGAGAGAGGTGTGGAATAAAGAAGTTTCTTCAATTGTATTCCTTCTGTAAAGTGTTTAATACAAGTTTTCAGGGTGGTTTCTTGTATCTCTTGTTCTTTTCTATTTATCATTCTAGTTACTTATCTATCTGATTGAATTCCACGGTTTATTGCTTTCATAAGTGTAATCATATTGTTGGTTGATCCCCAACAAGTGGTATCAGAGCTTGGTTGCAGGTTTAGAGCTTGATATCCTACAAGTGGTATCAGAGCTCAGGTTCACTAACAGGTGGTTCAGATCTGTGTAGTGTGTATTGATTACAGGTTGCTCACAGGGGTTTTTGCAGGGATTTCTATTTGAGTGGGAGAAGCAATGGCAGAAAAAAGTAAGCTAAGAATGGATAAGTTCAATGGAAAGAACTATCAACACTAGAGAATGTAGATAGAGGATTATCTGTATCAAAAAGATATATACTTACCATTAGGTGGGATTGCGAAGAAGCCCACAGACATGGATGATGAAGAATGGGAAGTTCTTGATAGAAAGGCTCTGGGGTCTATAAGACTGAGTCTAGCATCTACTGTGATATCTAATTTATCACAATCAAAGGCTACAGTAGAGTTGATGACTACTTTAGCAAATTTGTATGAAAAACCCTCAGCTTCTAATAAGGTATATCTTATGAAGCAGTTATTTAATTTGTGTATGCAGGAAGGTGGATCTGTATCTAATCACCTGAATGATTTCCATGGAATTGTTAATCAATTAAGTTCAATCAATATTGTGTTTGATGATGAAATAAAAGCTCTTTTAATATTATGTTCTTTGCCTGAAAGCTGGCATAGCTTGGTAATGGCAGTTTCTAATACTGCATCTGCTTCTAATATTTTAAAAGTAGAGGATGTTGTTAGTGTGATCTTGAATGAGGAAATTCACAGAAAAAGCACAGAGGAAACATCAGGGAACACTTTAAATTTTGAGAGCAGAGGAAGGCAAAAAGAGAAGAGCAAGAGGAGATTAAGGTCTAAGTCTAAGGTGAGAGGTAGATCCAAATCCAGAAATGGCAGGAGGCCACAATGCTGGAATTGTGGAAAGATGGGGCACATAAGTAGAGATTGCTGGTCAAAGCCTAAGGAGGACAATCAACATGAAGGAAAGGAAGAAGCAAAGGTTGCAGGTATTGCACAAGATGCTTTAATATTCTCTTTGCATAATAATATAGAATCTTGGGTATTAGATTCTGGTGCATCTTTTCATGCTACCCCTAATAGAGAATATTTTAGTGACTATATCCATGGAGATTTTGGAATAGTGTATTTAGGGGATGATGAGCCTTGTAAAATAATTGGCAAAGGTAAAGTGCAGCTGAAAATGCAGAATGGCAACACATGGGTGTTGAGAGATGTGATGCATGTTCCTAGCTTGAAGAGAAATTTGATTTCTACAGGAAAGTTAGGGGATAAGGGTTGTACAGTAACTCTCACAGCTGAATCTTGGAAGATGACCAAGGGTGCACTTGTTATGGCCAGAGGTAAGAGAGTAGGTACTCTCTATTTATGTAATTATGTTACTAACAATTCTCCTTCTGTATTATCTACTTCAGATATGGATGCTAAATTGTGGCACTCAAGGCTTGGCCACATGAGTGAGAAGGGGATGTCAATTCTTAAGTCTAAAGGTAAGCTTTTAGATTTGAAAAACATAGATCTGGAATTTTGTGAGCATTGTGTGTTTGGAAAATAGAAGAGGGTGAGTTTTCTTAAGACTGGGTCAACAAAGAAGAGGCATAAGTTGTAGCTTGTTCACACAGACGTGTGGGGACCGGTTCAAGTTGCTTATATTGGAGGATCACAGTACTATGTTTCATTCATAGATGATGCTATAAGAAAGGTATGGATCTATTGTATTAAGAAGAAATCTGACGTATTTGAGACTTTTAAGATTTGGAAAGCTATGGTTGAGAATGAAATAGGCAGAAGATTGAAGTGCCTGAGATCTGACAATGGTGGTGAGCTCTACATCTTTAAGTTCAGATATTATTGTTATATGCATGGAATCCACAGGCAAAGGATGGTTCTAAGGACACCTCAATAGAATGGAATTGCTAAAAGGATGAATAGAACAATAATGGAGCGTGCAAGGTGTATGAGATTGCATGCTGGTTTGCCCTTAGAGTTTTTGGCAGAAGCTATTGACACTGCAGTGTACCTAATTAACAGAGGACCCTCTACAGCTCTAGAGGGTGGAGTTCTAGAAGAGGCATGGACAGGTAAAAGGCAGATCTCTCATATCTCAAATTTTTTGGTTGTGAAGCCTTTGTGCACGTAGATAAGGAAAATAGAAAGAAGCTGGATGCTAAGTCTATAAGGTGCACGTTTATTGGCTATGGCTTAGATAATTTTGGTTTCAGATTTTGGAATCTAGGAACTAACAAGGTAATTAGGAGCCGTGATGTTGTTTTCAATGAAAAAGTGATGTATAGTGATCAGCTGAAGAAGCTGAATCAATCTGGGTAGAGCAATGGAGAATTGGACAAGGTGACGGTCCAAAATGAGCTCATGGGAAAAAGAAATAATCACTTGCAGGAAAACACAGAGACCGACGTCGGTAGGTCAGGAATCGACGTCGGCAAGACAGAAACTGATGTCGATCATACAGAGACTGACATCGGCAAGACAAGAATCGACATCGATCAGGAAGAACCAGCGTCAGCCAGTAACAGGTCTACAGGTGACCGAGGTTGGTCACTGTCAGAGAATTTGGGCAGACAACGTGTTGTGAACGAGTCTCATACGCCCATCAGGAGATCAGAAAGGGTAAGTAAGACTCCAATTAGATATTCTCCTTCATTATTCTATTTATTGCTAACTGATGGTGGAGAACCAGAGAGTTTTGAAGAAGCATTACAGGTGGATTCCAAGAGTCAGTGGGAGCGTGGCATGGTTGAGGAAATGGAGTCCTTAAGAGAGAACTAAACATGGGATTTGGTTGAGTTACCAGCTGGTAAGAGGACACTGAAGAACAGATGGACCTATAGGTTGAAGGAAGGTGAGAATGGATAGATGAGATATAAGGCCAGGTTGGTAGTGAAAGGATTTGCACAAAAGCCAGGTATTGATTTTGGTGAGATTTTTTCTCCTGTTGTTAAAATGACTTCTATACGAGTTGTATTGTCTTTGGTTGCTATTAAGGATTTGCATCTTGAGTAGCTAGATGTTAAGACAACATTTCTTCATGGAGGTTTGGATGAGGAAATATACATGGAACAGCCAGAAGGATTTGAGGTCAAAGGTAAGGAGAAGTTAGTGTGCAGATTGAAGAAAAGCTTGTATGGCCTCAAGCAAGCTCCTAGACAGTGGTATTTGAGATTTGATAGGTTTATGACTGAGCATGGCTATAGTAGGTGTCAATCTGACCATTGTGTGTATTTTAAGAGATTGGATAATGGTAGATATATTATCTTATTGTTGTATGTAGATGATATGCTAGTTACAGGATCACACATGCAGGATATCTCTGAGCTTAAGGTGAAATTAGCTCAAATGTTTTCCATGAAGGATTTGGGAGCAGTAAAGAAAATCATTGGCATGAGCATTAAGAGAGACAGGAAAAACCACAGGTTGATTTTGTCTCAAGAGGATTATGTGGACAAGGTGTTGAAACGGTTCAATATGCAGGATGCAAAACCAGTAAGCACACCTTTGGCTGGACATTTTAAGTTGAGTAAAGAACAATGTCCTAATTCACATGATGAGGTAGAGTACATGAGTAAAGTTCCATATTCTTCCACAGTAGGGAGTTTAATGTATGTAATGGTGTGTACTAGACCGGATATTTCCCAAGCAGTGGGAGTTGTAAGTAAGTATATGGCCAATCCAGGAAAGGAACACTGGAAAGCAGTTCAGTGGATCCTTAGATATCTGAGAAGAATCAACAATAGGCATTTGTGCTATGGAGGTTCAAATACTTATCTACATGGTTATGTAGATTCAGATATGGCAGGTGATTTGGATGGCAGGAGGGGCACCACAGGATATGTTTTCACTGTTGGTGGAACAACGGTTAGCTAGATATCAAAGTTGCAGAAGGTTATTGCCTTGTCAACTATAGAAGCAGAGTATATTAAGCCATAGAGGCTAGCAAAGAGATGATATGGATGACACTGTTCATGGAAGAGCTTGGAAAGGAGCAAGAGGGTTGCAGACTATACAATGATAGTCAGAGTGTCATTCATTTGGCTAAGAATTCGGCCTTTCATTCAAGAACAAAGCATATACAGCTTAGGTACCACTTCATAAGACAGGTATTAGAGGATGGTGAGTTGAAGCTGGAGAAGATCCATACAGATAAGAATCCTGCTGATATGTTAACCAAGCCGGTTACAAAGGAGAAGTTGAATATTCATTCAACTTTTGTTAGTCTTCATGATTGAGTTGAAGATGGAGGAGCTAGAAGATGTTGCTGTATAGGTACTGGTGCAGCTGTTTATCTCCAAGTGGGAGATTGTTAAGGTGTGGAGCCTAAAATCTTCACCAAGGAGCACATTTTAATAGTTGCAGGTTTACACAGTCACCGACGTCAGTCAGCAAAGACCGATGTCGGTCAGGAGTAGTTGAGGAGACGTCGGCGTCGATAGAGATTGGCCGACGTCAGTCACAGGCAAGCAGGCAGGAACCGGCGTCAGTTACCTGTGCGTCCAGAGAGCTATTTCCAAGGACAGAACTGAGTGTTTGCATGATGAGATTAAGTTGTAGTCTTAAGTCCACATCTCTATCATTAGCAAGACTATTTTTAGAGCCCTTGTTCAAGAGGCTTAACTGTCGGTTGTAAGTGCATGCTCAATTTTCCTAATTCTATATGTAGAATTATATTTTCTTAGCTTATTGTAGTAGTAGTAGTTCATTGTATATGAATGTTGAAGAACAGTACAGAATTGTATAGGTGAATCAATCCAGGTTGTTGGAGTTGATTGTACTTGAGAGAGAGAGAGCTCTTGAGGGAAAGAGATCTAGAGAGAGATCTGTACATCTGAGAGAGGTGTGGAAGAAAGAAGTTTCTTCAATTGTATTCCTTCTGTAAAGAGTTTAATGCAAGTTTTCAGGGTGGTTTCTTGTATCTCTTGTTCTTTGCTATTTATCATTCTAGTTACTTATCTATTTGATTGAATTCCGCGGTTTATTGCTTTTATAAGTGTAATCATATTGTTGGTTGATCCCCAACAGCTTGCATAGCCTCTTCTCCCCATTTGATGATTTGGTCCTTCTTCAATATAGAAGTAATAGGTAGAGTAATCTCTACAAAATTAAACATAGACCTTCTTATGAAATTGATTTGTCCAAAGGACTGAATTCACTTCTTGAACTATAGGATAATTTTTTTTCAATGGATTCTACTAATTTAGGGTTAATCATGACACCATCTTTGGACACTATATGTCCTAAAAACTTAGCTTTTTATACTCTAAAATGAAACTTCTTAGGATTAAGTGAAATTCCAAACTCCTTTCATCTAATGAATGCTTTCTATAGATGATTCAAATGTTCCTTTCTATCATTGGAGTACACAATAATATCATCTTGATACATGGATATGAACTTGTTAATCAACCCTACAAAATCAATGTCCATAGCTTGTTAAAACATTACACTGGTATTCATTAACCCAAAAGGCATCCTCATATAAACATATGTTCCCCAAGGCATATTAAATGTGGTCTTGGGTCTCTCAGATTCTTTCACCATAACTTGGTTATACCTTGAGAAACCATCTAGTATTGATAACATCTATGATTTGGTAACACTTTGTAGCATGTTGTCCATATTGGGTATGGGATAATTATCCTTTAGAGAATCTTTTTTAAAAATTTAAAAATCCACACACAATTAGATGTTGCTATTTTTCTTTCTCACAGGTACTAAATTCTCCACCCATGATGAATACTTGATGGGTTGAATAATCTCACTATCCCTTAGCTTCTTTAACTCATCTCACATCTTGGTAGCCAAGATGGGATTAATAGGTATTTGTTTCTACCTGAAAGGCTTGGTATTAGGCTATAATGGGATGACATATTGAAATAAATATTCTCTATATGCTTTTAACTTAGGAGAATACCAAACTAAACAGTCCTAGTAATTTTTTAGTAGCTACATATAAGTTTGCTTCTTGACTTCACTTAGGTGACTAGCCAACCAAACCTTCCTTGAATTCTTGTGAGAACCCAAATTATGCTCAGTCACATCTTTTGAGATAAATGATTCTCTTGATTTGATTCTATTTTATCCATCAAAATATGCTTTTAAACTTACCAATCCTTTAGGGAGTGTGTTTGTCTTTAGCTGAATTATGTCCTTCCTAAACAAAGGTTTTCTTTTTATCACAAACCTGAACCATGAAATCCAAGTCTATGAGCTGATCTTGAAAATTAGCTTCACAATTTAGAAACCTCTGAATCTGATCATTATCATGAGACACCTACCAATGATGAACATTGTATAGGACTGAAGGCCTAACAAGCACCTCCACTTGATACTGAAAATGAGGGTTCATATTTTCAATTTCAAATTGAGCACCTAACCCTAAAAATTTATCAACTTCCTCATTGAAAATTATATCATGATAGCTAATGTTGAATGCATCAAATAATTTAATCAAATACCATGCAACATTCCAATATTATTCTAACCTTTTATTTTTGGTGGCATAAACATTGCAAACTTGCTTAACCACTATCTCAGAATTACCCTTTACAATCAGAGTTATAATTTCATATTCATGGGAAATTCATAAACCAATCAAGAGTGCCTCATATTTATCAATATCATTCATGCACTCAAAGGATATCTTGAAGTAAAACTAAAAATATTTACCATTGGGGGCATAAAATACAACCCCAGCTCCATTTTCAAAATTGGATCAAACACCGTCAAAATACATTTTCTAAACTTCAGCACTTTCATTGTCAAACCCAACATCAAGAAAAGCTAGTTGTTATATAATGTCTACATTCCAAATAAACCTACCTAATTACACATGTGTACAATACTTGATTTAGATCATGCTTCAGATATTCTAGCACATGTAGCATCTTTAGCTCCCTATGAAGTTTTACCATCTTGTTCTCTAATATAATGGCAGCATAAAAAAAGGTCCATTTTCACACTTCCACCATGCTATCAACCCATTTTCATGATAAAAACATCCCCCACTTAGACAGGTAGTCCACAACTACCATGTCCATATTCAAAGACTTAACAGGATGCACAACCAACTACATCACCAACCCTTTGACTTATCCAAAAATTGGTACCTCTCATGAATCCATGGCATATCAATTGATAAAAGCTAATGTAATTTTTACTTTGAGCTCATTTAGGACACCTAATGGCATCATGTTTCAAGAAGCTCTAGAATCAAACATGCAGTTGTGAATAATCAAACCATTAATCAGTAGGGTGGTGTAAAATAGATCCACATTTAGTTAAATTTCTACTAATGCAATCCCCAAATAGACCTCCAGAGCTATTTCAACAAACGTATCTGATTCTTCATCATTTTATAGGGGTGTTTGGGGAAAATTCATTTCATTTAAAACTAAATTCCCACTAAATTATAGGTACTCAAATGCCCTCTTTCTATGTCCAAGTATTTTCAATAAATCAACAAGTGGCATGATGATTTTTAGTTGACTCAAAACTTGGACCATAATACACATGCTTTACTAGGGAAGAGGCACATTAGGAAAGAGGGTGGCAACATCTACAGTTGGAATGAAGTGGAATAGACTAGGATGAATTTGCTTGTTTAAAAATAGTCATCAATGGTGGGTTATTTCTAAAAATTCTCAAACCCTTAAAAATACTAGATAACAAGGGTACTCTATTCTTGGATGGAACACCTCTTTGTTTGACAACTTGGAAATGGGTACTGGTTTAGAGGAATTTGGGACTATTTTAGTTTTCTTACTTTTCTTACTTGCATCCCTTGCCCTTGGATTTTTAGGGGTAGTGTCTTAAGGAACAACACCTTGTTGCCTACTTCTTAGACTATATTCTTTCTCTTGGGCAATTGTTGCATTAATTAGTCATTTCCTATCCTCAACTAAAGGAATTCCCCCATCATATTTCTTAATCATCATAGAAAATAAGAATTTGAAATCATGATTGCTTTATTCATATATTTGTGTAATATTAACATCATAAACAACTTTGAGAATTGGGACACATACTTTCTTTACTGCACTCCAAAAATGATCAATAGTAGTAACACATAACAGTTCTATGGAGTCAAACAACTTACTTTGGGAGACTTGACAATCCAAAATCAAGATCTGATCATTATCATATGTAGAATTGGGTTCATCCACATCTTCATCAATTGATTCAGAAGTATCACATGGAGGATGGGGAAGGAAATGTTTATCAAACCAATCAATGTCAATGTCAAAATTTACCACATTCACATTGGCATTCAATAAATCTGGTACTTCCTTCCCAACTCTTTTATTCTAATTTCTATTAGCTCTATCATCTTGGGTATGCCTCTTCCCTCTGTCATTATCTTGAATGTGAAAATCAAGCCTCCCTTATGCTTGATTAGGATTAAGAACTCTCTCCTGACTTGTAGATCCATGAGATAGCCTTTTCTCAACCCTAACCAACTTGATGAAATTTCTTTGATAATAAAGGCCAAAGTTTTCACCATCTCCTCAAGGTTGGATGTCTTAGTAGACTGCATTTTTTTAGGATTAACCAATTTCACATCAGCCCACTTATTCAAGGGCTTTCCTATAGTCTTATGTTATTCTCCATTTTCATGGCCATATTGAATTCCAATCTTAGGTTCATGGGAGCCTTGTCCCTCAAGTAGTATGCAACATTCTTATCAAAGGCATCACAATATTTAATTAGGTAGGATATATCACTAGGCTTGATATTTTTAGGTAGCCTCATCATAGTCTTATTGAACTACATATTAAAATATTGCACACACTCATTAGGGTTATTATTAATGTTTTTGAATTCATTAAGAAGGAACTTGGATCAATTTTATCACGATACTAAATTTTAAAAATGTTCATCTCTTCTCATGAATCAATGCATCCACAAGTAAGGGAATTAAACCACTCATGACCATTTTCTTCCAGTGTGTGTAAAAAAAATTTAATGCAAACATCCTCATGTTCAACCTCATAATATTCAATGATAATGTTTAAATCCCTTAAGAGATGATCACCAGTCACTACATTATTCCTTTGAAATTCAGGAAGGCAATTCTTTACTTCATTTATGACTTCATTGGGATAGCCTTCCATTTCATCAAAATTAGTTGGTTTAAATATAGTAATTTAAAATGCAGGATGATCATTCTCATCTTGATTCATATGCTTCATGATTGGTTCAATGATGGGTTCAAGATAAAATGGTAAAGCCCTATGAGGGGGTGAGTGAGGTGGACTTGGGGGATCAAACTTAGGAGGAGATTCAGTTGGTTGAGAAAGATTTGGATAGTAAATGGGACTATATGATTCTAAATGATTAGGTGAAATATGATAATATTCAATAATAAGAAGTTCAACAAATAAGAGTTTAGGAGTACCAGAATCTTGATATTTCAAACACTCCTTTGTAGCTGAAATTTGTCCTTCAGTCGACTTCCAAACTTGTCTCCTTCTTCTTTGATGAATAATTAAGGGTGAAACAAGTTATTTTGAAGAGTCACCTTTGAAATATGACCTCAATCCTTCCATATTTTCAATAAAAATAACACTCACAAATGAAATAAGATATCTAAAGTGGGCACTGATATTCCTTGAAACCATATGATATATTAGAGTCACCACTAGAATCAAACATATAGAATATAACAGTTAATGAACAAGTTGTGATACACACTGAAATTAAACTTTTATAAATATTATTGATGAGATATAAATCAAAGATACTAAAAATTTAAATTTATATTCAAAAGGGGAAATCACCTTCCAACATGAACAAGTTAACAGTTCTTTGCAAGGAACCTAACATAAGTCAATTTATCAAATCTTTCATGTTTTTGGCAATATCCCAATTAAAGTGTTGTGTAGTTGATGACCCAAAGTAGTGAAGTACACAAACTCAAATAAGCAGATAAATTTTCAAAATTGAACTTGTAATAACTTTTTATAAGAGTCCCTAGTAACACAAGTGACCAGGATTTGAATTTAATCCCTAGTAAAGATGTCAGTTGGGTGTTGGTTCCTAGTTTTACATGTCTTTCTCTCAGCCTTGCACACTTTATGAAAATGGAAAATGTGGATGAAAAACCCATTGATATGTCATTATATATGGGGAAGGGTTTATCACCAAGATGGACCAAATGCAAACAATGATTGGAAAGTACCGACATAGGGTATGGTTAGTTTCATATTATGTATAGCTCTACCTAAACCAAGGTGAGAGGACCTAAGGGGTAGCTTGATCATATGGTATCTTGAACAAGCCATGGAAAATTTAAGAGTGATTTGTATCCACTGGTGTCAATACAATGTAAATACCCAAATGATTCCTGAAACCCTAAAGCATACACTGCAACTAGAATTTCAAATACTTTTTCCTATTAAATTCATAAACCCAGGGTGCCCTTAAGAGGTTATCAACAACATGTTTCCAAATCATAATTCAAAAAGGGGTTTATAACCTAGATCTATACCCAAGATGACAACCATTCATAAGCATTGAACCATATATCTAATTAAAAAAGTATGTCAAACATTTCATTTCACTTTAATAACATGCAAGATTAAAAAACACAAGTATTTTCCATTATCTTGAAAGAAAATCTTACATACATCTTTATTGCAAAATGCTACCATGAGGAATGGCATGGTGAGTTTGATCCTTGAACATGGGAGACATATTACAATGCTCTAAGAGCTTGCTAATATCTGTATAAATGAAACCACCAAATCAAAAGAGACAAAATGCACACACAACAATGTATTCTAAAATTTTGAAGCATCTAGACCTAAGAAAATTAAAAAACCAACAACCTTAGAAAATAGGATAAGCCCTCTTTTTATATAATTTATCATGCTTTTGCATTCTAGGAATATGTGTTACAATTTATAATATTACAAACTTGAAATCAACTCTTAAAGTTCTACCAAGATACTTCCAACTAAAATATGCTCCTTGCCATGCCTAAAATCTTCATGCCTTTGCAAGGAAAATAATTATTGTAATTGCCTTTACATGTAATGATGAAGATTTGGAGCCAAACCTTTATATGATTGGATGGAAATGAATTTCATTTAAGCTTGAAGGATAATATTCATTTTAGATCCAAAAAAATCCTTTGTCTTCTTGTGAAACTCCCTAGACATGTCTTTGACCACTCATTTTCCCAACTGAAAAAATCATGAACAACTACCCTTCCTATTATGCATGCCAAAGAACAACCCTTTCCTTAGAATGATGGCATTGGAACACTCTAGATCCATGGCCACTTGAAATATATTCTTTGTAATGTCCCACCTTAACCTTGAAAACTTTCAATATTTATCCCTTAGAGGTGTTCGAAAAAGCACAACCTGAAAAAATACAAGACTTAACTCATTTTTGCCTTTTTGCTCTTTCACTTCAACATGCTTTTTTACATATTTGATTTTTTCCATTTTTGACTTTTAGGGTTGCCACCAACTTTTTTAATACTTAAATACATTATTTTTCACCTTTAGCCTTTTGGGTAACTTTGGGTCCAATTCATAATTTTGCACTTCCTTTCTATGGTAGGAATATGGAGTTCAACAATAAATTTTCAACTTGAAAATTGGAAACTTGCAATTTATAGTTGTAGTTCCCCTGAAAATTTCTCCTGATGGATCTAGGAACTTTAAACATAATTTGTAATTTGAAAAAAGATAAAATTGTAATTGACCTTGAAAGTTCCGCTCTAAAATGGGACCTCATGTTTGACTAGTGTTGATTGGTGGGTTTGGGATATCCAAGTGAAATTTACAATTTACACATTTAAAAAATTGCATTCCTCCTTGAAATATCCCTAAAGCTCCTTTTGATTTGACCTTTCTTCTACTTTCTTTGACTGATGGCATTGGGAGAGTTGATTGCATATTGTAACTTGCATTTTGAAGACTTGTTTTTTGCATGTTGTTTTCTCACTTGGGAACTCCACCTCATCAACCATTCAACCATGGTTTAGAAAATTACCTTATGAAAAATTTCTTTCTATAATCTAACTCTTTATATGTAGCCATTATAGGTCAAATTGTAATATTATGTTCCACTAGCCAGCCAGAGAAACATTAAAAAATAAATCTTAAAAAATACTTAATTATTTTTTGAATAATTGGAAAAATGTAAATGCACTAAATATTTGTATATATAGTTTAAAACATACTTTTTGATTAATGTTAATGACCCAAACTCAAGAAATTTTGAGGAGAAGATGGAAGTGTATGTGGCCTCGTTATGATATAAAGTGAGACAAACTACTATGCTTTGACCCTTATTTGCATCTCCACCTACCAATTCACCCTCTCTATGACTTTCTTGAAATATTTAGGAATACTTTCATTAATTTTTTTATCATTTTTCATAAATTTATCTGAACTATCCTAGCCTTAAAATCCCAATCTTGGTTAGTAACAATCAACTTATCAAATATTAGGGAGAGAGAAAAATAGAAATATGTGGAATTGCCTTTCACACCCAACATAATTATTTTCCATAACATCTAACCTTAAGGAGGAATCAACTTGATATAAATTATTGACATTTTTGGAAGAAACAATGACATCATTCTCAAGACCAAAATGTGGATTCATGTAAAGATATATTAAGAGTTTTTGATTTTCAAGTAAAGAGATCTAGAAGCATTACCATCTAACATTTACCTATCTGAATGAATCGAATCCTTATATATTTGGGATAGTGAATCCTACTTCTGAACTTCATGAAGGATCATCTTTTCAAATTATTTATTGTGAATTGAATCATGTAGATTCAAAGAGAATAATTTCATTTCAAACAGTTAAGTGTTCCCATATGTTGCTACAATGAATAGAAAAAGACCCTTCACATTTACACATATGCAATGTTAGAAAATGTACACCAATACCTGGATGAGATAAACCTATCAAAAATCATTTCAGGAGGGATAAATAATTTATGGATGATATTTACCATAAATAAACTAGACTTTGTGCCTACAACTGAAATTTCCAAGTCAATATTATTTACAGCTTGTCATGCCCTAAGAAATGA
This sequence comes from Torreya grandis, assembly GCA_037957365.1. Taxonomy (NCBI): domain Eukaryota; kingdom Viridiplantae; phylum Streptophyta; class Pinopsida; order Cupressales; family Taxaceae; genus Torreya; species Torreya grandis. Next base: position 5,810,652 of record JARHVA010000336.1, read on the forward strand.
CATTTTTACAACATTTGCCTTAAATTTTTGAGCATTAAACATAATTCTCATTGGTGAAACTATAGGTTTACTTGATCCTTTTAATTCACATGGAATTCCAACCAACAATGCAATATCAAGTCCTTCAATCAGTAAAAAGCCTAGATTCACATGTCATTGATCTTTCCTATGCATTTCTTGTTTCAATATTTGTTCTAGTATATTTTGGCATAGGGAATAACCTATAAAAACCATGGGAATATTGAATTATCTATAAATATGGTAGGATAAATAACCTACATATGCATAATGATCTTGAATGATATGAGGCCACACAACATTTCCACTTTTCTATCCCCTTCCATGCAACTGCTTCTAGCCACAAGGCATTGGGATTGAGGCTACATCTAACATATTATCTTCCCTCAAGTTTACTCCTAAATATAAAGAGATTAAATTTAATTTTACCTTGTATATTTAACCCTATTTTAAAATATATGGGCTTGGGAAAGCTGTATGCACTTTGCAATATGTATTTTTTAAAACTGCATTTTATAAATTCTTCTCTGTCATGTATTCTTGTCATCCTCCTTTTCTCTCCATGGGATCTAGAAGTATAATTCAATTTTAAAAATTAGTAACTTGATAAGTTACATCTTATCTCTCATTCTCTATCACTAACCCATTTTCCTCCATGTGGTATCATGCCTACCTTTCTATGGGCTTGGCATGTCAACCAAAAAATTATAACTTGTAATTTGACAAGTGCATTTTCCACCACAAATTTTTGTGTGGACCTTTTGGTGTAATTTAAAAGTTACACACTAGTAAAACTTTTTTTTTGACCTTAAAGTTCTATGGTTTCATTTTGCCTAGGCACACACATTATCAATTTCAATTTTGTTTAATTGTTGTCTATCCACATTGCAAGTCTTCATGGCATGGATTTTGATATATGCGTGGGCTCTTGGAACTTCCACATGGGCACATACTAGTTGTTGTTTTATTTATTTTCCTTTCATCCACGTGGGAAAGCCATTTATGACATGGCTTAAGACGTTAATTCAAGCCTCTATTTCTAATGTGGCACTCTTTCACTTTGTAAATTTTTCTCATTGACTTTTTTGTGTGGGTGTGGGAATTCCAAATGAAATTTTCACATTGCATTTTCGATTCATACCTATGCAAAGTTTTATGTTGCATTTGCAACTTGAATTTTGAGGAAGTGTAATTTTCATGTTGATTTTATACTTCAAAATTCTTCAGACTTTAGAGTCTCATTTACAACTTTCAAAACATATAATTAACCCCAAATCTTCTACCAGGATCCCTTTCATCATACACCTACAAAATTATTAAAACACAAAAATATTAAATGTTAGATAGAATGGGGATTACACCAGGGTTTTTATAATATGAACATGAGAGTGGGCTTTGTATAATATTGAATGTAAAAATAGAGTTTTGGATGATTCAGGTGAACACAATTGTAAATTGGGGTAACATTCAAATAATTAGGGATTAATATTTATATAATAACACAAATTGTCATGTGCAATTTTGGGCACTAAAACCTATGATGCAACTATAAAAAGTACAAGGCAAACAAAATCCATCTTGGTAATGGGTGAAAAAGTATTAGAATAGTCAATACATTTGACTTGAAAGAATCCCTTCATAACAAGACATTCTTTACAATGATTAATGGACTCATCAACTACATAATTGGTGTAGTAAATTCATTTGCACTTGACCAAATTTCATAACTTAGGAAGAGTGATTAAATCCCAAGTGTGATTATTCATCAATGAATAATACTCATCTATCATTTCATCATCCCACTCCTATATCCCATGAGCCTATGAAAAAGATTAAGGATCCCTAGAGAATGCCTGACATAAAAGTCCAGTACTCATAGAATGTACATGATGATATCGAGTAGGTTGAATATCTTATATGAAAAGTGTTACCTAAAAAAATATAGTATATTCCCACTTAAGCATAGTAGAAACATTACTGTGAACAAGATTCTCATCCTTTATGACCTCTTCAGGAATCTCCTGAATTGGCTCCTTAAAGAATGAATCCTCGAGAGGAGGTGAATCATGGAAAGAAGAAGAAGGCATGGAATAAGATGAAGAATCATGAGATGTGAAATGCTCATCAAACTATACATGAGTTCAAAAATTAACATCATGAGTATAAGGATATACAAGATGATAAACTCTTATGTTCTTGTAGTACCCTACAAAAATCAGAGGTTTGCTCTTTTTGTCTAATGATTTCCTTTTCTTCTTTGGTAAAAACACCCAAGCAAGGCTCCCAAAGAATTACAAAAATGAGACATTAGTCTTGGATCTAGACCAAGCTTCCTTTAGAGTCATATTCTCAAGTGATTGATGTGGTGTAAGATTCTAAATGTAGTTCACACAATTAACTGCCTCTACCCAATAGATAGGAGGTAAATCTTGTGGATGCATCATACAATTAGTTATCTCCTTCAAAGTTCGGTTCTTCCTCTCTACTAATCCATTCTATTGTGGAATATCTACAATATAATTCTAATGAACAATACCATGGGTTATTAAAAAATTAGTGAACTTTCAACTGAAGTACCCCCCATTATCTATACAAAACTTCTTGATACAACTTGGTGATAGTTTCTTGACCAAAGCCTTAAAGACTTTAAAGTGAGAAAAGACATCACTCTTGTGCTTGAGGAAATAAACCCAAGTAAGCCTCAATAAATTTTTAATGAAGGTAAGTGAATACTTAGATCCATTGAAAGGAGTAGAAAATACCATAACATCATTGTGAACAAGCTCAAGTGGTGAAGAACTCTTATGGACATGCCCTTAATAAATAGATCCTAGTGTTGTTTCCCTAATGCATAACCAAGGCAGACTTCATCAAAACATGAAACTATAGGAAGACCCTATACCATACTGTGAGTGATCAAATCCTTGAAATATATATAGTTTAGGTGTCTAAATCTCTCATGCCAAAGCTGACTCTTAGAATCTATATGAGAAACTAAACATGTCCCTAAATGAGGAGCATCATCAAAACCATCAAAATAGTAAAGTCAAGAACTATGATTAATAAAACCCTGTGCAATGAGTGTGTGTGGCTCTAACAAATCTCAAACTTTAGCACCCTATGGTGTAAAATTCACTATCTTGACTTGACTAGAATGAAAATCTGATACACTAAAATTATATTGGTGGTGATGTCTAAAACATATAATGCATCATTGATGTGGCCACCATATATTTTTAGGCCCCCCTTCCCCTTAATAGAAATTAAGGAAAAATATTCAACCTTAATGTTGGAGGTGAAACTTAGACTAAGAGATACAAAGGACTCCCTGGTAGAAGGCATATGGTGTGAAGCACCAGAATCTATAACCCAAATATATAAAATAGGTAACTATGATCTCCCAAAAACATTAATTGATTTCCCATGATCATGAGATGGTGGAATAGAAATAGAGATATATGTTTCCTAACAACATCCTCTAAGGCTTTCAATCTTTTGAAACACCTTGACTCTTCATAGCCACCCCCCAATAATAGGAGAAAGATATGTTAGACTTACTCTTAGATTTGGAAGATGGATGGGCTTAGGTGAGTTTTGAGGTGGAGGAGGAGTTTTATTATTCTTACCATTATAATTTACATTAGACTTAGGATGTGAGGCCATTAATTCTTTTTGAGAAGTGGAAGAATCAAGGTGAGACAATTTGGATTCCTCCTTAGTAAGTATCTCATAAAATGACTCTAGATTTGACTTTTTGAATGCAATACCTAATGCATCCATGCTAGAGAAAAAGGTATAAATAAAGATTTAGAATGGGACACTCAACTTAGAAAATATTAAGTACCCACATTCATCACATCCACTCTCCTTCAACTGTGTCAAAAAATGCTTAAAATTTGTGAGGTATTCTATAATGGAATCAAAGTCATTTGGATTTAGTAGAGTAAACTCCACTTAAAGCATCATCACTCTCAAGTGTTATAATTTTTGAAACAAAATTTTTAACTTAGTCCACATTTTGAATGGAGAACCATACCCATCAAAATGAAACAATAGAATATCACTCACATATCCCCCAATCAAGTCCATACATTCTTCAAACATACACTGATGCTAAATTGTTTTATATTCACATGTGAACCGTGGTTGTGTTTCATTCATTATGGACCATAATCCTTTGTTATTTATGATTATTTTAATTTGAGGTATCTATGTGTGGTAATTATGTGTAGTCAAAGGATCACAATAGTCAAGACCTGAAGTAAAAGATATGCTAACAAATCACAAAGAGTAGAAATAATGTAAAGGGTGTAAAAAATGGACTTAATGGCTTATAATCTTTCTAGTTCAATGGCCAATACATCATTAGAAATAATGTGACCCAATAACTGACCTTCATGGACAATAAATACACATGTTTTTGGGTTTAAAGATACCCCAAACTCTATATTTGTCGAATACTTGATTCAAATAATCTAAGTGATCAACTACACATTTAGAGAAAACATTGATATCACCAAGGTAAACTAGGATAATATCATTTATTAGGCCCTTAAATTATATGTACATAACTCTTTAGAAGCTTTTACCAGCATTGGTTAGTTCAAAAGTCATCTTCTTTTATACATAGGTGCCCCATTTGGTGGGAACTTCTATCTTGAACTAATCGAACTCTTGCACCAATATTTGATTGTAGCCCGAGTAACCATCAAGAAGTGAAAACCTCTTGACCCCTGCTACTATTTGGAGGATCCTATTCATAGGTTTAATGTGATAATGATTGTTGAGGGGTTCTCTATTCAAGTCCATAAAATCCACACACAACATGATCTCTACACTCTTCTTCCTTACCAGGACTAAATTGGATACCCAAGAGGAGTTTTTAATTGGGAAAATGATATTAGAATTTATTATCTTGGTTAATTCCTTTAGCATTAGTGGTTTCAATTTAGGATTTATAGGCCTTTGATTATGCCTAATTGACTTATATGATGGGCCAAGGTTGTGTCAAAACATTTGACATCTTGGTAACTCCATGTGCGTATCTAATCATAGTTTCTACAAAGATGAATAAACCCTTATTTTTCAAGATGAGTGCATACCTTCCTAAATATCAAGAGTTTTTCATTGGAAATGACCACTTGATCACAATTTTCTTTCTTTATTATCATGTTCCTCTTCTTACCTTTGAACTAATCATCAATGTTAAATATGTTCTCATTTCATTTTAATTGGATATTTGATCCTCATGCTATGTCTACAACCCTAATTTATTTTTTTTATAGAAAAATCTACCTCCTATTATATAAAATTGATGATTTGTTAATCATTGTCAAGAAATTTCTAAGTAGCATCATTATCAGACACTACAAGTATAACTATAAGCTTGACAATCTATCCTAAATCTCTCACAACATAAACAAGGAGGTTGTATTGAGAGAATACTATGACAATCCTATTTTCATCAATATTTTGTTTCCTCAACACAACTTGTATGTTGAAAGAATCAAATATTTCAATGAGATCTTAGACTCTATGTTTATAATCCTTTAATAGCCTATTCTTGGATGTATTTTAGGTTCTTACCCAGTTTAAAATGAATTTTTTATTCCCAAACACTTGCCATTTATTAATTCATTGATTTTGTGCCAATTGGAGGCCTTGGATTAGTGCCTCATATTCGGCCACATTATTGGTGTAACTAAATTGTAGCCCATATGCATGAAAGTATTTCTCCTTTTGAGGATAGACCAAACAATGTATGCACCTATACCATTTATGCTTTTGGAGCCATTGAAATATATATTCCATGTGCCTTCAAGGTCTTTTTAAGTTTTCATGAGGTTTGGTATGACAAATTATTCCTCAAGAATGCTGTAATTTTTTAGTTTGATTTCCTTCATACAATTATATGGATCAATTACATAATTCTCATTAGCCCAATCATCAAGTGTTATATCTGGGACTTCCTCTAGAGGTGTGGTAGTCTCATGCATGACTAAACCATATTCAAGGTCATACATAGTATAGTTCATATCAGTGGGATTGGGTGAGTATGGATCTATATGATGTATACAAATAGACTTAGACTTGATAATCACCTTTGTTCCATATATAGTCTTCAATAGCATGTGTGACTAGTTAGATGACAATTACCCACCCATTTTTTGCAGTAAAATCTCTTGAAATAAAAATGGAAAAAAAGGTAGGAAGTTATACAATAAATATGTCTTGGGTAATGAAGAGGATATGACATGCATGCATGGTAAGGTTTAATCCTTTAATAACCCCCATAGTTTTGACACCTATTCCATCTAGCTGAATAACTCCTTTTGAAATCAGGGTATACTCTATACCTAGCATATCAGTTGTCTTCTTTGGCATGACTGAGCTACTTACACCTGAATTAATCATATAATTATGGATGATGTTCTTACCTATGATCAAGGAGATATATAATAGCGGTGGCTTGTTGATTTTTATAAGCTCTCCTTTCCTTAGTTGACACAAGCTTGTGGAAATGGTTAGAGAGGCCTTTGTTTGTTCATGAGGATGAAATATCTTCAATTATTTTTGTAATAAATTACTTTTAGACATTTTAGTTTATTTTCTTCAATTGTTCCACTATGTTTAAGGGAATTTGAGTCCCATTCATATACTTCTTTGGGATATCATCATCTTTCTTAGTGTGTTGAATGGCTTGTGGTTGATTTTGCTTATAAATAAGTTGATTTATTTTCAATTGAATGGAAGCAAGAATCACTTTCTCTTTGGAAAATTCACATTGAACTTATGAAGTAGAAGTTTGGCTTGTTGAGGAAGATTTCTCACCCTCCATCATCCTTATTTTAAACCTTGTATTATAGGCCACTAAATTATTGACTGCATCTAGTACTTATCTTTTATCTATGTTAATGAATTCATTCTCCTCCCAATTTACCAAAGTGGCTTGATCCACATAAATTTGGGTCTCTTCATTCACTTCTTCCCTTTGTGAAGTTGATTCATTTGGCTGCTCTTGAAGATGTGATATACTTTTCACCATCAATGCTTTATTTAACACTCCATTTTCATAGGCAATTTGATTATGTGGTTGATTTAAAGAAAAGTACCAATCATAATCTTGGGTTAGATTGTTTTTAATGGGAAAAAGGGCCCTATAGGTGCTAATAATATTATAATTTTGCATATTAGGTGGTCTTAAATAAGTGAGATGGCCTTGGGCTTGTGTATTATTTTGATAAGGAGGCCTGAGGTGTCGGTAAGGTTGGTTAAGCAGCTGGTAAGGTCTATAATGTTGGGATTGTTGCCTCTTTAAGGCTACTAGATAATTCCCAAAAAATTACATCAATGACTGAATTTCATGTAATTCACTAGGAGTGGAAAATGTAGCTAGTGGGTTGACTACAACATGGATAGGTGTCAATGAAGGTTGAGGAGTAGGGTGAGTAGGTGGTGGATCTAGAAAGAGAGGCATGAGAGGCTTGGGAGAAATCTTTTCAAATTGAATTAAATAATTCTCATCTTAAAAAGTAATGTCATATTCATTAGGGAGTAATATTCATTCCATATATTGGACCATTACATATAAATCACTATTTAGATCCCTTAAATAATATAAAATATAGTATTTATAGATGGATTAAACAAGGGTGGTATTATATCCTAGACTCTTTGGAAAATGAAATTAAAATCAATTTTTAGCTCATGTGGGGATCTCTTAATGGTGGTACGTTGCTCCATCAAGGATAAGTGGTCAGTCTTGTCTTCATATTGCTTTCAAATTTTTTGTCTTATCTTGTCCCAGATGTGAATGGAGTTAGGCATCAAAATCCTACACCATTCGAGGGATTTTCATTTTAAAAGAAGAGGTGCGTATCTAAAATTCTAGATTATCTTAGATGACATTATGGAATGAGCATTTATAATATATATATTGTATGTGTTATATGAGAGTGGTCACATTCTCACTAGCAAAATATGACAATCTTTTAAGTTCTAAAATGAGAATGCCATCATAATGAGCTAGAGCTAAAGGATTGCATGCATTAAAGGGCATAAACAATTGATTTATTTGGGTATCCATGAAGGGAATAGGAAATAAACTTCTTATAGGTAGGGGGAATCTACCAAAATGAAGGGTAGACTAAGGTTTTGGGGAAGATTGAATTAAATTTTTATCTCTCCTAACAAGAGATGAGAATACTCTACCTCTTCTTATTCTAGAAGGTATAGGTAATTCAATATAATGAAAAATAATACCTCTTAAAGATGATCTCACTTGTCTTAGAATGTATATGAACCACTGATCTTTGTAAGCTATAAATAATAAGAGTCACCAGGTTCTCTATAGAGTGTCTTCGACACTATCAACCAAGAATAACAATGAATCCTTAGTTAAATATTAGATGTGGTCCCACTAGGCATGCCAAAAACTATTATCACTCAAACTGTGCACTCATTGAATTGGAGTAATTATTTTAGTGAAATAATGGGATCATCCCCCAAGGTGTGGGAAACTTTTATTCCTTGGGATGAACCTTTAGAGAAGGTTGACTTCCTTCTAATTTAAATTCATCTAATTTAGGATCAACATGTAGGCCTAAAAGAGTTGAATGGAAATATAAAGCTAATTCTAAGTCTAAAATGTTTTAAAAGGAAAATAGAGAGGGTTAGTTGATGAAAAGGAAATAATAGTGATGCACCAAGACTATACAGAACACCTCTTCAAGACTTAAAGAACATTCTACAGATCTCAAAGGATAAGAATATAATTGCATTAATATTATGCATGGAGGTGCAGGACATAATACAACACCAAAAGTGATGATGAAGGATCCACAAGTGGTGTCTGTATAGACCTATATGCACACAAAACAAAACCTATAAGAGAAAGCCAATTTATGCATAAAGGTGATAAGGAATGTACAATAATGAAAGGGATAAAGATTATCCACAAGAAAAGAATAACAACCTACATGATGCACATAGAATGAAAGAATAAAGGAAAGAGGTGAACTCAATTCTCATTAAGATATAAGGCTCAAGAGGTAAAGGGATTGTAGAGGGAAAATTTTGGCAGTATTACTATGCTAAATTTTTTTTTATTCTTTTACAATGTAAGACCTAGGATTTTATATGCAATGGGAAGCCCACATGTCATTGATTACAATGAAAAATATAGCTGAGAGAATAAAAATAAATATCAAAAATCAAGACACATAATATTTATGTACATCAAATAGGGATGGCCAAAGGTAATTAGGACTTTGACTACATTCTCGAGGCATGGTGATTATTACATTGGGCTTGACCTTGTCAATTCAACACATTCTATAATTAGTTATATATCAACCAATCTTTAATCTCTCAATGACCATAACTTAATTTGTAAGATTTTGTGTTTAGGAATGTTCCTATAGATATTTTAGAATTAATGCCTTACAATATTATAGCCTAATTCTACTTCTTTTTCTTTCAATGCTTCTACTTGGATACTTTCACACCATGCTTGTCATTAAGACACTTATTTTTCCTGTATGCTCTTTCCATAATCTTGTTGTGCTAGCCATATTCGTATGGAATTATATAGATTTGGGCTCAAGTCAATTCACTATTTCAACTAAAACATTCTCCAATTTATTTCTCATCTCAAATATTTTTTGATCCTTGAGCCTCCATGCTTTGATTTTGAAAATATTATCTTTGATGGTCTTGATGGCTAGATAACCCATAAAATTTAGGCTATTATAATGGTGAAGTCATCACTACAAAGTGTTTTCATTTTGGTAACCTTTTACATTTCCTTTATTGTGTTATTGTCTCTACTCTTGACAGTTCTTATTTTTCTGCTTGGTAGCTTGTTGGCAGCTATGGGTTTTAGATTTTTAGTTTACTTCTATCAACATCATAGCCATGCAACCTTTACAGGTCTACCCAAGTCCCTTATGCCTTTGGATTAGTTGCTATAAAACATCACTTATTTATCTCTCTACACTCAAGGCACATAGTTCATGGCTTTGATTTTTTGTGTTTTTGGGATCTCTAGGGATTTTCCACATGGATTTTCTTTGGGACCTTAAAACCATGGGGGGATTGAATTTTGACTCAATATTTTAATGCCTTGAAGCTTCCAAGATTTTTTTCTTTGATTAATGCTGCACTTTTGTGCTTCAAATACCTCCATGCTTATGTGTTTTCCTATGTCAAATACCTCCACACTTCCACACTTCCAAATTATTTCAAGACTTAGAAACTATTATAAAGATATCACCTTCTACTTTCTTGAGCTTTTGCACTCCTAAGTTTTTGCACTTCTACATGACTTTTCCAAAGTATTCAAAGATTTTGTAAACTACATCCATGTAAAATCTTTGACTCATATATGCCTAAGAGCATGAAGTCAAATTTTTGAGAATACATTAATTCTTTATTTTCCCTTTTGACTTATCCAATTTTTTCCAAACTTTTGAGAAACCTTCCCTGTTGATCCTAAAGCTCTGATCTAAATTTAGACTCTACTCTATGGTGACAAAAAATAGTCAGCACTTATTTAATTATATTTCCATTAACTCATAATAAAACAAATTTATGGGTTGAGAAACCTAAAAATAGTTACATTACTTATCCATAGGCTATAAATAAGCCTCATGTAGTGTAAATAGAATCGCAAGTACGAGTTTATACCTTTTGATCACATGATGTTATTATGAAAATACATGAACATTCGATAAAAATATATTTTGGTATAAATTAGTGATGTTATAATAATTTAATAAGGTGTAGAAAAAATGTTGGTTCAATGTGGAAAATCCATTTCAAGCTATGGTGATGTCCTCCTATTTAGCTTGAGAGGCTATATTTATAATAGTATTAAATGTGAATGCCAGATAATAAAATTATAGATTTATATATATGGACTCCTATAAGGCACACATACATATGGGTCAATGCTAAAATATATAATAATGAAACACTATTGACATAGGGGACCCATAAATCAAGGAAAAAATCATATGCACTAAGACATAAAAAAATACACTAAAATAGTATTTTGGATACTCTAGGAGACTTTAGGGTCATATAAATGTAGATGAATAGTTGATCTATAGGTTCTTTGACATTATACATAAAATAGATTAGATTTTATGGGATAAATGTGAATATAAATTCAAAATATGAGGAATAACTATGTAATGAGATAACAATACTAGCCCCAACATAAGCAGAAGATGTACCTAAAAAATCTAAACTTGTGCACATGGACAAAAAAATAACCAAATGTGTACACATGGACCAAGTTTGATAAAATAGGGAAAAAAAATCATGGTGAAGGTTATTTTACCAAAATGTTTACAACTAATTAGTTTTCTTATAAAAAATTAGTTTCCCATAATTATGACATCTTATTCAAAGAGAATGAACACAAAATACATCCATTCAACTTATATATTCAGTTGGACCTATATGGATAAAAATTATTTTTCATAGACATTGATCCATGTTATCCTCACTATGAGATTAATTGTAGTCATAATTCTTTTTATACACATAAATTTGGGTTAAGATGCTTTGGAAACATTGACTTTCGCATGTTTTGACATATTTGGACAATGTGCATAGATTTGACTCTTGTGCACACTTTCCATCTATCCTCCTATTGATATATTATCTTGGCCAAATCTATTCACTAGATACACCTATTCAAGATTAGTTTGGTATATTAAATAACATCCAAAAATACTATATAGGTCTTCTACATATCACATATAATTGATCTACATTTCAAGGACATTACTAGTTGTAACTAGACTGTATTGGTTACCTCAAGGGTCTTCCTCTAATAGAAGTGTCCAGGTAGAATGAACATATTTTTTCAAATAGGGATGTCTCTATTAGGTTTTTCTATACATATTTCATCATGGGTTAATCATAATAGGAAGTAATATTGAGTCAACTATAAATACAAGTCACTCCTAAGGTTATACTCAACAATTATTTGGCCACTACCTTGATAGTTACTTGGAAAGCATGCATAATCTATTATAAATCCTTTGAGACATTATAAATAATACATGTATGCATCTAAAAAATATTCAAAGGAGTAGTTTAGCATTTTATAGGCTAAGTCTAATTACATAAAGTCAAATTCACATGGTACAAAATATTGAAGTTCAAAACTTTGCATTAGATTACATATTTTTCATGATGTTTCACACAAATGCATAAGTGGGATAACTAGGTGCAATTTGAGCCCTGTTCAAAGTATTATAACATAGGCAAAGATCATACATTTAGTGGGTAGTGGCTAGGGTCATCCAATCCAAAATATTAACTACTTTTTATGGAAAATATTGTGGTCAAAATAATACTTAGGGTTTGAGTAGAAAGAGAAAGAAAAAATATATTAGTACATAGGAGTGAAGGTATGCATACACACATGAAACATTTATAGGCAAAAATATATTATCTTAGGAGATAAAAACTTGCATATAACATAAAGACACTATGGGTAGACCCTAGACAATATTGGTTACCATACTAGTCAGAGTTTTCCAAAAACATCTAGAGAGGTCTTCAACATCTATTTTAGGGTTGAGTAGTTGATAAAAAATTCACAAAGAATTTTAATATATAGATATTCCTTTTATGAAAAATGGACAATCAAATCAACTAATTACATTGCTCCCTTATTGCTATGCCAATTCAAAATCAAAATAATGTAATATTTAGATAGCAATTTCAATTCAGATTAGTGCACTATTCCCATGTTTTATGTAATCTGATTATCTCTAGTTTTACATTAATTTACATAATTTAAATCTAATATAAAATAAAAAAAACTTTCCATAGTTATGAAAAAAACATAACATTCATAGAATAATTTGTAACATTTTGAAGAATTATATATAAAATACAAGCCATTAAATTCACACTAGGGTTAATAAATTTGTAGAAATTTAAATGACTTATGTCTTGGGATGAAGTTAACAAACACAACAGAGCTAGAACTAGAATATCTAAGAATATGTAATATAATCAAATGTAGGAAATCAAATAAAGTAATATTTAACTATATGTGAAATCAAATCTAACCCTTGGGAAGAAACACATCAAACAACCTTAAACAAATTCAGCTATATCACAACCAAAAACCAAGTTGAATAAAGAGCATACAAGTTAATACGTGTTTGACAATTTAAAATAAAATAAAAATACATCTAATTCAAATTGCATCATATTTATTCATAAACATTGCAAATAAACAAAGTTAGACGGGTAAGTGCATGAATTTAGGAGATAATTTCATGGACATTACCCATAACACAATCACATTAATTAATAATGTGATCATGTTATTTAATTAATGTGATCACAAAATTTGAATCTAGGCTGAGGATTGCCAAACCATAACATAATCATGTTATATTGCACAATAATGCAATCACACTATTAATGCAATCACATTATTAGCATTTGCACTAACGTGATCATGTTAATAATGTGATTGCATTAACTATGTATTGAAAACAATAAAAAGGAAAACCTAAACACAAAAATACTCATTTTGCATTTGAGTTTCTTTCCTCTCCCATAGCTTCTATGATCGTGTTTTTTTTAAAAGATTCTAGAGAGTACCAAAAAGCTACTAGATTCATCCCACAAACCTACTGATCAATGATGGCATCATGTTGGATAGGTAAGTGATTGAAATGTTCCCTATTTAACCCTAAATTTTCATAATTTTCATTGTTTAACCTTGGTTTTTAATTGTAATTTATTTTTTTAACAACTAGTCCTGCTAACCCTCTGAACCTTCCATAAAACCCTCTGATTGCTCATCCTCCTAATACTCAACAAAACCATGTTTTTCCTCCTATCCCTCCACTTGACCCTCCTATAGTTCCCCAAAATCCTCCTAGCAGTTAAGAGGTTTTGATTGAAAACATTGTGGGAAACAAACTTGAAATTAAAGAGTTAATTGATAGAATGAGGGATCTTAGTTTGACCAACCAACCCCCATCATACTTATCTAGTTGATTCCCTATAGACCTTATTAGGTAAAATTTACTTTATAACGAGTCAAATTGATCAATGTACCTCATATAGGGATACTTGTAAGGCATATTATTTTGATAAGTTGTCATCCCTTCAATTCAAGAATTTAGATATTAAAAAAGTTGATATTTGTACCCTATTCATTAACCCATCCACCAATCCCATTTTTTGTAATTGCTAAAAAATTTCCTCTCCATTATTGTGTACATAAATTAATCATGTCAAACTTTTGGGATCGATGGTGGATGGTCTTTGACTATCCACCATGTGACAACCATGAAGTCCCATTATTTTTTTTGAGGAAACTTTACTATGAGTTTTTCCTCATCTAAATGCCCATTTATTTTGATTTTAATGAGTTTTAAGGCTGAGGAAAAGGCTATGTGTATGATTGAATAGGTGCATGTTGTACACCTAATTGAACTATGTAGATCCATATCTAAAATCCTCTTAATCTTGAGATCCCCTCCATAGTTTAGCAGGTCATGGAGATAGGCACTCTTAATGCTCTTAGTTCACTCATAGATATACTCATTTAGCATACGAATATGATTTTATAGAGTGATGCCATAGATATGCCACAAGCTACCTGACCCTAAACCCACCCTTGAAACTTGTGTGTATCTATGTGTACATGACCTTCTAATGATGATGGCATCGGTGGTTCTGATGGCTTAGATCATATTCTTATGAGTGACATGTTTTTGGCACACACATTTGGCATGTGGAAATCAGTCACCATATAGATTTAGGTATATTTTACATAAATTTCATCATAAATTTAATTTATATTTGAAAATTTAATTTCTAAGCTAAAAATTAATTTACATATAAATATAATATAATATATATGTCATTTTTTTATATCATAGGAGGTGATGGTTCCTTCATCATCACAACCATCATTTATAGCATTTGATTTGTCATGGCTATTGTTTGCACATTTGGATCCAACTACTAAGCCATCCATAATTTCATCTTCCTCTATTAGGATGACATCATTTACCTATATAGAGGTAAAAATTGTTTACATATATGTTTTACTTTTTGCATATGTTAAGACTACAGTTGTTTACATATATGTTTTTCTCTTTACATTTAATTTACTTATCAACAATTAATGCAAAAATAACACAACTAAAAATATAAAAGTCATGAATGGTCTTATGTTGGACCATGCTTCTTTGGGAGTAACATCCTACAATTCTCTTACACTAGAGTATTGTGTTCAAAATTATGTACCTTATTCCCAATGATAACCAAAATTATCTAGGATACATAATACATTTCATTGGCTCATCCTGTAAGTATCCCATGTACTAAAGAAAGGTTTAAAAACATACATTATAT
The DNA here is from genome assembly GCA_037957365.1 of Torreya grandis. Lineage (NCBI taxonomy): Eukaryota > Viridiplantae > Streptophyta > Pinopsida > Cupressales > Taxaceae > Torreya > Torreya grandis. The sequence continues at coordinate 5,826,078 of JARHVA010000336.1, forward strand.
ACTTTTCAGTATTGGAATTTTTATAGAGGTTATGGAATGCAATTACTATATCATTTAAGAAGATATCCAACAAGTAGTGTTGTCTTTCCTTGAACGTCACCCAAGTGACTATGGGCATATCTAAAATCATAATTATTTATTGATAGTCCCAACACAAGGCTACTTCATCTAAAATTTATAAAATAAATATCATGTCCATACTATTTATTAAGAAATATATTATCCCAAATCACCTTTTCATGCATATTAGCCAAGCGTTAACTTCCCTAACAAAGATTCATCCATTGAATTTAAGACCCTTTTCACTTTATTTAGTTTGTAGGTAATTCCATCCAATCTTTTATGCGTGTCAACATTTTCATGAGCTCCCCCAGTGGATGATATTCCATGTAATACATTGGTATCTCTCTCTTTCTGAACATTATGTTCATAATCACACTCATCGAATGATTTTATCTTATTCCTTAATTTTTCCAAGAGGCATCCTATCATTGAGTTCACTTAGCACTAGACGTATTTCCAACTCAATGGGTATCACATTATAACCTCTTATCTATCTATAAAATATTACCCAGGTAACACAACTTCAATATAAGGTTTTTGCTCTTTTCCTCATATAGTTCGATCATGGTTGATATTTTATAACTACAATTAAAAATTAAAATATGGTCATGTTAATTGTCCAACGATAAATCATTCCAATAATAAATCCAACTTTTTTTAATATAGCGTAATATAGAAATCATGGTTGGTCAAAAAAGCCAAAAGTTTTGAACCATGCTTTGATACAAACATGTAACACCCTCATGTGTTACTTGAAACCTAGTTACAACACTTTTATTATTGAAAATAAAACATGATAACATAATAATGTAGAGTTACACATTCTCACACACTAACATTTTTTCATGAAAATAACCACAATGAATCCTATCAAATTAATGAGTGGGATAGTTCTATTACAACTATATTTAGTCATTGATTAAGGATGTAGACATTATATTCATATATTCTACCCATTACCCATATGGTACATTTTATTTTTTTGTTACCCGAGGTCAATACACTATTTTATAAGAAATCTATTACATGCTTCTAGGGATAGGACATTATCTATGAAGAAAACATGAAGCACATTTTGCCATAAAATATTTGAAGCCTCATTATGAATATACACCCATTTGCCTAGTGGAAGTTAGCTTGGAAGTGATAATATCCTATTAAATGGGATTCTCATTCATACACCTCTTTTCCAAATACTTTCTTAATAATAAAAACTAAAATTCATATGACCATATTGCATCTAAAACCTTAAGGGCACAAACTTGACACGACTTCACATGTAGCATAAATACTTCCTCATCTTTGATATGGGTAAATGTGAACAATCCCTTTTCTCTCTTTCCCATCTATATTTGTGGACCCAACATTTATATAAGATCCATATATATATATATATATATATATATATATGGTGTGGGATATTTATTACACGTGCCTACCAGAATACATACATACCTACATACATACATACATACATACATATTTACGTATGCATTATGGTAGGCATATGTAATAAATATCCCACACCAATCCACTTAAACAACCATGTCCAACAAATAATGCGGAACTACTATAATCATCAATGTCATGCCCAACACATACATCTTTGTGATTAGGCTAAGATTTAGCATGAGTTTCAAAACCCCCCAATTGGTTTCCCAAATCATTTCTCAAAAAGGGGAGATGATTATCAAGCATTCCTACTCTTTAATCTCCTTCCTTGAAAAATGATAATAAGATCAAATGACCTTGTAATATCATACATAAAGGAAGTAGTTATGAGGGTTGTACCTAAGTCAAACCCCTATTTTTAGACAAGTAATAAATTAACAACCAATAGATTCCAAAATCTAATATAGTATAAATTGAATAACTTTACCCAAATATATTTATATTTATAAATGAAAAAAAAGAAACTAGTTTATTATATATTCCATTTCACTAATCCTCTAATTTTGGTTTTGGTACAAGGCTATTGCTCTAACACTTCAATATATGGCTTATCAATTAAGATCTAAGTGTATTTTCACATGCATGATTGTCCTCTTCCTTCCTATAAGGTGTCATTGCATTAATGTACTTATATAGATAGATCCTTTATATACAAGTGCTTCTATTGATCATTTTCATTTCCATTTATAAGATTTGATACTTTATATAAAACTAAGTGAGAACTTGTTTATACGAGCAATTGATGGTTGGTACTCACACTCCTCCCTCTCTATAAGATGAGATATACACAGGTATTGTTGCTACAATGTCATCTACATAGGCATTGACAGAGGTATATATTAGTTCTTGTAATTTTGAATTGTAAAAATAGACTTGTTTTAATAATTTTAGTACATGCACTTGGGGAAATATAACTTATGTAAATATATTGTGTATTTTGAGTTATCCTATGAAATCTGATAGTTCCAATTAGATGGTGATTGGGGAAACTTCTCATGTTCCTCCCATATTTGAGATGCTTATTTAGACAACTAAGTCTGATATTGACTTGTTTGAGTGTGAAAAATAGATTGATTAGGATCGTGAGCTTACAATAAGTGAACATGTTTAAATAATTTTTATTGGAGTTTAAAATTAATTTCTTAAAAATTGTTTGAATGTATTTTATGTTAATTTCATAATAATTCTTGTATTTGAATAGGCTCAACTACAAGCTAGTTATGAACATAGGACACATAGTCTAACCTTGTAACAATCCCACACATTAGAGGGGTCTCCATGTACTAGCAGGGCATCCTAAGGAGAGTCTTCTTTGAGGAAGGCAAATAAAGGGAGGCTATTTGATGAATATGATGTCTTACACATGAGATATATTTTTTTTTATGCCTATATGGAAATTGATGCATTTTCGCTTTGTATATATACACATAGGACATTCAACCAACATTAGATACTATGTTGGTAGATGTAATTTTTTGTATGCCTATCATGGCAATCTATGTATTATTGACATTGGACACACGTGCCTATATTGTATGCCTATCATGGTAATCTATCTAATTTATATTTAGTTTTTATTTCATTGTGTGTTATTGTATGATGTTGTTTTGATCTTCCAAATTATTATCTATCAGATCTTATATTTAATGTTATACACACAAATGAGGATTAAAATTTTATACTTTTCAATGCTATAAATCTTGGATCTACCATATTTTTTTAAATTAATGGTTTAATTTCATTGTGTGTAGTGGAAATGACTAATGACACTCTTATCACTTAGGCTTAATGGCCTTATTCTATTTTTACCTACTTTTTGTAGACTTTGGAGACACTTCTTGGTGTCATTATACCTTTTAAAAACCTCTCACATTCATTCTCTAACTCATTTCATACATTCCATTCACAAACATCCTCTCACTCTTTCACTATCTTCTCAATAGGCAATCCTCTAAGGTCTCAAGTATATAAACTTGATATAGGTCTCAAGGAGTTCGTATTCTATCATACATGTTATTAAATGGTCAAATAACACTTGACTTAACCTATTACAAGCACTAAAACACACTTTAACATTCAATTCCACATATAAGGCACAATAAGGCACTCTGCACAACAAGGCACCTACAGGCCTATGATAACAACATGGAATACTAGTTCAATTTAAAATCTCTCATGTATCTTCTAAGAGTGAAAAAAACTCCTTTGTTGATGGGACCATCTTCAAAGTCCATATATTCAATGACATACTTGATAATATTGATAAACAACTCTGACTTCCCTTTGTAATGTGACTATTAACCCAAAATAGGGCATAGATAGGGTTTCTTTGTTTTAGAGGACTGTATGTTGATTATTTACCATTATCTTTTTTATAAAAAGTGATTAACCTTCCACCTTAATAATCATTATCAATTTATATATCATTATCTACACCAAAGTCATACTCGCTTCATGAGAAACAACCATTTACTTTCATATTGGACTATCATAGGCAAATCAAGGTATATGAGTATATGTCTTACTCATTTCTCTATGGGTCTATATAAGTTAAACACATTCAAAACTAATATCATGATGAATCAAAACTTTCCAACATAGTGGAATCACTCAAAACTCCCTTGATTGTGACCTAAAATCACTTCTTGGTTACCACCTACAATCATTCATCCACTTGCAACCTTACACAAATGACAATATATTCATGGCCTCAAGGAACTTCAATGATAACATGAAACTAATGAAATAACATATACTAAATGGATAATCCACAACAAATCACTTTCTAGGTCAATAGGTCATTTACTCAATATCACCTAATCGGTCAATAGGTCAATAGATCAAAGTTGTCAAAGTTGTCAAAATTGTCAAAATTGTCAAAATTATCAAAGTTTTAAAAGTTTTAAAAGTTACCAAAGTTATAAATAGGTCAATAGTTAAATTACTCAATACAACCTAATAGGTCAATTACCACCTAATAAGTCAATATGTCAAAGTTGTCAAACTTGTCAAATTTTCAAAGTTATCAAACTTGTCAATGTTTTCAAAGTTTTCAAAGTTATCAAATTTGTTAATAGGTCAAAGTTGTCAAAGTTCAAGTTGTGGTTGTAGAACTCTGGTTCTGATACTTATTTAGTGAAAATTAACACCTAAAACATATCCAATGGGGATTATAACATATAGGACCATGTTCTTTGCCTCCCTTCAGGCCCAATTGACAAACCCACCACCCATTTCAGCCTTAAGAACACCCTTCCCAATACAAGAAAAAATGCAAAATTTTAGCCTAAATTAAAACATGCATAAAATGAAAATTGTAAGTCATTTCCATGAACTATCATATCCCTCATTTACATATTTAATCCCTATAATTACAACCTAGAACACTTAGGTGTAAGCTTCAATATCAATCTGTCAGACAAGTTATAGTGATGGGTCCAAAAAAGCAAGTTTTTGTCAGTGAACAAGCAACTTCTCGAGGTCCAACTGGAATTTATATCTCTAGGTCCTCCACCCAAAAATATATCACTTTTATCATGTCAAGATAGACAAATTACATGTTATCACATTTCCACTATGTTCGAATCCACATGAAAATTCATGTTCACTACCGTTTTAGAGAGCCCAAACACTGACAACAAATGTTGTCAAAGTTCAAGTTTTAGTTGCATAACTCTATTTCTGATGCTTCTTAAGTGAAAAATGACACATAAAACATTTAAAAACTGGTGTATAAAATATAGGAACAAGCTATTTACCTCCTCTCAGGCTTGATGACAAACCCACTACCCATTCAGACCTCAATAACACCCTTCCTAATACAAAAAAATGCAAAATTTTAGCCTAAGTTCAAACATTCATAGAAATATTGTAAGTCATTTACATAAACCATCATATTCCTCACATACCTATTTAATCCCTTTAATATCACCCTATATCACTTAGGTGTAATATTTGAGATCAATTTATTAGACAAGTTGCAGTGATGGGTCCAAAAATGCAAGTTTTGTCAATGAACAAGTAACTTCTCAAGTTCTAATTGGAATTTATATCTTCGGGACCTACACCTATGAATATAACACTTTGATCACATATAGATAGGAAAATTACATGTTATCACACCACCAATATTTTCTAATCCACTCGAAAGTTCATTTTCACTAAAGTTTTAGAGAGTAGAAACACTGACAATAAATGTTATCAAAGTTCAAGTTGTGATTATAAAACTCTAGTTTCGATGCTTCTTGAGTAAAAAATGACACTAATGACATGTATATTGGGGGAAAATAATGTTTAATACTAGGTTTTTCACCTCCCATCTGGCCCGATCGATAAACCCACCACCCATTTTGGCCTCAAGAACACCCTTCCCAATATTAAAAAAAATGCAATTTTTTAGCCAAAGTTCAAACATGCATAAAATAAAAATTATAAGTTATTTATATGAATCATCAGATCCCTCACATACCTATTTAATCCATATAATATCACCCCAAATAACTTAGGTGGAAGCTTTGAGATCAATCCATTAGACAATTTGTAGTGACAAGTCCAAAAATGCAAGTTTTAATTAGTGAACAAGCAACTTCTCAAGCTCCAACTGACATTTCTACCTCTGAGACCTCCACCTATGAATATATACCTTTTATCACATATATATATTCAAATTACATGTTATCACACCACCAAAACATTTTAATCCAGTCGGAAATGCATTTCACTACCATTCTAGAGAGTGGAAACACTGATAACAAATATTATCAAAGTTCAAGTTGTAGTTACAAAAATCTGGTTATGATGTTTCTTGAGTGAAAAATGACAAAAAAATAAATTTTAGGATGGAGGATAACATTTATAAATATGTTCTTGGCCTCCCATCAAGCCCGATTGATAAACCCACCACCCTTTCCAGCCTCAAGAACACCCTTTCCAATATAATAACAATGCAAATTTTTAGCTTAAGTTCAAACATGCATAAAACAAAAGATGTAAGTCATTTACATGAACCATCATATACATCACATGCCTATTTAAACCCTATAATAAAAATTTATATCCATTAGGTATAATATTTTAGATCAATCTGTTAGATAAGTTGCATTGATGGGTCCAAAAATCCAAGTTTTTGTCAGTGAACAAGCAACTTCTTGAGCTTCAATTGGCATTTCTACCTTTGGGACCTCCACCCATAAATTTATCACTTTAAGCACATACATATAGGAAAAATACATGTTATCAAATTGACACAATGTTTGAATCTACCCAAATTTTTATTTTCACAACTGTTCTAGAGAGTGGAAACACTGACAACAAATGTTGTCAATATTCAGATTGTGGTTGCAAAACTCTAATTTAGATGCTTCTTGAGTATAAAATGAAACCTTTAATAGATATGGAGGGGGAAGATAACATTTAGGAGTATTTTTTTAACCTCTTATAGGCCTAATTAACAAATCCACCACCCATTTCAACCTCAAGAACACCCTTCTAATTAAAACAAAAAATGCATTTTTTAGCTTAAGTTCAAATACCCATAAAACCTAAGCTTCTCTTAGTTTCAAGAATATAGAATTATTTAATTATAGTGGCAACCACATGAAGGTGGAAGATTATCTAGTAAGTAAAAAAAAAAACATTTTTAAAAATTGATTACATCTACATTTTAAAGTTAACATACCTCTATATTTCAATCCAACAAACCACTAGGATCTGCTCTAACCTTGATAGTATCAATAATAGATTCATGGTTAGACTCTTGAACTTTCCATAGTTTCTTATTTACTGGCCTCCCATGATATTTTTATAATTTAATATTCATTTCAAGATAACATTTGAATAGTGTATATCTTCTTGTGCATTTCAAATTGTTCAAACAACCATTGATCTAAATTTTTTATAGGATATCATCGAAACCAAGTTCCAGTGACTACCACTGACCTAGTGGATAATCAATGTTTTCTCCATCTATAATTGGGGAATTTAATTTTTTCTTTATCTCTACACACCAACACAAGTAGTAATTTGTGCCTTCTTCATTATCTTCATCTATAATAACTACAAAAACATGCCCTATATCACAAAAAACATTTTTATTGACAATATGATGATATATTTAATGAGAATAAATTGTACATAATAAAAAATATTCTACCTAGCTTTACTAGATCAAATACATGGTCAAAGTCATCTGGTGATGTCATATTTATAAATTTCAATACTATTGGAACCCAATATGTATTGATTGGAATTAAAGGTTTGGAAATCCAATCATCCACTCATTCTTATGACTCACACTCATTCCAAATAGAGTCCATGCATGAAAAATAGAAACATGCCAATTGTCTCATATGAATAGTCCAATAAATTTAATTTGAGCTACAAAATGAGTGGAGGTCACTTGAACCTATTAAAGTCATACAATCCTCATACTTTGCCAAGTGTTCTTCCTCCAATACCAAAAATGTCTACAAATAGTAGAATTTGTTTGAGCATCATGAAAAATGTTCTCATTACACCATTTAACCATAGTTTTTGAATCTATGAAATGAAAACCCTCTTCAAATTTCAACTCCTCTATTGCAATATCTCTTTTTACACATGCTCCAACATAGTCATGCTCCCCTTTTCCATGGACAACCTTGGTGAAACACTAAATGTGTTCTAAACCATTGGTAATGTGCATCCTACTCAACCAATAAAACATCCATGCATTTTTGAATTATGATGTGCAATTTTCTAACCAATTCTAATGTTGATTGAAGTAATTTTAATCTAACTCAAATATTCATAAAACTTCTAAAAATAGCCTTGAATATACTTTGAATAATCTGATCTATCATCACTAATATAAAAATGGTAATCCCTTAATATTTTATATTGTTGCTCTCTACTATCAAGTGCATACATGGCTTTTTTATGCATAAATATGGCAACTTGTGATGAGTTTTAATACTATGATTGAACTTCCATTTGGGGTTTGAATGTGTAATTCTTAGTAAAATTAACTATTGAAATAATGGAACCAAATGCGAATGTATACTTGCATATCTTGAAATGTTCATCCAATCATCTAGCCCTATGTGTGTGCCTTGCATAGTCATAAACAATCTTCTCCCTAAATTTGACCAAAATATTGGAAACAAATATCTTTTTTGTAACAAACTCACACCTTTTAGATTCTTTTCCATCTTTTACTTGATAAGTCACTGATTTACACTTGCTTAAACTAACTACTTTATGTCCAATTGTACTTGTAATCTCCTCATGGATACATTTTTTTAAATTTGGTAATCCACCACAAACACTACGATTTCCATTTAAACATGATTTTTTGTAAAATAATTGCACATTAGCTCCTTTGCAAAAGATAGTTGGAATAAATTCCTTGGTTAGTTTTGGTGGTAATTCAATGCCACACTCCTGTAAAATGTTAGTATATAAAATATAATTAATATGTCAAAAAACATCATAGTGCATTGAAAAATCAACATGTTGCCTACAATAACAAGTGATATGTGTGTGATTTATTTTAACATAATAAGGTTTTGCCATCTAAAAATATATTTGACAAAAATAAATTTATGGATGTTTTTCCAAAAATTTAGAGTACAATTGTGTTTGAGTCATATCTAATAAATTTTTTGGATGTGGTGCATGGTTATGAGAACCAAATCTTGTTTTCATAACATATCTTTCATTGAGAAAAAATCTTGTATAATCTTTCCTAAATTGAGCAAATAACTCTTTGAGAGTATCGGCTATAGCCTTGTCCTTTTGTGGAAACCTACCAGAGAATGCTCAGAGCTCATTGGTATTAGGTTCATTAAATCTTTCACATCTTTTAATTATTTTCACTAATGTTTTTATGCTTATATCAAGTGTTTGACTTATTTTTTAAATCAATCATTTTTTTCCTGTTTCATCAATTACTTCACAAGTTATCATTATACATCAGGGAGCATTACAATCTTTGTTGAGTGATCTCAAGCCTATATTATGACATGCATCATGTAGATTTTCAATAATTTCATTATTTTCATCATCCATGTTAGATGTTATTATTAATAATATTCACATTATAGATTTCAATTTAATCAATGAAATAAATAATTGACATCTTTGACTATCATACTCTAAATTATGAAAGAAAGTATCCCAAATTTGTTACGCTAGTCTTCTTGAATGGAAATCAAACATTTTGTTATGCATTGGTTTTAAATTATTTTAATCGACTTCAATTAAGTACTTGTCTTTTCTATGTATAATTATTGAAAGTGTTGGTAATGGTGGAGTTTATTGAGAGGGTGTTTCAAAAACATTATTACTTTCATTGTTTAGAAGTGGGATGACATTTTCTTCATTGTTAATTTCTTCATTATATGTTTCCATTAAATTTCATTGATGGTTAATTTAATAATTATTTGTTTTTATACAATTTTATTTATTCATGGGGGTTGAATCTTCATACATAGACTCATCATCAACAAAATAAAAAACTTGGAACTTTGAATGTGAACTTCCAACATTAACTAATTCATTATTTTCAATTTTATTATTATTCATTTCATTATGGTAAATTTCATTATTATTCATTTCATTATGGTCAATTTAAACATTATTCAATTCATTGTAGTCAATTTCACATTGTTTAATTATTTATCATCAATTGGCTTATTATCTATGTCATCTGGTTCATCAGGATTAAGGTTTGTACCTTGTTTACCATGAAGTTTTCACATTTTTAGCTTGTGTTTCTCTCTCAAATATTATAATTCATCTAGTGTTTTATTCTTCAACAAATTCCTCTTCCTATTCAAACATGATCTAAAACCCATCAGAGGGGACAATTGATAACTTTTCAAAGTGGGGTCAAGCACACAAGTACATAGATCTCATAAAAGTATGTAAAGAATGCTTGTGGGGATAGAAGTCTCAATTTGGCTTAAAAATAGTCATTGATAAGTTATCTTAATCTAAAATAATAATAATGTAAATGGTATAGGATTTCTATGGTTAAATTTAAATGGTACATGGTAACTTAGGGTTTAAGATATCAGTTATAGGGTCCAATCACTAAGGTAATCAAAGAACATTTGAGCTGATTATGACACCTATTTATGACTTGATTAACTTCATGTTTGCATTTATGATATAAGTAGGGTCAGTTATGCCATGCACATGTTGAATACATGTTATACCATCGATTGAGACATAAATTTGGTTTAGGGGCTCAATTTTACCTAGATCACCCAAGGAATTGCACAAATTGACTAATTAGATCAATTTATGATAGAAGATTAATCTTTTGATTTTGTGCCAAATCATATCTTGCTATTGAATGGGTTAAATTAGCCTCAAATTCCTCCTTGATTAAAAAAATCAACTATCTCCTCCTCTTTGGTTAATTAGGTTTAAGGGGCTAGAAATAGCCCCAATTTACTTTAGATGCATAGCTAGATTGGCACTCCAAAGTCTATAGCCATAGGTTTAAAAAGTGCATTTTATGACATCTCATGATAAAACTAGTTATATCATAATGCATGTATGTTTGTGGCATGTAGTGGGCATTAGGACATACAAAAATATTAAAATTTATGTTTTAGGGATTATGGATTAGGGTATAGGGTTTAGGTTTAAAGACCTGTATATAAATGTCTAATTGCTAAATATGGCATGTGTTCAAACCTGATTCTTACTAAAAAATCCTAAGATGGAATTAATGAAAATTTATAGAAGGATACCACCATAAAAATCATATTCCATTAATTTTTCCCTAAATTCATTCTATCATTGAGTTCACTTAGCACTATAGATATTTCCATGTCAATGGGTATCACAAATACAACCTCTTCTCTATCTATAAAAGATTCCCTAGGTAGCACAACTTCAGTATAAGGTTTTTGCTCTTTTCCTCATATAGTTTGATCATGGTTGATATTTTATATCTACAATTAAAAGATAAAATATGGTCATGTTAATTATATGATGATAAATCATTCCAATAAGAAATAATTTTTTTTTAACATAACATAATATAGAAATCATGTTTGGTTGAAAAGGCCAAATGTTTTGAACCATGCTTTGATACAATCATGTAGCACCCTCATGTGTTATGTGAAACCTAGTTACAATAATTTTATTATTGAAAATAAAACATGATAACATAATAATATAGAATTACATATGTTCACACACTAAATTTTTTTGATATTTTTTTCATGAAAATGACCACAATCAATCCTATCAATTTAATTAGTGGGATAGTTGTGTTAAAAATATATTTAATCACTGATTAAGGATGTAGATGTTGTATTCATATCTTCTACCCATTACCCATATGGTACATTTTTTCTATTCCCTAAGGTTAATACACTATTTTACAAGAAATCTATTCCATGCTTCCAGGGTTAGGACATTATTTATGAAGAAAACATGAAACACATTTTTCCATAAAATATTTGAAGATTTCTTATGACTATACACCCATTTTCCTAATGGAAGTTAGCTTGTAAGTGATAATATCCTATTAAATGGGAGTCTCATTCATATACCTCTTTCCTAATAATGTAAACTAAAATTCCTATGACCATATTGCATCTAAAACCATAAGGACACAAACTTGACATGAATTCACATGTAGCATAAATACTTTCTCATCTTTGATATGGGTAAATGTGAAAAATACCTTTTCTCTCTTTTCCATCTATATTTTTGCAACCAACATTTGTATAAGATCCATGTATATATATTTTATGATAGGTGTGTGAAATAAATATCCCACGCCAATCCACTTAAACAACCATCTCCAACAAATAATGAGGAAATATTATAATCATCAATGCCATGGCCAACACATACATCCTTGTGATTAGGCTAAGATTTAGCATGAGTGTCAAAGCCCGCCCATTTGTTTCCTAAATCATTTATTAAAAATGGGAGATGATCATCAAGAATGCATAGTCTTTAATCTCCTTCCTTGAAAAGTGATAATAAGATCAAATGACCTTGTAAGACCATACAAAAAGGAAGTAGTTACAAGGGTCATACCTAAGTCAAACCCCTATTTTTAGACAAGTAATAAATCAACAATCAATATAGTCCAACATGTAATATAGTATAAATCAAAGATCTTGACCCAATTATATTTATATTTATCAATAAAAAAAAGAAACTAATATATTATATGTTCACTTTCACTAATCCTCTAATTTTGGTTTTGGTACAAGGATGTTACTCTAACACTTCAATATATGGCATATCAATTCAAATCTAACTGTATTTTCACATGCATATTTGTCTCTTCTTTCCTATAATATGTCATTACATTCATGTACTTCTATAGAAAGATATTTTATATACAATTGCTTCTATTGATCATTTTGGTTTCCATATATAAGATTTGATACTTTATATAAAACTAAGTGAGACCTTGTTTACATGAACAGTTGATGGCTGGTATTGACACTCCTTCTCTATGAGCTAAGACAGACATAAACATTGCTTCTACAATGTCATCTACATTGGCATTTATAGAGGTATATATTTGTTATTGCCATTTTTAATGGTAAAAATAGACTTGTTTTAATAAATTTAGTACATGTACTTAGGGAAAATATAACTTGTGTAAATGTATTGTGCATGTAGGGTTGTCCTATGATAGCTGATAGTCCTAGTCAGATGGTGATTGGGGAAACTTCTCATCTTCCTCCCATATTTGAGATGATTATTCAGATAGTTGAGCCTACTATTGACTTGTTTGAGTGTGAAAAATAGATTGAGAAGGATCATGAGCTTACAATAAGTGTACATTTTTAAATGATTTTTTTTATTGTAGTTTAAAATTAAATTTTTAACAATTGTTTGAATGTACTTAATTTTTATTTCATAATAATTCTTTTATTTGAATAGGCTCAATTGTAAGCCAATTATAAGCATAGGACCCATAGTCTGACCTTGGAGCAATCTAAGGCATTAAAGGAGTCTCCATTTACTAATAGGGAATACTAGGGAGAGTCTTCTTTAAGGAAGGCAAAGAAATGGAGGCTATTTGATGAATAAGATATCTTACACATGATATGCACTTTTTTTATGCCTATATGGTAATTGATGCATTTTTGGCATTGTATATATACACATATGACATTTAGACAACATTAAATACTATGTTGGTAGATGTAAATTTTGTGTATGCCTATCATGACAATATATGTATTATTGACATTGGACACATGTGTCTATATTTTATGCCTATCAGATCTCATATTTAATGTTATACACACAAATGAGGATTAAAAAATTATTCTTTTAAATGATATAAATCTTGGATCTCCCATTTTTTTTTAAATTAAAATTTTTATTTCATTATGTGTAGTAAAAATGACTAATGACACTCTTATCACTTAGGCTTAATGGCCTTTTTTTATTTGTAACTAATTATTGCACACTTTGGAGACACTTCTTGGTATCATTATACCTTTTACAAAAATCTCACATTTATTATCTAACTCATTTCATACATTCCATTGACAAACATCCTCTCACTCTTTCACTATCTTCTCACTAGGCAATCCTCTTAGGTTTCAAGTCCCAAAACTTGATATAGGTCTCAAAAAGTTAGTCTTCTATCATAGGTCACAAGGATTAATTATTATATCATATATTTTTTCATATGGTTAAATCACACCTACCTTAATGCATTACAAACACTCAAACACACTTTAAAATTTAATTCCACATATAGGGCATAACCTTACATAACAAGGCACCTTACAGGCCTATGACAACAACATGGAGAATTAGTTCAATTTCAAATCTCTCATGCATATTATAATATTTTCAAAACTTCCTTTACTGATGGTACCATCTTCCAAGTCCATAGATTCAATGGCATACTTGAGAAGATTAAGAAACAACTCTTTCTTCCCTTTGCAATGTGACTGTTAACCCAAAATAGGGTATAAATAGGGTTTCTTTGTTTCAAAGGATTATATATTGATTCTTTACCATTATATTTTATATAAATAAAAATTAACCTTCCACCTCAATGATCATTCTCAATCTATATAACATTATCTACACCAAATTCATACCCCCTTCATGAGAAACAATCATTTTATTTCATATTGGATTGTCATAGGCAAAATGGCATATATGGGTATATGTCTTACTCATTTATCTATAGGTTTGTATAGGTTCCACACCTTCAAAACTAATATAATGATGATTCACAACTTAAAAACCTGGTAGAATCACTCCAAGCTCCCTTCCTTTACTGTGACCTACAATCACTTCTTGGTTACCACCTACAATCATTCATCCACCTACAACCTTACACAAATGGAAACATATTCATGGCCTTAAGGACCTTCAAGGATAACATGAAACTAATGCAATCACATATACTGAATGGATAATCCATAATAAGTCACTTTCTAGGTCAATAGGTCAATTACTCAATTCTACCTAATAGGTAAATAGGTCAATTACCACCTAATAGTTTAATATATCAAATTTGTCAAAGTTATCAAAATTTTCAAAATTTTCAAAGTTATCAATAGGTCAATAGGTCAATTACTCAATACTACCTAATAGATCAATAGGTAAATTACCACCTAATAGGTCACTAGGTTAATATGCCAATATGTCAATGTTGTCAAAATTGTCAAAGTTGTCAAATTTTCAAAGTTATCAAAGTTCTCAAAATTATCAAAGTTGTAAAATTTGTCAAAGTTATCAATAGGTCAATAGGTAAAAGTTGTCAAAGTTCAAGTTGTGGATGCAAAAATCTGGGTTTGAAGCTTATTGATTTAAAACTAACATTGTCAACACATATAAGGGGTATACAATGTATAGGAACATGTTTTTTTCTCTCTTTAGGCCTGATCAACAAACCCACCACCCATTCCATCATTAAGAATAACCTTCCCAATATAAGAAAAATGCAAATTTTTTTCCTAAGTTCAAACAAGCATAAAATGAAAATTTTAAGTTGTTTCCACAAAGTATCAGATCCCTAAAATATCTAATTTCACCTTAGATAACTTAGGTGGAATATTTGATATCAATCCATTACACAAGTTATAGTGACAGGTCCAAAAATGTAAGTTTTTGTTAGTGAACAAACACTTTCTCAAGGTCCAACTGACATTTCTATCTCTGGGACCTCCAAATACAAATATATCACTTTTATCACATACATATAGTCAAAATACATGTTATCAAATTACCATGATATTTGAATCCACTTGTAAATTCATTTTCTCTACCATGCTAGAGAGCGGAAACACTGACAACAAATGTTGTCAAAGTTCAAGTTGTGGTTGCATAACTCTAGTTATAATTATTTTTGAGTAAAAAATGACACCAAAAACATGTCCAAGTGGGTGGATAATGTCTAATACTAGGTTCTTAACCTACCTTCAGGCCTAATGACAAACCCACCACCCATTCCAGCCTCAAGAGCACCATTCCCAATATAAGAAAAATGAAAATTTTTAGTCTAAGTTAAAACATGCATAAAAAAATGTAATCCATTTACATTAACCATTATATACCTCATGTACATATTTAATCCCTCTAATCTCACCCCATATAAATTAGGTGGAATATTTGAGATCAATCTATTAGACAAGTTACAATGATGGGTCCAAAAATACAAGTTTTGTCAGTGAACAAGTAACTTCTCAAGCTCCAACTAGTATTTATACCTTCATGACATCCACCCACAAATGTATCAATTGATAAAATCCATATATTAAAATTACATCTTCTCACACCACCATGATTTTATAATCCACATGAAAGTGTAATTTCAAAATGGTTCCAGAGTGCAGAAACACTAATAATAAATGTTGTCAAAGTTTAAATTGTGGTTGTAGAACTCTAGTTATGATGCTTCTTGAGTGAAAAATGACACAAAAAACATGTCAAATTATGGTTTATAATGTTTAGTACTAGTTTCTTAGCCTCCCATGAGGCTCGATTAACAAACCCACCACCCATTCTGGCCTCAAGAACACCCTTCCCAATATAAGAAAAATATAAATTTTTAGCCTAAGTTCAAACATGTATAAAGTGAAAACTGTAAGTCATTTTTTTGAACCATTAGATATGTCACATACATATTTAATCCATATAATATCACCTCAAATAACTCAGGTGGAAGCTTCAATATCAATCCATTAGACAAGTTGCAGTGATGGGTCCAAAAATGCAAGTTTTTGTCAGTGAACAAGCAATGTCTTGAGCTTAAACTAGCATTTCTACCTCCACCTCTAAATATATAAATTTTATCACATAAAAATATGAAAATTACATGTTATAACATTTCCATAATGTTTTAATCCAATTGAAAATGCATTTTCACTACCGTTTGACTGAGCGAAAACACTAATAACAAATATTGTCAAAGTTCAAGTTATGGTTGCAAAAATATAGTTTTGATGCTTATTGAGTAAAAAATGACACCAAAAACATGTTTTGGTGGAGAATAAAATTTATAAAAATGTTCTTGGCCTCTCGTTAATCCTGATCGATAAACCAACTACCCATTCAGCCTCAAGAACACCCTTCTCAATACAAGAAAAATGCAATTTTTTAGCCTAAGTTCAAACATGCATAAAATGAAAACTATAAGTCATTTCCATGAAAATTTAGATACTTAACATACCTATTTAAACCCTATAATTTCACCCATGACCACATTGGTGGAATATTTGAGATTGATTCATTAGACAAGTTGTAGTGATGGGTCAAAAAATACAAGTTTTTGTTAGTGAAGAAGCAACATCTTGAGCTTCAACTGGTATTTTTACCTATGAGAACTCCACCTATGAATCTATCACTTTAATCCCATCCATATAGGAAAATTACATGTTATCACACCACCATGACATTTGAATCCATCTAGAAGCGCATTTTCACTACCATTTCAAAGAGTGGAATCATTGACAACAAATATTTTCAATGTTCAAGTTGTGGTTGTAGAATTCTGATTCAGATGCTTCCTGCATGAAAAATGACACCTCCAACACATCTAGGGGGTGGATAATGTCTAGGACCAAGTTATTGGCCTCTTATTAGGCCTGATTAACAAACCTACCACCCATTTTGGCCTCAAAAACACCTTTCCCAATACAAGAAAAATGTATTTTTTAACCTAAGTTCAAATAACCATAAAACCTAAGCTTCTCTTAGCTTCAAGAATATAGAATTCTTTACTGACAGTGCCAACCACATGAAGGTGGAAGATTATCTAGAACCACTAACCTATAAAAAATTATTAGTAAGAAATTAAAAATGAAATTTATATATGTACTACCTTGAAAATAAAAAACATTTGTTAAAGTTGATTACATCTACTTTTGAAAAGTAAACATACCTCTATATTTAAATCCAATGAACAAATAGGATATGATCTAACCTTGATAATATCAATTATATTTTCATGGTTATAATCTCAAACTTTCTATGGTTGTTTATTTATTGGCCTCCTTTGATATTTTTGTAATTTAATATTCATTGCCATAATCAAATTTGAATAGTGCAGCATCTTCATATGTGTTTTAAAATCTTAAAACAACCATTGATCTAAATTTTTTATAGAATATCATCAAAACCAAGTTCTAGTGACTACCACTGACCCAATGGGATAGTCAATATTTTCTACATCTATAACTGGGGAAGTCAATTTTTTTTATCTCTATACACCGACATAAGTAGTAATCAGTGCCTTATTCATTATCTTCATTTGCAATAACTTCAAAAACATGCCTTGTATCATAAAAAATATTTTTTAGAAACAATATGAAGATATATTTAATGAGAATAAATTATTCATAATGAAAATTACTCTACCTGGATGTACTAGATTAGATACATGGTCAAAGTCATCTAATGATGTCATATTTGTAAGTTACAATATTGTTGTAACCTAATATGTGTTGATTAAAATTAAAAGTTTGAAACTCCAATCATCCACCCACTCTTTTGAATCACACTCATTCCAAATAGAGTCCACACATGTAAAATAAGAACATGCCAACTGTCTTGTATGAATAGTCCAAGAACTTGCATTTGAGCTACAAAATGAGTAGAGGCTACTTAAACCTGTTAGAGTCATAAAATCCTCATAATTTTCCATGTGTTCTTCCTCTATTAACCAAAAATGTCTAAAAATCGTAGAATTTGTTTGATCACCATGACACATGTTCTCATTACACCCTTCAACCATAGTTTTTGCATTTGTAAAAAGAACACGCTCTTCAAATTTCAACTCCTCCCTTGTAATATATCTTTTTATACATGCTCCAACACCATCATGCTCCCCTTTTCCATGGCCAAGCTTGGTGAAACTCCAAATGTGTTCTACACTAGTGGTAACGTTCATCCCGCTCAACCAATAAAACATATGTATATTTTGAATTATGATGTGAAATTGTCTTATCAAATGTAATGTTGATTGAAAGTAATGCTCCTCTAATTCAACTATATATAAAACTTCTACAAATAGCCTTGTACATACTCTGAAAAATGTGATTTAACATCATTGATATAGAAATTTTACTCCCTTAATATTTTTTGTTGTTTCTCTATACTATCAAATGATTGCATGAATGTTATATGCATGAATATGACAACTTATGGTGAGTTGTAATACTATGATTGAACTTCCATTTAGGGTTTGAATGTGTAATTCTTAGTGAAATCAACTATTGAAATAATGGAACCAAGTGGGAATGTATCCTTTCATATCTTAAAATGTTCATCCAACTATCTATCCCTATGTGTGTTCCTTACATAGTCATAAACAATCTTCTCCCTAAATTTGACTAAAATTTTGGAAATAAATATCTTTTTTGTAACAAGCTCACACCTTTTATATTCTTTTGTCATATTTTAATTGATAAGTCACTGATTTATATTTTCTTAAACCAACTAATTTATGTCCAATTGCACTTGTAATCTCCTCAAGGATACAATTTTTTAAATTTAGCAATCCACCACAAATTCTGTAATTTCCATTTAAAAATGATTTGTTGTAAAATAATTTCCCATCAACTCTTTTGCAGAAGATAGTTGGAATAAATTCTTTGGCAGATTTTGGTGGCAATTCAATGCCACACTCATATAAAATGTTAGTATGAAAAATACAATGAATATGTTAAAAAATATCATAGTGCATTGAAAATTCAACATGTTGCCTACAACAAGTGGTACGTGTGTGATTTAATTTAACACAAAAAGGTTTTTCCATCTCAAAATATATTTAGCAAATAGAAAATTTTGGATGTTTTTCCAAAAATTTAGAGTACAATTGTGTTTGAGGCATATCTAATAAAATTTTTAGATGTGGTTCATGGTTATGAGAACTAACTCTTATTTTCACAACATCTCTTGCATTGGGTGAAACTCTTGTATTGTCTTTCCAAAATTGAGCAAGCAACTATTTGAGAGTATCGGTTATAGCCTTGTCCTTTCATGAAAGTCTACCAGAGAATGCCTAGAGATAATTAGTATTAGGTTCATTAAGTCTTTCACATCTTGAGATTGATGTCATTAATGTTTTTATATTTATATCAAGTGTTTGACTTGTTTTTGAAATCAATCATTTTTTTCCCTATTTCATCATTTACTGCACAAGTTGTTATTATACATTATGCAACATTACAATCTTTGTTGTGTGATCTTGAGCCTATAGTATGATATGCATCATATATATTTTTAACAATTTAATCATTTTCATCATCCATGTTAGATTCTCTTCGTCCTAATATGTAAATTATAGATCTCATCTTAATCATTTTTATCAATGGAAGAAATAATTGACATCTTTGACTATCATACTATAACTTATGAAAGAAAGTATCCCAAATTTGTTGAGCAAGTGTTCTTGAATGGTGATTAGACATTTTTTTATTCATTGGTTTTAAAATATTTTCATTGAATTAAATTAGGTACTTGTATTTTCTATGCATAATTCTTTGATGTGTTGGTAATGGTGGAATTTATTGAGAGGGTGTTTCAAAATTGTTATTACTTTTATTGTTTAGAGGTGGGATGACATTTTCTTCTTTGTTAATTTATTCATTCTATGTTTCCATGAAATTTTATTGATGGTTAATTTCATAATTATTTATTTTGATCAAATTTTATTCAATCATGGGGGGAGAAGCATCATACATAGACTCATCATCAATAAAATCAAAAACTTGGAACTTTGAATGTGAACTTCCAACATTAACTAATTCATTATTTTCAATTCAATATTATTCATTTCATTATGGTAAATTTAATTATTATTCATTTCATTATGGTCAATTTCAAAATTATTCAATTGATTATAGTCAATTTCATTAATGTTTAATTTATTATCATCAATTGACTCATTATCTATGGCATTTGGTTCATCAAGATTAAGGTTTATACCTTTTTTACCATGGAGTTTTCACATTTGTATCTTGTGTTTCTCTCTCAAAAATTCTAATTCCTCTAGTGTTTTTTCTTCAACAACTTCCTCTTACTCTTTTAATGTGATCTAAAACACATCATCAGGGATAATTGATAAATTTTCAAAGGTGGGGTCAAGCACACAGGTACGCAGATCTCATAAAATTACATAGAGAATGTTTGTGGAGATAAAAGTCATGATTTGGGTTAAAAATAATCATTGATAAGTGAGATTAATCTAAAATAATAATAACATGATCATGTTACATAATGTGATCATGTTATGTGTTCTATAAGGTTCTAGCCCATCCAACCCATTATGAAGCTTATATCAACAATAATGTAATCATGTTATATAATAGCATGATCAAGTTATTGTCAATATAAGCTTTGGGGTTAGTAATTGGCAATGACAATCGAGTGTTGCCAATGTTAAGAATAGCATAATCACATTATTAAATA